>OX419589.1:13760670-14206023 GCA_948473455.1 Teleiodes luculella
CACTTCGGGTTTTAGCCGTAACATATATAAAAAAAATACAGATTTCACACGACTATCAAGCGCATTGAAAATGAATCTGTAATGTAAGAACTTCTTTCTGATTTTTTGACTATTTTTTAAAAGGTTACAGGGCTTATTTATAATTTTAATTTTAATTTTGATTTTGATTTTAATTTTAATTTTGATTTAATTTTAATTTTAATTTAATTTATTTTATTGTTTGTCTGTTTGTGTGTTTTATTGATTGTATTGGTGTTTAAATTATGGATGTAACTGGTCCGAAATAAAGCTTATTATTATTATTATTATTATTATTATAACATTCATACTGATATTTTACCAAAGTTGGTAAACAAGTCTGAAGTTAATAATTTATTATTTAAAATCGAAGTAAATGAACAAGAATAGGTCATCTCTTCATAAAAATAATAAATCTAAAATTGTTTTTTCTATAGATCAATTGCTTACTTTCTGTATATGGAGATCTCGCTTGAGTGTTTCTTAGAACACTTAGAAGTAAAATAAAATCCTGGAAAGGAAAAGCCAAGAAAAGACTGTTATCTGAAGCTCCAGTAAACCAAAAGGGGAATTTCGTAAACAACTGTATTATTTGGAAGCGAATAATAAAGGCTTACTCATATATTCAAATAGACCTGATAAGGAGTCAACTCAAATACTAAAAGCCAAACAAAGCGTTTGTCTGTTTTTTAGCAAATGTTTGTAAATGGTTTGACAACTTCTGCGCCTTCCGTAGTTGCATAAATAAATAGAAACTCGCTAAGTTAGCGTCTGACCGGATAAGCGTGGGCCCAGCATTTCGAAACCACTATTACAGTCCACCTCTTAGGTATACCAATACCAGCGATGCTACCTTGCATCACCATAATGTTGTTGCGAACTTAAAACATCCAATGTGACGGAAAGTCGATTTGTTTATTAACAAAAAAAGAATTATTTTTTTAATGGCATGCTCATTGTGCACAAATGATAATTTAGTTTAAATCTATTAGTGAATATTTTTTTTACGCATTTACCATCATCATTGGACGTGATTGATGCACTTAAGTCGCAACGACGAAAATATAAATATTGGCACTGACCTGTCATTGCTGTTACAGTGCTAACTTACCATCGTAAGTTCTAAACTAAGAGAGCAATGTAAGCATGATTGGGCCCCAGTCACAGGGAGTAATTTCGCTATAGGTGGCTATAGGTTACAACCAACTGTAGCTTCACCTGGTTGCTGCACTGTACGTCTGAGTTCATGATCGCGTTCGCGAGTCAATTCGTCATCAGTATTCAATGCGGCTTCAAACAGAACAGACGTCGACTCAAGCGCGTCATAGTTAACAGTTTCGACAAAGTTTTGTTGTGTTCTTTGTTGTTGTGTGTGTGCAGTGTTGTTTTTGTTGTGCAATCAGTGAAAACAACCGCCAAACTGGATTTCCAAATCGATGGTAGGACCGCTTTCTTTTCAACTCGTTAGTTTACTGTTTGGTATTTATTTTGTAGGTTATAGTCTGTACTGTTATTTAATTGTTGGTTACTATCGCGTTGTGTTTCAATTATTTTGTTCGATTCTGGTTCTCGAAAACCTGTTTTGGTCTCATCGATTAATACTTTTCCTTATTGTTAATGTCTTAACATTATTTTCCTCAATCATTTGCAGGCTCTTGTATGACATCATGTAATATTTTTACGGTAGCGCATCGTTTACATTATTTACGTTTCTAATAAAATTCAAACGCAAGTTATCTGTGATGCTCTCATAGACTCATAATTTTTACCCGATTACGGCGCAGCAAAAAGGTGGGTTGTACATAATATAGTCGTTATTGTAGAGTCAACAGTTTACTTTTATTTACGTCACGTTTGTGTTTATTGGCATATAAATTACTGTATCAGATCTGACAAACAGTTTTCTATACTAAAAACTTGGTTCAAAGGTAGAAGAGACCTTGTGGAAGTACGCACGCATAGGCTACCTTTTGCCGCGGGAAAATTTTTCATTACCGCGGGCGGAAAGCAATTTTTATTCTGAACCTTCTGTAAGTAATAAAACTCTTTTCTCACAGTAAATAACACATAGATCTTACTGTTAAGCCAAAGATTAAATCCTAAGTACATAAAAACAACCATTAAATAATTATAATGATGAGTCAGAGTTCAAATGTGAAAAGAAGAGTTGTGCTCACACTGCTGCTGTATATTTGAGGTCGGTCATTGACTTTGAATCTAAGTAGAAGCATACATACATCACTAAGACAAAGAAATATCTTATGGGCACAACTTTGTTTGACCTTCGCAGTATTCTTTGTTTATGTAAATTGAATTTAACAAGCCCTAGATTTTTTTCTATTTATACTCTAAGCAAGCCCTGTTAAATAACTATACAATACATTACTACTACTGTATGTATGTCTAATCACTGTTTCAACTTAACGTGCACACGATTACCAAGTGTATTGCTGCCAAGAGCGCATCCATTCCAAACAGTGCGAAAGTAAATAAGACAATCGAAGTGGCAAAATACCTTTGTATTGCAAAGTTATTCTTGCTGTCGCTCTACGACCACAGCGTATTAATATAACATTAAATTAAAAAATTAAATAGCCCCCGCCACAAAACCGCTACTTAGATCCTTTCAACAACTAGAAAAGAGCTGATAATCTTCAAATGGCTGAAGATATTTTCTTGGATCATAGCTAAGAACACTCGATTATGACACCTTGCAAACAAAAAGAAACTAGATCAAAATCGGCGTATCTGTTTAGGATACGATGCCACAGACAGACACGTCAAACTTATAACACCCCTTTTTTTCGTCGGGGGTTAATAAGGAGTACAATAAGCGCAAAAAAAAAATTGCGATAATTCGATTTTTTGTATGAAACGTGATAAAAAAAGACGGCTATTTTTATTTTTCACCATCTATGTCTATGTAAAATATTCGCACTGATTAAAAAATAACCCAGTAGACGCCACATAGATCAGACATGCCACTACTAAAGCACTTGAAGTACTTTACAATGAAGCTAATGAATGAATTAGAGGTTATTAGTATTCAAACCGGTATTCCTCGTGACATCCGGATGGCGAGCGAGGAATTTTGATAGCTAAGTGTCCAGTAATAAAGGCTATCTTGTAAGTTTATTCTAGCATTGGGCTCAATACCGATAAAATATCTAAATTTAAGTTGTTGTTCTCCTTCATTGTTATGGGAATCGATAAAGATGGAAGATGAATGATTGTAATTTTAAATGAATGATATCTAAAATAAGCAGCGCAGCTTTACATGAACCATGTCAGAAGCCATATAGGCTGCTCAATGATTGTGACACCAGGGTTTGTGAGGTAGGTTAACTTTTTAAGTGGGATGTTTTCGCATCCCTGCTAAAAACTGCGCGTAAAATCGATGCTAGACGTCTCTATATTTAAGTTGACAATCACCTGTCCCTTTTTGTTCTTAAGGACGTGAAAGTACCTATACATGCTGACCATGAAGTGTAATGACGTGCGCCCAAACAATTCGAAACAGTCCTGTCAAAAAATGGTTCTAAAAAGTTCATTAATCATATTGTTCCGAATTCCACCAGGTAAATAAAGAAAATAGCCCTTACGGTCACGCCTTCCATAGTCGATTAATTAATACGACAGTGCATTGGCCCGGGTGAAGGCCTATTTAAAATGCGGTATCCACTACAATACAATACAAATATTCTTTATAGACACCAGAAATAAATAGGACAATTTATTGCTTTTTCAATAGATGTCGTCTGTTAGCGTATACTTATCAACTATATCTTTTATTCGAAGCGAAAAATTTAAATCATTAAGCTTGGGCAGGGACTTGAACCTCATCTCCTTGGCTATCCGGGCTGTACAGGCGCACTACCAATTGTGCCACCAAGTCTCCGTACAAGCCCAACGAAATCATGTAAAGATATAGTTAATAAATAGGACAGTTAACAGTGAAACAAGGAGCCAATAGGCGACCTTATTGCTAAAGTAGAAATACTACCCACCCATATTGGTATCTTTATTCCATAGAACCACTAGCTTTCGCACTAGCACTAGCCAACTCCAGAATACTCGTACCTTACGCATGGGATGGGCTGGAATTGTGCGGCCGGCTTGCGTGGCGACACTTTTAGATGAGAGTGGAAGATGTACAGATCAACTAATTTTGTAAATATGTAGAGATATGTAGGTGATGCGTTCATATATAAAAACGAAAACAATTCAATGTTTAACCCCCGACAAAAAAGAGGGTTATGTTATAAGTTTGACGTGTGTGTGTCTGTCTGTCTGTCTGTGGCATCATAGGTCCTAAACGGATGCGCCGATTTTGATTTAGTTTTTTTGTTTGCAAGGTGTCACAATCGAGAGTGTTCTAAGCTATGATCCAAGAAAATATCTTCAGCCATTTGAAGATCATCAGCTCTTTTCTAGTAGTTGAAAGGATTAAGTAACGGTTTCGTGGCGAGGCACTTCTTGATGAGAGTGGAAGATTTACAGATCAATTTAATTTGAAAATATGTAGGAGATAGGTAGTCGATGCGTTCATATATAAAATCTAAAACAATACGATTTTTACATAGTAAGCTAGGGAGCCCCGTAAATGTTTCAACAAAAAGACTTTTGTTGTTGAATTTAGCGTAAGTACTACTACCATAGTAATGAAGCAAGGGTGTATCTAATTTGCATGATTGGATTTTGATGACTTAATTTTTATCAATCAAATGCCTAGTGCGGTCCATTTTTCAAGATTAACTGCGACCGATCACACGAACGACGAAATTGTGGCACGTTGCGATGTCGCGTCGTAGCACGATGCGACGACACGTCGTATCATGTTTATGTGTACGAACAGTAACAACTAACAACAACTGCGATTCCCAACACGCCTGTCGAGCGTGGGGATTATGGCAACACCGCCTTGTTAAGGGAGAGGGTTTGGTCCAGCAGTGGACTGTTATAGCCAACCCCTCAAGTGGGTGTCACACGAGGTAACTAAATGTATAACCTGGAGAAGGCAGTTCACTTGTGTAACCGAGGACAAATGCGATCACTAACCCGTTTCAAGTTTTTTTTATCAAGTCAAACTGTGGAATGTTGTAGGCTGTGGTAATACTAGTAGTAGGTAACTAGTTAGCTATAGTTTTTATTTGGTAGTCTAGTAATGGTCAATACCACTTAGGTAATATACGAAATTGCCTGTCTGTCTATTGTCTAGCCTTCTGTAGTTTAATACAAAATATTGAATCTACATAGTTTTCATCCAACCGGATTTGGATGAAAATTGCAATAGAATAGAATATGATATCTTAATTGCAAACTAGTAAGGGCCGTTGACTTCCATTCCGAAGTTCGCGGGTTGAACCTCGGTACGCACCAATGTGTTTTCGATTTTTTATTTCATATGTACGTTTATTCGACACTCTACGATGAAGGAAAAGATCGTGAGGAAACCTGGACACACCTGCGAACTACTGCGAAGTGATTCAAAGGTTGTATGTGAAGTTGATCAACCCGCACTGGGCCAGGGAGGGTCGAGCCCCTTGCTGAACTAATCCATAATTAGGATAGTTTGCATCTTTAATCTACATTACGGTTACGTATTACATTTCTAAAAATATGAGAGCCAGAAGTCTAGTTTAAAATAATTATATTTTAGCCAATCTGTGGCATCCTTATAGCGATCCCTCGCAGCCAATCATGGACGCGACCAGACTTAACGACCAATTAGATCACCCGTTGAATATTGATGTATACTGCGCGCCCTATCAGCTTGCGGTTTCTTGCACTCTACGTAAATAGGTCGATGGAAACATGACTTGATTTTGCGATTATATCGAAGTTACAAGGCAGGCATAAGAGATTTAAATGGTGAGATCCGCAAACGAACTAAAGTCACTCACATAACCTAAACAATCGTGGGCAGGGCACATTGCGCGTAGAACCAATGGCCGTTGGGGCAGAAAGGATACGTGAGGATCGCGGGAAGCCGCTGGATGGGGGCAGCGCAGGCAGGGTCAAAGTCAGAAAGTTTTTATTCGAAGTAAGATTTTACAAATCACTCTTCGACGTCAAAATCTAATGAAGTTATTAAGCTTTGCTCAAACCAAGGCCTACTCTCGTCTCGCACTAATTTATTTATTTATAAATTTAGTGAAAAATGAACTCTTGAAAATTTAAAGAGGCGATGCGATATCAGTTTGAACAGAACTGGCAGGTTCGCGCAATGTTTGCGCTGCTGTGGAGAAGAACCCGCCGAAGAAACTCCACATGTTCGCATCTTTTGTTCTTTCCTCTTTTCTTATATTCTGTGATTACCTTTAGGGGGGGAGGGGCTTTTTAGCAGGGGAAGTCTTTCGGCTGATATTCCGAAAACGTTATTTGAGAAGTATACGAAAGAAAATTCAAATACCTTTCCTCAGTAATAACTGAGCGATGTTGATTCAGTTGTAAAGTTAATTAGCGCTACATTTTGTCCTATTTAACGGCAAACGAGACACAACAATTCGGTATGGCAATGACCATAATTAACAATAAATTTTGTAACGCATGAACATCATAAAATAATATCACCATTCTTGCAATTGGATAGTATTATACAGCGAAATCGCACTTCTTGGTTTACTATTACATCAAGGTTTTCTAAAAAAAAAAATGAGTTATCACGTATTCCATAAGTAATTCGTCAAAATCTTAATTTTGCAAATTGCAATCTTTGTTTCATGTGAGAGGGAATCCACAAATGTTGCTGCTTGCTTATCGAGTGGGTTTTGAGTTTAACCTCACTAACCCTGGTGTGGGAATTATAGAACCGCCTTAGGCTACACAAAAGTAACCCCAAATAAAACAATACAAATATTCTTTATTGACACTAAAAGAGAACACATAAATACTACAGTAGGCCATGCAGCTGGACATATTGCCCGTATTCCGTAGCGGTAGGAATGAATTTCGTAGTGCAAGTGTCCAGCCGCATGTGCTGGCTTCTGTACATAAACAAAATTGAGTTAACAGGCGGCCTTATTGCTAAGCTAGTAATGTCTACCAGGCAACCATAAAATAAATATTTCAAAATATATAAGTCTCAGTTATAACAAACACCCTTAACCTATAGTTTTTCTCGTATATTATACCAGCTGTAAGAAGTCCACTGCTGGAAAAAGCCTTCCCCCAAGGATCTCCACATTGATCGGTCCTGCGCTGCCCGCATCCAGCGGCTTCCCGCCACCTTTCCCAGATCATTGGTCCAATATGTCAGGGGCCTTCCTACGTTACGTCTTCTGGCGTGTTGCTATACTATGCTGGTATACATCTCTCGATATCACTCTTCTACTAAAACTTATTCTTGACAAAGTAAAATTTTGATATAGTCCAACTTAATGTATCGCCACGGATTTAACGAGATACCTGGCGGAGTACCTATATAGTTATATTATATTATGGTAAAACCTTAGTGTGCTTTAATATCGTTAAGGTCATGAACCTTAATTTCAATTTGCAAAATCTACGAAACAGATACATACATAACGGTTCTACAAAGACCTATGTTATTATTCAGTGTTCACGGCTCAGTAACTTCACACAGTCGCTTAGTTGAATTTGTATCATGTGAATAGAATAGAATATACTAAGTACAGTAGTGAAGTACTATATTTTGCCTTAAGCATAGGCAGGCAAGTCGCAGTTGCCAAGTGTTATTTATTATTTAAACAAAACTGTTTTCAATGTCAAGCTTTTTCTATAAAATAAGTTTCACTTTAACAATAGCGAAGATTGTTTTCAGATAGCAACAACTAAGATCTTTTTTCTAACTAAATCCAAGCCAAGTACATTATCGCAAAATATTTAATAAAAACAGTAGCCTATAAAACTTGCTAACCACCATTTTGTCTCTCATAAAAAAAATAATCTAACCATCTGACCATTAATAAAATAAGCTTACATTATACATTGTCATCGACCGAGTGGCTCGAGTCTACCGTAAATTAGGGTATAGTCGACCACATACAGTTTTATCGACAAACTAAATACAAATTACTATACCATACTCGTATCAATTATTATAATAGCAATTATTATACCATACAATATTTTAATCACTTATCTTTTTTTTTTTCATAGTTTCTCATACACCTTGACCTACTTGTTGTACCTCAACAATTCATAGCTCATACACAATGAAAATCAGATGTTCCTGACAAAGATAGAATAGATTTTATGACCTTAGACGAAAAGCCGACTGATTTGTCAGTATTACTTATTCATACTGTATGTTACATACAAAGAAATGATTACCTATCAGGGTGCATGACAAAATTGTGTGCTGCTCTGATATATTTTTGTGGTCGAATGTCCAACCGCATGTGCTGGCTTCTGTACATGCTAATATTATCTCCGACCACAAATATAGACGCGGTAGCAGAAATAGGATAGCGGTAGACTTTGCAAGGCTTCGTCCCAGGAAGCCGTAGACGTGTGGTGACCGCTAACCGCACACCGTAATCGCATATCGCATTAATAAGCTTACACCCTTGCGTCACCACATTGCTTCTGTTCATCATTTGTCTTGCTTAGAAAGAGACTGAAAGACGACTGGAGAGAATTTCGAGAATAAGGTAAAGCATCAGTCAGGATGGTTATTCGGAATCGGGAGTTGCCAACCATGATTTGTATTTTTAGATGTAGAGAGCCAGCAATATGCAGATGGACACTCTACCTTTTCACATGGCTTAAGCATAAGTGTAAGTCACCTTGACTTTGGTCATCATACTTCATCATACTAAATTATAAAGAGGAAAGATTTCTATTTTTGTGTGTGCGTGTGTGTATGTTTGTAATGTATAAACTCAAAAAGTACTGAATCGATTTAAAAAAATCTTACACCATTAGGAAGCTACATTCACCCTGAGTAACATAGGCTACCTTTTACCGGGGGAAAATGCTTCATTCCCACATGAAAAACTGATGCCGCGGCGGAAAGCTAGTAATATATAGAAAGTAAAAGTACTTAGTTGTGTTATTTGTCATGGAGTGTATTCAAAATTTATTTATAGTCTAGCGTGTAACCTGCACTGCTCGCTCAGGTGCTGGCTGAAAATCAGTGTCGTGAATATTCGACCTGGAGTACTCATGCGAAATGCTGAGTCCAGCAACCTATTTATCACTCGTATGTTTGCCTGTATTTTATTCCAGTTTATATTTCATGTGTTGCATGTGTGGTAAAATTTTTTTTCTTTTTTACTTTCTTAAAATGTAAAATATGTTAGAGGAATAAAAAAATAGTCTAATTGAAATGAAATGCATACTGGCTACTGTAAATTTATTCAACGCTCTGCGATAAAGGAAAACATTGTGAGGAAACCTGCACGCACCTGCGAAGAAAAAAAAGATGAGATAAATTGAGAAGTCAAATAAGGACTTACATACACCCTCGACAGAATTTGCTTATAGGGAACGTATATGTCCGTTTGAAAACATGTGACACGATGTGGGTGGAGTTTCTTCTAGTTGTTCCTCTTCACAGACAAACGCCACCATTAAACGGCTTTGGGCTTGGTCCTTGGTACTTTTACTTTTGACATCGAAAAATGGTATAGTGAAATTTTACAAAGATTACCTTTTGACTTCAACTTTGACTTGTAAAAGAAGGTCCCTAGCTGCCTTGGCAAGCTGACTTAGCATAACACTGTACCTATATATTCTAAGATACACGACACTGATAGCCTAGCAGTCACCCCCAACTTTAGTATGGCAGCACCTCGCTTACATAACCTCGACATAAATCTACTAGATTTGAAACGGATAACGGATTGCCTTGCCCTTTTTGATTTATTGTTAAATCCTAGCTAACTTGTTCATCTGGAGCCCATTTCATGAAATCGTATTTATTAAACACTAGCTCCTCCCGCGTTAACAGTTTTTCCCGTGAGAATGAGACATTTTAAAAGGTAGCCTATGTTGTTTCCCAATTTCGATTCTATCTTTATACCAAGTTTCATTAGAATTGGTTCAGTAGTTTCAGAGCCTATTCAATGCAAACATACATACAAACAAACAATCAAGTATTTCCTTTTTAACCATATACTAATTGATCAAGTAGTCAAAGACTTTTCCATAAGAAAAATATAAAATAAACTAACTGAACAGTCATCGGAATAGACTGAATATATTTACCTAAACTTTGAAGAACAGAGTCGAAATGTGGAGACTCCATGACGACATTTAACATTTTCCGGGACATCACTAAAAATGTTAGTACTACATTAAAATAAATTGAATCTAAAGTCGAAATATGAAGTCAGGTGCACCTAGGTGCAGGACTTCATATTTTGCTACAAGTTTCGCTAGGATTTCCATTTTCTGATAACTCTTGAGTCGATACGATACCACAATAACTACTTACTTGAGCAGTCTTGTCTGCTATGCATAGTACCTTCCCCGTCACTGTTACTTTACATGAAAAAAAGGACAATAAGAGGTATGCCTGAAACCTCCATTTCCGAGTTTGGCTCTACCATCGTATACACCATTATTATTAGGTGTTTGACTGTACGCGTAATTATTATTATGATTCAGAAAATTTTAAGCAAATCACAATACAATGAGTAATTTTAACCAAGTTATCTTATCTTGATAAAAGTGTAGTTTAATTTTCATACTATTTTCCTAGAAATTCACAAAAATCAAAAGAGATTCATATCTTTCGGTTTTGTTTATTTTTCTTACTCAAATTTATCTTCAGATTAGTGTAAAAATATTTACAGTCACCAAGATATGATCTGTGAATCACTTTCACAAAAATACCTTGTCTGGTTTTCCTACTTCGTGATTTCACAATAACACTCTAATAAAAATATGTATTTATGCTAATTACAATGTAAATATTATTAAGAATGATGCTATTTTGCACAATTTTGTTGCGCTGTAGTGGCTGTAGTCACAATGCATGCGCCTGAGTGGGTGTAAAACAAAACACAGTCGAGTGTGGACAATTGACTTATTGACCTAAAGACAAGATAATAAAACAATTGACATACAATAATTATTGTTCTTTTCATTGATTGAGAACTGCTAACGATTGTCTGTTGTTTTTTTCCAACTTGTATGGTAATTTTTACTATTAAATGTTTGTATTATAAGTGTGTGTGTGTTTTTATTATTGTTTTTATTATTAGTGTGGTTTTCGACATAGAATTATTCTAATATTGAACGCCTGCTTATTATGGGCATATGAGGAAACTTAAGTTATAACCAGGGTATAAGTATGGCGTTCACCTGTATAACCAACAACAACTGCGATCCCCAAACCATCGGCCAAGAGTTTCATAGTACAAGTAGCGAGGTTAGTAGTACCTAGTCGTTTTATTAAAATTATTTCAACTAGCTTTTTGCCGCGGCTCCCAGTTTTTTCCGTGAAAATGAGACATTTTTTCGCTGTGAAAGGTGGTTAATATGTCATTCCCCAAGGTCTATTCTGAATTCATATTTTGTATTCTATCTTTTTATTTACTAAGTTTCATTAAAATAAGAGTAGTATTTAGTTTTGCATGCCAGTGTAGCATAAGAAATTATGATTATTTTTCCGCACAAAGTCACACTATGACGTGGGGCCTGACTTTTCTAAGTCATACTTCGTAGACAGTTAAGCAATACTTCAGCATAATGAATACATTCCTCGTCACCGCTTCGAAGCTTGCATATAAATGCGCCGCCATGCAAAGGTCAATGACCTCGTATGCAGTAGACCCATTTTCATTCCGGTTGAGAGGATGAACGGCTTGGCAGTTGGCACTCAATAATGGATCGTATAGCATACAGATATACTAAACTACAATACTATAAAAGCGAACAATTATTGCTGTAGTTTACTGACCACTTACAGTTCAATATGGACTAGCAAAACATTGTTTTAAGTCTAGAACTTTAGTTATTTATTCTTTTATTTCTGTATCTTTCTAATTCTTAAAGTTAATCATAAATGGTAACGCTTCATTTTAATGGTGGTACCTTATATTCCCGACGACTTTTCGACATCTACAGTTTTATTATACAGATATTATTCAGAAGAAGATCCAATACGAAGCCACCCGACTTTCAATTAAGAGACAGGTCATGTAGGACACGATATTAGCTAGACCATCGACGACATAGCTAGACTATGGTTTGTGGAGTAATTTTGCACTCATACTTAATTTTAAAACTTGATAAGAAATACTCTATAACTGTATTATAAACATAATAAAATGGTAGAACAGCAGAACACAAAAAGGTTATTGAACCAGTAAATAAAGAATGGTACCCGAAAGTCTGTCGCGCCTTAGAAACCCCACTTCAGTAGTGATTCTACCAGGTACTTGAACTAGGAACAACTATTGTGAATTCGTGCTTGGACTAGAATGAGTCACGATGTAAAAAACATAGCAAAAACTAAATGAACAAAGTGGATTTGAAGCGCGCACAGTATTTTGTGGTGTTGCTTCTTATATCATTACCCTATGTACTTAGAGACACAAGGTCACAAAGCTAAAGGCACTTTAAGTGTCTACTTCTGTATTGGTTTAAATAAAAATAAATAACAAATTACTCGGCTCAATTCTGCCGTGGCCGCTAAAATCTCTAAATTTAAGTTGTTGGTCTCTTTCATTCATATGGGAATCGAAAAGGATGGGAAGATGAATGAATTTAATTTTGAATTAATGATATTTAAAATAAGCAGCACAGCTGTCAAATTCAGCTTAATTTAGTCGGGATGTTTTTAAATTCCTGCTAAATTACGTGTAATGTGGATGTTTGACGTGTCTAAATGTAGGTTGGCAATCACCTGTCCCTTTTCGTTCTTAAGAACGTGAAAGAGACATACTTAAATTTAGATATTTTAGCGGCCACGCAAAATTGAGCCCACTGTCTAATTAAAAAAAACTGAATCTTGTACCATTTTAAGGCCGCCCTTGCAGATCACATACCCAAGAAATTGCATTGTTATGAATAGATAATGCACAAACGATGTTGTTTTTTGTACTTACATTAACGATGTATGTTCTTTTTTCATGTTCGTGACATAATTATTGTTTTTTAATGAGAAATAAATTTTCTTTAAAGATAAAGTTAAAGATAAAGATTTTATTTAAACTTGGAAAACAAATTACAATTGTTTAACAGTGATCCCCACACTAGGTTCAAACCTGTATCTTTAAACCTAAATATTTATTTTCTTATGTGTAAATTTGCGGCTAAGAGCTATTTTGGTACTAACTGCTTCATTTTAACATTTCCCAAAGGAATAAAATATTTTCTGGATAAAAAGTAGCCCATTTCCATCCTTATAATTTTACCTATTGCTGTGTAAATTTTTATTTCAATTGTTTTAGCTGGTTAGGTGTGAAAGAGTGACAAATAATCGAACTAAAAAATTAAATTACTTTTGCTTTTACAATATTTCACTCTGAGTAAATAGTGACCTATTTACTAAATAGAGCTTAATTTAAAATGGTACAGTAAGGTGACTTTTCCATACTGTTACTTAATGACAACACACTTGTAGCATCAAGGTTTCCATTCAAGGCTTTCCTGTCAATCTTTCTGCATATTTTATGGTAATTACTGCCTGAGTCCTATACAATCCCATATCCGATGTCAAGTTAATGGCCATTGCATTTTGTACTGCATTATTGTATGTAAAAAATCTACCTGTGTTTAAACAGTTCGATATTTTATAGTCAAACCTTTAACATTTCAAGGTCTTATTATGAAAGTATATCATTTACGACTTTTTGTCAAATAGTAGTTGTTGTTTAATATAATAATAATATGTGGGACAACTCACACACGGCCATCTGACCCCAAACTAGGCAGAGCCTGTACTATGGGTGCCAGACAGCTGATATACATACATATATGAATATACAACATCCAGACACAGGGCAAACACAAGTGCTCATCCATCACACGAATGTTTGCCCTGGGCGGGATCCGAACCCGCGACCCTGTGCTCAGTAGGCAGAAGTACTACCAACTAGGCTACGGGGCCGTCGTCGTTTAAAATAATATTTTCTATAGATTGGCGTAAGTTTATATCTGTTCACCACAAAATATGACATTTAATGTACTTGCAACATTAGGTATATTCGATGCCTTTCGTTTTCGGCTTCGTAATAATAATTAATTATACCTACATACATTTTTTTTGTTGACTTATTCGTGAGTTCTAAAGCTTGAGGCAGCCACTAGTAACTTTTCCAGTTAATTGTACAGTAAATAACATGGTCTAAGAAAACAAGATCTTGCATTCGGACCACGTGACTGACACAAGCCTACGTCATCGTGCGCTGTTCATCCTTGTCGAATGCGTGTTAATAGACAAGGATGAAGGTAAATAACCTTCATTCATCGAAACATCGGTCGTCAACCTTTTATTTTCAGGCAAATCTAGACGTCTGTCTCGTATTTATATTATGTCTAAGTACGTTTATTTACGTATCTGATAAGGTAGTTATTCTGAGGTAAATTTCCTTTCGTCAAACAAAGCGAGTTATTTGCTGTGGCGTCATATTTACAGCCCTTTTGCAATTTTTTTGCTACTCATTGTAGTACTTTGCATTTTATTACGAAGTTCTTGATGTTGTTTCTATGTTTTCCAACGTTGGGCAACGCTGTTAAAGTTTTTAAGGTTGCCCTGTGAATTTTTTAATTAATATTTTTACTGACTGTTTATAGCTTCCTTCCACCATTTCATATCTTCAGCCACTTGAAGATTATCAGCTCTTTTCTAGTTGTTGAAAGGATCAAGTAACGGTTTTGTGTCGGGGGTTATTTTTTTTATTTATTAAGTAACATTGCCGTCAACGTCGGAAGTCAAGGGAAAAACTGCAGAAAAATGGACGGCAATGACGTATGAATGACGAAGGAATTCCAAAATTAATTGTTTGAATTTTGATGAGAAAGAAACATTATACTAGCATAAATCACAATAAAAAAATAAAAATGGTCCCGTATTTAAAATACACAGCTCGAGATGCGGAGATGCTGTTAAATTGTAGCATAATTACAGAGCTATTATATGATAGAAGTCATAATAGCTCTGTAATTATGCTACATTTTGACAGCAACTTGAGCTTTATACATATTAAATACTGGACTGAAGAATAGTAAAAATTAGTACAGATTGATACTGTCATCTCAGCCGACGTCACGGCTGTACTAATTCCTCCATCCAAAATCGGTCCTGCTCGGCCCGCATCTATGCTCCCCGTGCCCCTCACCAAATCGTCAGGTCGCTTTGGTCTGTCCGCTTTCCTTCGCGAAGTCGCCATCTGACCCTAATGAACCCGTTGGTTATATTGCCTTGTGTAGTGTAATGAAACATTCTTCAATCCTACTAATATTATAAATGCGAAAGTTTGTGAGGATGGATGTATGTATGGATGGATGGATGTTTGTTATACGCAAATACCTATAAATGAGTAAAGATTAATGATCAGTATGAAGGCAACACAGGAATGTAACAATAGCAGGAGGGTTGTGGTTACAAACGGTCATTGTGTGTGACTGCGTAGGATGTTGTACCTGAATTTGACACGTTTTCAATACTGACTAATGGCATCATTTGTCCATGGCGGCGTAGGTTAAACAAACAGTCTATATTTTTGTGTGAAATGAATAGGTAAAGAAACGAATTTTACAGACAGGAATTGATTTTTTTGTTCATGACAATAATGCCATTTTCAGCTTACAATATTGTCAAACATATAAATGAAACGTATGAGACTGCAAAGAAAAGGCAAACGAAAGAGAGCCATAGCGTCAGCCTCTTATTGCTGCGGTAGCAGTTTCTTCCAAGCAAATTTCACAGTAAAAAAAGAAAACTGTGTGGCGCTACAGTATTTTTATTTCGTTTTTTTTTTTCGCTGAGACATACAACACAATACAATACAATACAAATATTCTTTTTTTCTTTCTTTTTGATACTCTCATCAAAATACTTAGTTCAATGAATTTTCCACAAATGTCGAGGATTTTTTGATGTGAAACATCTAAGCGAGACGGGTAAAACCAATAATTGGCGTGACGATCAGGCGTCGTCGCCCCGCTATTCTCTAAATGCCACAAATAACTTATTTTTTACATTATGCCATATTGAATTCCCGTTGTAATCTATTCTTTATGCATATTATTAGTACAAAATAATTTCTATGTTTTACATCTGCCAGGCGTCCCAAGATGGCTTCATCATCATTATAATCATCATAATTTCAGACTGTAGACGTCCACTGCTGGATAAAGGCCTCCCCAAAATATCTCCACTACGATCGGTCCCACGCTGCCCGCATCCAGCGTTAGTAGAATTAAAAAACATGGCCAACCTTTACTTCCAGTAAATAATACTGTCACGCCCGCGGCTCGCCTTGCTCCTGGGCGAGCCTGCGGCGTAAACTCTTGAAGAAGTAGTAAACTCGTCGATGATTATTAAATGAAACTAAATTTCCACTAGCACAGAGAGTACATAGTTTTATTCACAAATTAATAAATAGAATTACAGAGTTTATTGGGTTAAAGATTTAACATGGTAAAGACCTTGTTTTTAGGTCGAGGCAGAATAAAGAAGTGAAAATAAAAATGGATGATTTTAGAATGAATTTCAAAATTAAATATTCAAATTTAGAGAAAGAAATGGTAAATGAGATGAGAAATGAAGTAGAAACGAGGCAACGAGGTAGCATGCAATGCACCTCGTGGTCATGTACCTACGCGTCTACAATGCGATACATCTTAGTAATTCCCCAACCAGTATTAAAATGCTATTATAACCTACGTACACTGGTCAAGCGCAAACTTGACTATTTCCATAAAAGGAACTCTTCTCATTACCATCACAAATGGTTCCATGTTGACTTACAAGCAATTAGTCTTGTGTTTAGTTCTCTGTATGCTGAAACGATCATCTATACAGTTTGTTTGTTACGCTCGTAATCATTAAGAAAACAGATTATGTTTAACATTGGATCTTCATAAAGATGAGGAATAAATTAATTATGGATATGATGATAATGTGTACTATCTGTTTAATTCTGTTTTATCTACTTCGTAACTTCAGATACCATAAAAATATTGAATACCAAAAAAAAAACTAAGTTATGGATTTACGTCTTCTGTTTCGTAAACCAAGCTTTCATAAAACTATCTAAAAGTGTCATGAAGTGATAAAAGGTACTCTGGTACCATAGGATATTGGTCGTAGCGTTTATCTGTAAATTAGAATGAAAGCGTTTTCCAACCCATATGTTAAATCGTAGAGACAAATTATTTTTCAGTGAAGGATCTTTATCCTCGATCTTTTGAATGAAATCCACACGATAAGAAGGCAAGCTCTACACGATACTGTGGAGTAAGTATATATAAGTCTTGACTCCTTTGTCACAATAGACTTGTCAAATTCCTTTGCCTTTTGTCTAAAAGAAAATTTGTTTATTTTTTTTGTGAATGAATAAATAAAGGCACCATAGCACATAATAGTTCATAAGATCGGTAAAAAACCTAACGACCAAGATGAGGGTAATAGCTGTGTTTTATAAGTTAAATAAACCCTTTAAAGGAGTTCATTCATCCCACTGTGGGGTATTGTCCTCCTTTCCCTTGCCAAATGCTCCAGATACAAGTGTACATGGCTGTAATTTATAGGATTAAGCTCACATCTTCTCACAGCGGGCAATACTTTTGTGAATTTTTCATCCTTTTTTTTTCTGGCAGTTACTTTTCAGCTTATTCATAGATTATTATTACATCATCACATTATATACAAAGAATGTTCAGTAAAAATAGATTAAAGTTAAACAACAATATCGTAAAAATAATTTGGGTAAATTCGAATCAATTTATCAATAACTACAATTTCTCTTGCATTTTTGATGATCTAATATTAACAACAGCCTCCGTAACCGAGTAGTCAAAAAGCTCGCCTCAGTTTAAGAAAGTTCCGAGTTCGAATCTCGAATGAGACTTAACCCACTTTGACTAAGATATTGCTGGCTGAATTATCAGATTTTCCAACATCTCCACGTTTTGATTTTGGAATTCTCTCCCAGCGTCTGTTTTTCCGGAATCGTTTAGGCTGGTGTTTTTAAACCAAGGGTGAACGAACAGGCATATTTTGGGTAGACTTTTACATTCGTTTGAGAGGAGAGCCAGATTTGGTTTGAGCTAAGCTGCTTAACTTCTTATATGCCGTCATTAAGTGTTCTAATATCTAATTCTATATATCTAAGAATGTTCAAAGAAAATGTTCCGCCTATTTCCAGAGATTAGCAATGATTATTTTGCAAATGAAGCGAAGCCCGTTATCTACCGAACAATGGCTTGCAACACTATAATCTTACATTATCCTTTGTTATCCGCCTGTACCAATATATTTTATTGTGTTTGCGAGTTTGCTTGCGCCTGAGCAGAGCAATGATACGGAATGAGGTCATGCAAATATACTGGGTCTTAAGGATATTAACACTATTTTACTAATGATATATTACGCAGTTGTTTTTCAAGAAACTATCTCTTCGCACCCCTTTATTTTTTCCGTTAAACGTGGCATTGTGGGTGATTTTCTTTGTCACGGTTCTTTTCTAATCCAAATTTCAAGTCCTTTTCGCACTTTTAAGGACAAAAAGAGACAGAAGAGCAAAGCTTTGATATAATCTTGATTGCACATTTTTAAATCATACAATGATTCGTAATATTTATTTACAATGGCGAGCTTATCTCTATAAGAGGTATTTTCCCGCTAACCTACACAGTGGTAGGTACATAATTAAAAAAATATAGGTATTGAAATTATTAAAGTCTAAAGTTTTAAAGAACTAACTAAAAATAACTTTGAATCTTTCTAACATTTGAATGGATGGGAATTCTAAGCTAGAAACTACAGAGCTTTTAAGAAAAGTAAGTGATAAATATTTTACCATGTAGCAAGAGATAGATCCGGTATATCCTAGTGTAATCACATAGATACAGTAAAAGTACTAGGTGCTGTTACAGTAAATTTGCCGGTTGATTGCCCACTGCACCTGGCGCGAGGGTTTCCCCAGGTCGTTTATGAGTCCCAGCGAGATTATTTCCGAAGAATTGGGTCCTATTTTCCTCCTGCTCGCTTGTAGGTCGGTGAATTTATTTTCCTTGGGGATTTTTACACAGTATAAATAAATATGTAGTCGAATGCAGCACAGCTCTTAAAAGAAAAGAATAAAACATTTAACAAATCTTATACCTTTCTTCTTCTTCTTTTCGAGTCGACAGCAAACTCAGACAGTCTCGGCCCAAAAACCAGCCACACGAATAGCGTCGTCAGTAGCCTTCATCAAGTCCTCTCGCGTGCAGGTGACAGGACAAGATGGGCAGCTAATGAGATGGTCCATTTTCTGGGGAAATTTTACAGTTTATGTTAGCGATCAATTAAAAACAAAGAAATTTACGATCTCGAAGTACCCTTGAATTTCTAAGTCAAGTTATCTCAATAAAAGTTTCGAGGTTAACCTACCTCACAAACCCTGGTGTCAGAATCATTGAGCCGCCTATGGCTTCTGATCCGTAGATAGTAACCGGGACCAATGGCTTTACGTGCCTTCCGAAGCACGGAATCATCTTTCTTTTCGGACAATCAAGCAATTCAGCCTGCAAGGTGGGGAAAGTCTCACAAAGTGATATTTGTTCGACGAATCCCCACTGGGATTCGAACCTGGAACCTCAGTAACGTGAGCCGAGTATTTGACCACTCGACCATAGAGACTGTTGAATAAAAGTTAGTCAGCATGATGATAAACATTACCTTTTAATCCCTAAACGCTAGACGGGAACAAAGTAAACAAAGTATTGTACGCCAGACCGGCAAATTATATTGATACAAATACATGTAATTGTGTAAATTAACAACTGTATGTACAATGGAGCTCGTTCCTGGGTAGTCCCTCAATAATGAAACCACCAGGAACTCTTCAAGACTCTATATTTTTACTTCTTCAAATCCAGTACTGGTCTTTCCACGACCATTCCTATAATTGTTATGACAATATTCTTTTTTTTTAATGCGAGACAATTCCTAACTTAAAATCAAATCGTTTTTCTAGAACACGGCATAAGCGCCAGTTACATTTAAAAAGGAGTTTGCAAACGCACTGATGCAAACTCCACATCCCCCGCGGTCACAAGAATTGTCTCGCTTAACACAGTTGACAACCCTAAACTCATGACCTAAAAGTGGACAGGGCAAAATAAACACTTAACATAACAACCTGTCAACAAAGTCTGTTGCTAACAGCTTCCTGGTGCAATGCAAGCAAACAAACCAGACCATTACACAAGAAACGAATGCCAAAACCTGTCCCAAAAGACAGTCGCATCATTGAACAGGTTGGACTACCAAACATCGTGGCTATAAGCCAATAGACTCTAATCCTAACAGCGTCACAAAATGAGTAACAGTCAACCTGTCAAATCAGAAGTTGAAACCAGCGTCCAAGAATTAATTTAATTCGCTTTAATAATATAAATAATAATCAATATTCCAAACCAGGACACGCAAGCAACAACACCCAACAACGACAAACGAACAATCAAACACAGGGCGCACGCGTCCTAACTAACACTTAAATATTTCGGCGCCGGGTAGTCCCTCAATAATGAAACCACCAGGAACTCTTCAAGACTCTATATTTTTACTTCTTCAAATCCAGTACTGGTCTTTCCACGACCATTCCTATAATTATTATGACAATATTCTTTTTTTTAATGCGAGACAATTCCTAACTTAAAATCAAATCGTTTTTCTAGAATACCGGCATAAGCGCCAGTTACATTTAAAAAGGAGTTTGCAAACGCACTGATGCAAACTCCACAGTACCTACAAATTACCTGTAATTACGCAATAAATGATTTATGATTATGATTGTGAGAAGCCGCGGACAGCTAGTTAGAAAATTCCAAATACTGTCTTCCGACGCTGTGTCTGGTTCCGAATCTGTAGTTTACTCCATTCGGCCAGACTTGATACATACATACATACATACATAAACTCACGCCTCTTTCCCGGAGGGGTAGGCAGAGACCACTTCCTTCCACTTGCTACGATCCAAACATACTTCTTTCGCTTCTTCCACACTTATTAATCTCCTCATACTTGATACTTACTGCCAATATCGATAGCGCGGCAGCACACACCTAAATACCTAATAGGTCTCCTGTCGCCTACAAGTCTGTAACTTTGAAACAACCCAGACAAAAATCTAGGACAACAATATTGATGTATCTAGGAGATCGTACCTATTTCCTTATATTTATAGTGCCGTCCTCTATACCACATTCTTTCTACAGACTAAAAGGCAAAAATTGTAAGCGAAGTATGTAGGCTATTTCAAAAATGTTCATGTAAAAATCTAATGTTGTGGCGAGTCGTGTAGCTGAATCTATAAAAAAATACCAGCATTATTACAATTACTAATGGTCTCAGTTCGCGCTCGTTTAAAGAATTTCTTTATATACAATTTAGATTGCTAAAATTAAATAAAAAAATATAGGTATAGGGATATCTCGCACACGGCCATCTGACCCCAAACTAGGCAGAGCATGTACTATGGGTGCTACTGCTGAGTGCCGAGTGCGAGTTTTGCAACCAAAGTAAACGCGCTCGATAGCGAAAGCGTAAACGCGATTTTGTATGGAATTGAAACTACGCCATCTGCGGACAGTTCGCTGAACTAAAATTTCTCCATACTAAATGCTCGTTTACGTTGTAGTTATCGAGCGCGTTTCGTGAGTAAAAAACTCGCACTTGGCACTCTGTAAATAAACAACATCTAGACAGACACAAGGCAAACACAAGTGCTCATCACACGAATGTTTGCCTTGGGCGCGATTCGAACCCGCGACCTTGTGCTTCGAAGGCAGACGTACTACCAACTAGGCTACAGGGCCATCTTATTATTCGTCAATCATAGATTGGTTTTATTAATTGTGTCTATTCGTAATATCATTTAGCTATGTATTCTAAGGATAAAAAAATATCTTAAAAATAAAATATAAATAAAAATAATAACAAAAAAATACTAATAAGTAGTTCCAATTCAGATTCATGTTCACATGCCAATTATAATAATAATATTAATTTAAATCATCCCTAACCAAATACAAAAGTAACCAGTTTTCTTCATAATTACTGAATTAATTAAGTGTCTTTAGTTACTTTATTCGTGCCGGGTTTTCTTGGGGCGCTATATTTTTTACCGCATCTGCTTTTTGCTACCATTTCCACTTGGTTCCCCGGAGGCACATCTAAACGATCTGTAATGATCTGAAATTAAATGAAACTTAAGATAAGTTACGAATATAAGGAAAAATATTTTAACTAAATAGCGAGAAGGCATTTGTCCAGCTGTGGACGTCTTTCGGCTGTAATGATGATGATAATGATGAATGGCAAGACTATTGTAGTGAGCTTGATGTCTAGAAGCCATCGCACGTTTTGATTACACTATTCTTTTATTGGGCTTTCAATGAACATGTCGAAGACTCAGATTATGTCTAACAGCACGAAACGTAGAGTAGAGGTAGATGGGCAATTAATACATTATGTCGACGAGTATATATGTTACAGCCAAAGTAATTAATCTGGATATTATGTATATTATCTAGCCATTATTTATAATGTCTACTCAATTTAGATAAAGTGATAATTGACACGGAATTAATCACATTAACTAGCAATTTTATATAATATCTTCCAAGACTTGGATAATGTAATAAAACAAGTAGGTACTGTTAAGGTTTTTATTAAGAATTAAAATGACATTGCCATAGATAATAATTCTACATTAATTAACATTGTTATGATGTAATTAAACTTTATAAAGTAAACTTAAAGCTTACTAGCCGTTAAAAACAACAAAAAAGAACAGAGTTAATACAAGTATTTGGTATCTATCGTTGAAGACTACAATAATAAAATATTTAAAATGAACTGACATTCATTAACTGAGTCATAAATAAGTATTATTTATTGTTACAAGTAAGGCTCAAGTGACATTTTGAGTTACACAAGAGGTTTGACTTTTAATATTAAGAATTAAAATGCGGGATGAAGAGCGGGAGGGGTAACAAGTCAGTTAGATCGTATTTATTACTTTGGCTAACTTTGACCCGCTATTATGAATAATATCCGGATGAAGTGATTAATTTATCATATTGTCTAGTCAATTTTGTTATTATATATAATGACCAGTCATTATGTATAATATCTATTTAATCACTATGACTGTAACATATATACTTAGGCCAGATAGCTTCCTTCGAAAACAGGCAGGACAAAGAGGTCGAAAGACGAATCCAAAACGCCTGGAAGAGCTACTGGTCTATGAAAGAGCTAATGAAGGGCAACCTTCCAATGTCACTAAAGCGCAAACTCGTCGACATGTGTATCCTGCCTATCCTAACCTACGGTGCACAGACATGGTCATTGACGGAATCACAGAAGTCCAAACTCAAGGTCTGCCAACGTGCCATGGAGCGTAGTATGTTGAGTGTCAGAAGAATTGACCGTATAAGGAACACAACTCTACGCTCCAAAACAGGCATAACAGATGTCGGCTTAAAAACAGCAAAGCTGAAGTGGGACTGGGCGGGACATGTCGCCCGCATGCATCCCGAAAGATGGGCTAAACTGGCTACAGATTTTATACCCGAAAATGGACGCCGACGACGAGGCAGGCCTCGGAGACGTTGGCGGGACGACTTGGACGCGTACGATACAGACTGGACCACAAGTGCGCTTGATTGTGATGCGTGGCGTAATGGAGGGGAGGCCTTTGCCCAGCAGTGGGAAATAAAGTAGGCTATTAAAAAAAAAAAAAAAAAAAATTCTTTTATAATTGAATATTAAATGGAGCCATTATTTATTTTAAAATGTATGCTTGAATCTGGAACATAGATTTAAAAAAATCTACCTCTATGGTCTGGAACATTATTTAAAAAAAGTTATGTTGACTCACATATTAATATTATGCCATTTAAATAAAACGTTTATTTCACCAACATTGATTTACCTATTCATCGTATCTCAGGAGTTATTAAAAAAAATAGCACTTGCGTTGCAAAAAACATGTACGATGTCATTAAACACGATGTTGGAAAATCTTTGATTGACGAAACTTATTTGAAATCATGTATGTGCAACCAAGCAACAAGTGTGGACCGTCATGAAAATAACTACAGATGAAAAGAAAGATGTTTCGTCATCAATGACTCGAGGATTCAATGTGCGGTGGTTTCCCTCACTAAATCACGTGTTTTAATTTGTAACATATCCTTAGTTTTGTAGTTTAGGTGGCAATGATCGCCTCTCCTCCCATCAAGCCCTTTTTTCCGTTGACAGCATTTTCACGGTAGTTGCTTCCTTCATCTTTTTTCGCTCTCAAGATGATGATTATGACGGTTTTGAAGGTCTCGCATTCAGAAACGAGGTCTCGACGATCTGTAGTCTGCATGTATACTGATCATATCACTTTTATACCTCAAAAAGAACATACCTATCAGCTTTTGTCTTATTTTTTGTAATTTTTTATTTTCTCTATGATTTTTATACTCTTTATGACATTATGGATTTTTCGTGGTTTATAATTAAATTTGCTTGCTCTTATTTTGCGTGATTTCTTATTCAGCTAAATTACAGTCTGCTAAAGTTTGAATCCTTATTATTAGATTTAAGATATTCGTTGTTGTTTATTTTGAATAATTGTCCATTTAAATTAGAACTACTAAGATTTTTGTGACTAAAAAATTAAAATAAAATATATATTTTTTTTTACTGAAGAATCATAACCATTACTTACCAATTATACAAGTGTTGTCACCTTGGTTAACTAACATGAAGTTTAAGTTTTTAGTATCCATTGTTACATCGTACGTCATTGTCATCTTAATTATGACCATTGTTGCTGTGTATTGCTCAGTAAACATAACCTTTGTATCTATCTACTTCTTAGTGCTTAGTAAGTGACATTTACGTAAATTCACTCTGTATACACATGATTTCATTATATACAAGAATGTCATTAATTGAAGATTCTGATGATTATAAAATAACAATAAAAGTATTTTTTGTTAATAATTGTTTATAATAATTAAAAGTTTTTTTCGTTTCCTCGAAAAACTACTTTTTTTAGATAGGAGGTCATTACACTTCATCGTCGATATGTAATCTCAACCACAGAATACCAAATAGTAGTCCCTATCTCAACTTAGATGTACCTACGTACTACGGACTCCCGCGATACAGGTTCGCCTAGTGCGGGGTCCACTGAAAATAGTGTTGTAACTGGTTTTTTGGTAATAAATATATTTTGTTTGTTTGTTTTTGTTTGTTTGTATTATAATACACCTTGAAATATAACTGGTGGCTTATACGCAACATAGTTGTAGTATTCATGAAACTGTACAACTTACCCTAAGGAACATAGCAATGCTTTCAAAAAATATTTTACAGGAGACACAAAAAACTAACTAAGTACTGAAAAAAAAGTATGATAGGGAAATAATAATTCTGTAGTTTTTTAGTTAATCTAATATATATAACTAGCGACCCGCCCCGGCTCCGCACGGGAAAATGGTTATTGTGGGTTATCCTTCAGTAAATTATGCATGTATTATACATATAAACCTTCCTCTTGAATCACTCTATCTATTAAAAAAAACCGCATCAAAATCCGTTGCGTAGTTTTAAAGATTTAAGCGTACAAAGGGAGGGACATAGGGACAGAGAAAGCGACTTTATTTTATACTATGTAGTGATAACTAAAAAAAATATAATTATCTTTAAAGCTTTAAAACAAATGCGTAAATTTTATAGTGCAAATACTGCGCGTTTTTTGCTCAGTTAGTAAAAAAAGGAATTTGACAAAAGCTGTCCTTTACGAGGTTTTCTCAGCCGGGTCACGATAGGTTGATATCTGATAACTTGGGAACTTGGGAACTACCTATTTCAACTTTTTGCAAATAACATTAAAACACTGACTTAACTGAATTACAAAATAAAATAAAATGTGTTTTAACTAGTTCAAATAAAGTCTTTGTTTCAACCACCATGCAATGTGACAGCCAGTATCATTAATACTAAAATAATAATATGAACAAAATACTGAGAATTCCGAGAGCAAGTTAGACAACAGAAATTGCAAGCCTTGAACTGAAAATCACAAAGTTAAATAGGAAAAGTAACTCGGTTCGTATTGTTAACTCCCCGAAGGCGACAATGACCGCGATTCTATCTGCAACTGTTTTTAGCACCACATTTTTAAATATTTATTTATTTTATTTATTCAACAAGTACATCTTCATCTCATTATATATTGTATCTTATTCTACACGTACTATTTCGATGCATACAACTATAACGGAGTACATAGCTTACACAGAATTAGGTACGTACTTTAAAATATGACAGAATATTACAGAGTTAACGAATTAAACAAAAGCTCGCATATAAAACGTCCAGCTAGTACCGCCACAGAAAGTATATTTTTATTTATTTATAGAGAAGTATATTTTTAGTGAGAAACTATCTGGTGCGTCCTCAGAATATTCTTTAATTACAATCTGCGTAATGTAACTTTTGAAAATTACACAGATTGTAATGAAACTTTGTTGGGGTGTTCTGAGGATGCACGGGAGAGTTTCTTACCAAAAATCAATGGTTTTGGAATGCATAGTGGACTAACATACAAATACAGGTTTTTTTAAATTGGCTTACGCTTGTACAATTAATATATAAAGAGGAAATATATGATTGTTTGTTTGTTTAAATGTTTGTTTGTTTCATTGTTTGTTTGTTAAGATAGAGTAAAGATAGAATACTTTCCTCTTTCCTCTTCATAATAAGAATAGATCTTGGGGAGTAACATAGGCTACCTTTTACCGCGAGAAAATTCCTTAATCCCAATGGAAAGACTGTTAACGCGGGTGGAGCGGTGGGCGGAAAGCTAGTTATGAATATTTATGAATATGAATATTTATGAACTAAAGATAAATTTTGCGTGAGATGCCTAACGTATAATATCTGCGTACCAAATCTTTTTCGCTTGACCCTATTCGTAGACAAAATGAAGACAAAAAGAGAGAAGAGAACGATGACGTTCTCTCGAGTTCTACTGTTCTTTAGTAGAGCGATGTAGTCAGAATCGCGGTCAACGCCTGTGTTTGGAGTTGTTCGAGCATGTTTTATGCCTGACAGAACATGCTATATTGGGGGCGACTTTGTACTATTTTGACCAGGGTTATAAAATTTCATACAAATAATAAAGAAGTTAAGAAAATTATGAGAAACTACTTAAACCTTTGAGTTAATTTTCTACGTTCATACAAATTCCAATCAATACAAATACAAATATTCTTTATTGACACCAGAACTTAAAAGTACTAATACAATTTTACATAGTGAAACATAAAAATCCAATAGGCGGCCGTATTGCTTAACTAGCAATCTCTTTCAGGCAACCAATCAGGAAATCTATTTCTCCTTATAATTGTAGAAAGAATGGATGGATGGAATGGAATGGAATTGAATAAAAAAATGGAATGGACAGTAATATTATATGTAGTTCTTATCATCAGAGAATGAGTATTCACATTCGTACGCTCAAAACATTTCGCCAAATCAATCATCAAATAAATAATGAAAAAGTCAATTGCTCTCTTAGCTTTCTCGAGTGCCTAAGCGTTTTCGTCAACAAAGGGTGCTCAAAATGTTCAAAAAATTCGAAATACAAATGTTTTTCAAAGTGTTCAATTCAGCGTAATTGTAAGGCGCCAGCATTGTTCTCGGCTGAGACCTCTCGCCCTCAAGTTCTTTATTCGAAACGGAATCTTGAGACAGTCGAGCCCATTAACGTCTTCCTTTCCGCGCATTATCCATAGAATTACATAAGGGAATTATGGCGGTATTCAACAAAAGCCTTTATTCCTGGTGTATAGGATCAGGAGGCCGGTCTCGTGACCCAGATACCGAGGTCGCTGACCGTGTGACGTCACAGCGCGCCCCCACCCCCCATCACGTCACAGGGGGTGTGCGCGGCTTTCCGCGCGCCGACCTCACATGCTTTTCGAATTTCGAACCGTGTGAACGCGCGCGCTAAAAATAGAACGTTCCATTTGTGAATTTCAATTTTTTCTTCTTCGGAATGACAGTTATAGGTGAGATTTAGTTTTAAAGATGGAAGTGATTTTGTTATGTAAGTTTGCTTGCTTTTGGTGGTTTCTTTTTGGTATTATGTAAGGGAGATATGGAAATGACCTTGGAGAGAGAGGCCTGAAACGCCAGGTACACAAAGAAAGGGAAATTATGGCTTGATTTATTTCTTTATGTCGACCTTGCGTTCGGTTGGTCCAATTTGCGTGTTAACCTACAAAACCCTTGACTTTCGTTAAATTAATTATCGCTAAACTTTATTTTGTTGACGTGTCGATGTAGATAACCAGGTAAATACTTATTAATTAAGTGCTTGATTTGCATATTAGCTAAATCATTTTCTATTTCCTATTCTATTGAAATAAAAATTTGTTTATGGTACCATAAACCACCACATCTATTTTTTTTTGTAAACTGCCTGCGTGCATTTTTTGTATCGCTATGAGAAAATGATTTCAAAGATAAAAAAAACATTAATTAAGTACGTATACTTATAAATATTATAAAACATGTAAAATATAATTTAATTACTTGATTTTTATTGCTAAACTGCGAAATCTGTTTCAAAATACCAATAATTTGTATGACGTTACATTTTTTTATTGAAATAAAAAAAAAACAAAAAAAAAGAATGTGAATATACGAGTATTTGTTTAAATCTCGAATAATCAACAACTTTAAGAAACAATTTTTTAATACTTATGAAGAGCTATTGTTAATGTTGCAGTTAATTGTTTAGCTGATGACTTTAAGCGGCATCTCATAATGTGACTTGGGATGAATTTAATTTTCACATGACGCGCCTAATCAAGTTCGGAGACAGGTATTAACATTAATTTACAACTGTTACTCGGCTGTGCACACACGAACGCTATATTTGTCAACGTTTATCCAGTTAACACGTTCACTGCACTAAACAGACATAGCATTTAAAAAACTTTGTTTTTATATTATGTTTGAGGGTACAAAGTTCAGATTACCGTGGGAACATAGTAAGTAAGCTCTGCTTTTTTAAGGACTAGTTTTCTGCCCCTGCGGCACCACCCGTGTTAACAGTTTTTCCCGTGGGAATGAGGTATTTTCCCGCGGTAAAAAGTAACCTATGTCACTCTCCGTCCTTTCAGCGAGGTATTCCATTCTGATACCACTGAACCGATACCAAAAGAGTTTTTACCTAAAATATTTCCATTCTGATACCATCGTACTTTGTCATTCCATTCTGATACCAGTCTTATTATTTTAATAAAGTGTGGTTAGCAAAAGAAGTGGTAATGTAAGAAATAACATTTATTTAATAAAACATATTGTACAAATTGTTAGATAAGTAATAATTAGAGGTAAGTATACCATGCAAAATCAATAAAAAATACCTTACAACATAAATAACCAAAAAATATACATAATCTTTACCCATATAAAAATCAATTTTTAAATCACAGATTGGTCAAAAAATGCTTAAAAAAAATGTACAATAATAATAATAATAAAAAAGTTTATTTAGAAAATTCTCGTGTTGTATCCATTGATCACGTGAAATGTAATCTGTCTTACGTCGTTTTGATAAACCTTCATTTGACTTGAGCAGAATGGCATGAACATCTTGCAAATCGGAACAATAATATTCACAATAAATTCTGATATATGCTAGACTTCGTAGTTACTGTATAAAATATAAATTATCATTTATCAATTCCATGTAATAGTTAACCCACTTGACCCCCCATGCACTTTTATAAGAATCAAGTCAAAGTTATATCTAATACTTATAACACATTTTTACACCAACTTATATCATACTAATATTATAAAGAGAAAAGATTTGCATTTGTGTGAGTGTGTATGTGTTTGTAGTGAATAAACTCAAAAACTACTGAACCGATTTCAAAAATTATTTCACCGTTAGAAAGCCACATTCACCATGAGTAACATAGGCTACCTTTTACCGCGGGAAATCCTGGTAATGCGGGCGGAGCTGCGACGGAAAGCTAGTCTTTAATAATTTTACAATATTTTATTACATATTGTATGATTTTCCTGCTAACAGTACCAAAAATATATTAAAATATTGAGTGGTATCAGAATGGAATAAAAAATAATTAAATATTTTAAATAAATTGTGATACCACTGCAGTGGTATCAGACTGGAATAGAAAATAATATTTTATTTAACGGATACCAGTGGTATCGGTTCAGTGGTATCAGACTGGAATACCTCCTTTCAGCTAACTTTATACAGAAAATCAAGTCGATTGGTTGCTTAGTTAGGGCGTGAAGGAAGGATAAACAAACAAACAAACAAACACACTTTCGCATTTATAATATTAGTATGGATGAAATCCAGTTTTTGAATTGATTGGTATTTGGAGAAGTTGAAATAAAACAAAGGGCCCATAGAATACCAGCGTCGCGTTTCATGATCGCGGAATTAGCTGAATGTGATTCTTTTGTTGTGACGTCATGACGCATCGTTGGCACTTTCTTGTTTTTTCTTTTTCATGTACCGTATTTTTGTATGTTATTGTACCTAATATTTGCTTTTTTTATTATTGCTTTACTTACTCTTACTCAAAGGTTCTATTGTAAAAGGAGTGCATTCTTATTTTTAACTAAATTTCAAATATCATACAAGACTTAAAAATAAATACCGCAACAATATCTAACTACCCGAACGAAAAGTATAAATCGGTACCCCGAGATGCATTCCGAGCAGGCAAAGTGTTAATAATTTGCTCTCGCAATTTACGATGTTTATGTGACGTCATCAATCATGCTAGTCCTTCATCTTGTAAAGTCTCCGTTAATTTTGCGCGGGTACTTGCAATTTATGAGCGTAATTTGTTGTTTAATTTTCACGAGGCAAATTATTTGAATGTGGAATAGGTTGAATGAGATGGGTTGTCTTACCCGAACTGCCTCCGTAGCACGACTCGGATAGACATAGTTTTGTCGCGCGTATTTATACTATTGGAGGATATTTCAATATGGCTGTTTTCTCGTGGTATTTTTTCAGCTCGGTAAGGGATATACACACTAGATCTGGGTCATGCTACGGGGGTAGAAAAACAAAATCCTCGCCATACTGCGGAATTTCAATGGAACTAATTTTATGATGGAAATTGTTGCCAAACATAGAAAAATACACGTAGCGGTCATTATTTTTCTGGTTAGAGATCCCCACACGAGCGTCTTCCGAGCGTCTTTTAAGCCTCGAAGCCGTGCCTTGGGTCGCGCATACAATCATAGGCAGCAATGCGAGTGAAACAAAAGACCGACGCGGATGATTGAAGGCGCACTCGAAAGACACTAGTGTGTATCTCTCTATAGGTATTATTAAGAGAAATCTTATATTATTCGTCAAAATTTTAGGAAAAAACCAACATGAATTTCGTCAATGGCCAAGTCCGAGAGCCAAGGCCGAGAGCGTCGATGGCCAAGTGGTTAAGCCCGTTGACTTCCATTCAGAAGTTCGGGGGTTCAAACCTCGGCACGTACCAATGTGTTTTCGATTTTCGAAGTACGTTTATTCGACGCTCTTACGGTGAAGGAAAACATCGTGAGGAAACCTGCACACACCTGCGAAGAAATTCAAAGGTTGTGTGTGAAGTTGAACAACCCGCACTGGGCCAGCGTGGTCTACTAAGGCCTATTCACCCTGATATCAGGGTAGGCTCGAGCCCCTCGGTGGGGACGTATATGAGCTGTTAACGAACGAACGAATTTCGTCAATGCAGATAAAAAAGCGATCCCTTATGTCTCCGAGTTCAAACCATTTGCCAATCAAACTAGCGGCGACGTTACCCTTCTTAGTTTCTTCTCGCCAGGGATATCTATTGATAGACGTTGAGCCAGGAAAAGAACTAGGTTGTCTCAAATTTAATATGTATCCTATTTTTAAACACCGACGAAAAAGAGAGGTGTTATAAATTTGACGTGTGTGTCTGTCTGTCAATCTAAAAATCTCATAGAAATTTGTTTTTTGAATCGCGTGTTAAACTTTTTTATGGTAAAAGTTCTAATCACACCGTTTGCATTTATATTATGTTTTGTCTGCAAAATTGTCATTTGAATTCAGTGTTTTAATAAAATACTAATCTTTCTTATACTTGCTACGGCGTAGCAGATTGCTACGATGTTGTTGAAAATTGCTACGCCACGCCACCACCGCTCGAAATACCTTAAAATATCGTTGCTCCTGCGTGTTTGAATAAAAACAGTTGAAGTAGAAAATTTTCTAGACCATCATCGTAGGGTTAAAGCAATGTCATTTCATCAATGGAAAACATTTTTATGATTGGACGTTTTTATGATTGGACATTTTTCGTCTATTGGTCATTTTTCATGTTTGGACATTAGTCGCGCAAAGGGTAAATTCGGCCTAGTGGTGTATGACATTTTTGATCACAAGATTTATATGGTAGTAAATCTTCGTAATGTTTATGTAATCGTATTCGGTACATTTTACAATTCGCTTGCACAACATTTACTGAATCTAGTTACAAATGAATACAAGGTATATCTTTATGTGGAGAATACATGGTGATGCTTTTGCTTGTCATAAACAGGTCATCCTGAAATCAGGGTGATAATAGGCCTTAATCGACCACGCTGGCCCAGTGCGGGTTGGTCAACTTAACACATTTATAACCTTTTAATTACTCCACAGGCGGCGTGTGCAACTGTGCAGGTTTCCTTAACTGTTTTCTTTTACAGTAAGAACGTCGAATAAACGTACACATGAATTCAGAAATCGAAAACACAGTGGTAGGTGCCGAGGCGAACTTTCAAATGGAAGTCAAAAGCACTAGTCACTTGGCCACCGACTCTCTAATCAGCTCTATTCTTGAAATCAATATCGATCCCGATTTCAACCCAATGCAATACCAAAGTCAGATTTAGACCGCTACTCTTGAAAATTTGCCCGCTAAGAGTTGACTAATGTCCGATTTCATTTAGTTCACTCAATATCAGCCCAATATGAAACCAAGGTGGCGCTAGTGTGGCATTCGAGGGTACGAAATGCCCGATCTCAATGTCGACGGATCGGAATCGCCGTCAATAGTAGCCCCTCAGAACTCTATAGCTCTAATAAATGGTTTAAGAAAACAAGGTCTAACCGTTATACCACGTGACTGACACAAGCCTACGTCATTTTTCTCTGTTCATCCTTGTCTATCCCTTTCGTACCTTTCCAATACAATTGTGTGGGTCACAAAATCGAGTATAGCTCTTTTGTTTTACGTTAGTAATGGACGGGAACAGTGTCGTACGATTGTGCGGGAAGCAAATTTTGACCTCCCGCGCAAATTTTGTCCGACACGCAGTCGGCAAGCAGGTGTTGACCGGTACAGTTTGTGACTGATTGCGCTCCCCGACTTGGCGAAAGTAAGTACCTATAATTGTTTTATTTCGTAAGCCTAATAGTTTACGAGTTATTCATTAGAAAAATAGTTAAACACAGGATGTTTCTGTGATAATAGTTACTATTGGCAAGCAAACGCTTTGGTGTAATGGCTTGTCAAACTTTTCCGACACATTTGGATCGACGTGGGCCCTACATTAACGCATGCATATATTAAATATCTTATGATTTTTAATTTTTTTCAGCTTCTGCACCAAATTTTCGATATTAAACGACGCAGCTATCGCAGAGAGACTGGGAACGAGGGCGATGACAACGATGAGGCTGATTTGGACAACTTTATTGAAGAACTCCCTGAATATTTCAGTTCCTCTTCTTCTGATGAAGGCGAGGATGCTGATAGAGATAATGTACCTCTGAGTATGCTAGCAGGGTGGCAGAAGAAACCCTTCAATGGCAAACCTCTTCCAGGAGAGGCTGTACGTGAGCCAGGGATATTAAAACTCCACACGAAATGTCGAGCTCGTGCCAATCGTTGATTATTACAAATGTAAAACTGATAAAAGTTGTGTTTTTATTTCTAATAAATATTTTTGTAACTTTTATACTTATTTTATTCATGGTCTCTTTTAAAAAAAACTAGTTTATTTTATACATCTGTGACCTTCACAATTGTACGTAGGAAATTAAGGGCCCAGTATGATACAATTAGTGGTGACTGAATTTTCCAAGATGGCGGCGGAAAATCTGGAAAATTATAGCAGATTCGTCTTCTGCAGCCCCAAATTACCTAGGATTCAACTTCAAAACTACAAATATCTTTGTAGTTTAAGCGCCGGTCCGAAAGGGCTATTACACGAATTCGACAAGGATGAATAGGCAAAATGACGTAGAAATGACGTAGGCTCGTGTCAGTCACGTGGTCTAATGATTACACCTTGGCTCTAATACTAATTAAATGCCTTTGCGCACTCTATTTACTTATGTTGTAATTGTTAATGTTTATATTGTGTGCAATAAAGTGTTTTTACTTTACTTTACTTTACTTACTTACTTGTTTTTGTTGTTGCAGAGGCGTGCGTGATGCGCGCGCCGGTCGCAGGCGTGGCGGGCGTGGCCGGCGTGGAGGCGTGGGGCGACGCGGGCGCAGCGTGTGACGTCACGACGCCCGCGCACGCCCGCCCGCCCTTCCCCTACGCACCCGCCGTCAACCAGCGGTTCGCCATATGGTATGTACCAGAACTTCTATCTGATCTATCGCCGTTCTAAGAATTTGTGTACGTTGTGCAAACTTTACATTTTGTTCCTTAGTTCCAATTCTGTCAACCACCGATTGCATTCATTAAAGTTTCGAACCGAAAACCGTTCGATTCCGCTTTTTCTTTTAATAGAAAAGAACCATTCAGCCATCTTCAGTCCAAAGCCATTTACTGTTGCATCCAAGTCCGGTGAAACTTGATTCGTCGTACTTTTACGACTCCAGCATAGGTTAATTAAAAATAAAAGTCCACACCCCCCCAAAAGATATTCGTAACAAAATTAAAACTAACAACCAAGCCAATCGTAACACAACATTAACACATGGTTAACAGAATTACTGTAATAATATCCCTCTCGCTCTCTCTGTCTCATCGCACCTTCTTATTGAATAATTCTGAACCCTCAATACTCTACTCCCGAATGATCTAAATACGTGGCTGCCTGCTATTCGCCATTATTTGCACTTTGTTGATCTTTTTTTTAAGTCGCCTAATATGAAATTCCAGGCAAGGCGACATTACAACTCTAGAAGTGGATGCGATCACAAACTCGACGGACGAGAACTTGCTGGGGTGCGAGCCTGGCAGCGACAGAATCCTGCTGAATGCAGGCAGTGAGCTCAAGGAGGAAATTATCGCGCGCTCTCTGGGTGAGGATAGTTAATCTTCTTGTAATATTTGGCGACATCATAATAAAGGATAGATAATTATTGTAAAATCAGATGGGATCAAAATCAAAAGATTTCACAAATCATTTTTCGACGACGTCGAATTTTAATGAAGTTACTAAGTTTTGCTCAAACCAAGGGTTGCTCTCGTCTCGCAATAATGAAGAATAAACTCTTAAAAATTTAAGAGGCGATGCGATATTAGTTTGAACAGAACTGAGTAGGTTCGCGCAATGTGTGCGCTGCTGTGGAGAAGAGCCCGCCGAAGAAACTCCACAGGATAGCATCTTTTATTATTTCCTCTTTTTAAAAATATCTTGAACCCAACTGACGGGGACAGGATTCTGTTGAGCATCAGTAGCAAACTGAAATAAACAATCAATACACGTGTAGAACGAGAACGTTCTCTGCTGCTTCACGGTAATAAAAGATATATGATCATGAACTCCTTACAGTAACAGAAATAGACTAGACCTTAGTGGACTACATTGGCCCAGTGCGGGTTGGCCTTTACAGGTTTTCTCGGCCACGAGTCGATAACGAGCTTAGGGCTAGCGGGTAATGCATTGCCAGCCTGCGTCCTTCGTTCACGATGCGTTACCCACTCATTGACACCAAGTTACCCACTGATAACCGACGAGTCGACGACTCTTTGATATCGAATTGATAGTTCGAGTTAAAAGGGTGTTGGATTGGTGTAACCGTTCGTTGTTGTTAACAGCTCATATATGTCCCCACCGAGGGGCTCGAGCCTACCCTGATACCAGGGTGAATAGGCCTTAGTCGACCACGCTGGCCTAGTACGGGTTGGTCAACTTCACACACAACCTTTGAATTTCTTCGCAGATGTGTGCAGGTTTCCTCACGATGTTTTCCTTCACCGTAATAGCGTCGAATAAACGTCCTACATATGAATTCGAAAATCGAAAACACATTGGTACGTGCCGAGGTTTGAAATGTAACCGAGGCACTGGGCGGTCACTCCATACAGAAAACGCGTTTTGACAAGCTACTTCTTTTTGAATATCAACTACAAGTCAGTGGCGCTAGGCGCTATGTAAAACACCCCCGAACACCACCGACGGAGTCCCGCGGTGCCTGCGGGGTGCGGGGCGTGGGGCGCTATATCGGGCGGAGACTAATTTTGGCGCGGGGGGGTGAGTGTCCTTTTTGTACGGGTTAGCACTATTATTTTCTTCTGTGACCGAGGTGTAACCGTAATCTGTGTGATTCCAGAGTGCCGGACAGGAGAGGCAGTGGTGACCCCAGGGTTTGACCTGCGCTGCCGCCACATCATCCACACCGTGTGCCCGAAATACACGCCCAAATACCACACGGCGGCTGAGACATCCCTCCATAATTGTTACAAGTAATTAACTTATCGACGATTTATTCTTGTTATGTTTTTCATCTTTCCGAAGGTTTACTTAGAAATGAGCGTGGATGCGTAGCAAGGAATATGTTTGTAAAAGACCAATAGAATCGCTGTGATGACCGACGACGCGTGGTTACTCAGAAAGTTTCTTAAAAAGTCAAAATAGTAAATCCTATGGGGTTATTTGCGACACTGTAACCTCGAGGAGTAACCCTTTCTTTCGTTTCTTTCAATCGCCTATAAAATAGCTTACGTGTTTAGAATAGTATTTTTTTGTAATATTAAAGAAATATTGGAACTTGTACCCGTGTAACCAAAAAAACATCATATGCAAACGTTAAACTGTCTATCTGTCTTTCAAGAAAGAGACCTTCAATACTACCTATACTTACAATTTTTTTTATTTTGACAATTCAAAATAGTGAATAAATAATTCAATTTTTTCTTTTGGCGCTCGTAATTTTGGAAACGAAGAATGATATCAAAAATTTGACAAAATCTTCTCTGGAAGATTTTGTCAGCTATAATTTGAGCCTCAAACAAAGACGATCGGGTTAAGGGTTGGCCCTGCAGCCTAACCTTTTGGAAAACAGTCAAAAAGTCAGAGCGAAATTTTCACATAACGTGCTCGATAGTCGTGTCAGGCACGAAATCTGTGTTTTTTTTTCACGATACTAATTAAGGAGTCCGTAACTTTATTTCGAAAGACAGATGTTCGATGCATCATTACTCGACTGAAAGATAGGTCATAAAGTTCCTTGTCTGTTTCCAGGAGCGTCCTCCACAAAGCCGGCGAGCTGGGCGCGCGCTCGCTCGCTCTGTGCGTCATCAACACGCCCAAACGGAACTTTCCCCCAGATGTCGCTGCGCATATCGCTTTGCGTGAGTTGCCCTGTAGTTAATACGAAACACCCCCTAGCGTCTTCGAGCGTCGTCGTCGCGCCAGCGTTTGCCTAAGGGCTGACTGACTGGTCAATTTCACCCTTGAATTTCTTCTCAAAGTTTTCTCATTATACTTTCCTTTGTTGTATAGTGTCGGTTAGATGGACGATTTGTTTAGGGTCTCTCTCAAAAAAGTGGCACCGCAACCTGCCGCACGGTTTTTGTTAGATTTTTTTTTTGTTTTTAGCTTCTTACCCGTTATGTTAAACATATATTACGTAAAGAGACACATTGCGTGAAGGCCAGCTATTCTCATGTAAAATAAATGTACAGATCTTGTGTGATGAAAGTTTGTAACATCAGTTTCACTTTAACCTGTCGTGTCCAAACGCCATACAGTTAGTTTTGAGCATGATTATGTCGATAAACTTGAACATTTCTGTATAATCTTATTTATTTATGGCATTATAGTGAAATGAACACTGACGTACAGTAATATTTATTTTAAATAATCTTCTTTTTGAAAAGTTATGAATGATTAAACTTTGTCCGGCGTATTTTTCTCACCAACCTGCTTACTTACATTCGCACTCGTAGCACCAGCACTATCAAGCCGACACCCCTCCTTCTTACCTCTACTTAACCAGTCGTTCACTGGCTAAACGTCTATGAAGAGACCTGCGTTCTGTGTTGCGAAGAATTTGAGAAATCTACGACGATTCACTGAAATCTGGGTTTTGTAACAGATATGTTCTCTTTTTCCTGTGAATATTTTTCTTGTTTCTTTTAATATTTAAGTATGAAATTGGTAATAAATTATTGGTTAAGTAATCTATTGTAGTGTGTGTAATTCATGGCTCCGTGCAGCAAAGGGTTAATTTATATTAAATTTTTTTCGTCATATTCTCACTAACCAATGCCTATTTAACCTGCCAAATTTTGCCAGGTGAAAGAGGGAATATACAGGTTAATGAAGTTTCTTATAAATAGTAGGGTTTTCAGAACGTGCGTATCATCCTTTGTTATCATTTCAGCTAAAAGATGTCCACTGCTGGACAAAGGCCTCCCCCAAAGATCTCCACGACGGTCCTGCGCTGCCCGCATCCAGCAATTTCCCGCGGCCCGCAACAGATCGTCCGTCCACCTTGTGGGGAGCCTGCCCACCCACGCTACGCCTTTCGGCAAACCTTTTTTCCTCAACGGTCCTCAGTTCAACGTGCAATGGGCCCCGCTTACAGCCATTTAAGTTTCGCGATTCTTCAGGGATAAATTGGTGACTTTGATTTGCCTGCGGGTCTTATCGTTTTTGATACGATCACGCAGGGAAACTGTAAGCATAACCATCTCTATTGCTCTCTAAGTGCTTCAAAAGCCTCTTTATGAGGTCTATCGTGCGACCACGACTCGGGTCCGTAGGTCATCATTGTCAACACACATCGGTCAAAGAATTTTGACTTGAGACACTGAGATACTTGGGAAGAAAAGATATTGCGCAATTTGCTGAACGCTGCCCAACCTAGTTGAATTTGACGATTGACCTCCTTCTCGAAGTTGAATCTACCTAACTGAACTGTTTTCTCTAGGTAGGCGTAATGATCTACAGCTTCGAGAGACAACTGTTATTAGAGTGGGTACTCCATTGGCATTCGACATCGCTTCTCTATGTACATCTCCTGACTCACTTGTTAAGGTCATTGAGTATTGTGCCGTAGTCCTCGAAGGTCTTAGCCATGACTTCAATATCGTCGTGTCCTTCCCAGTCCAATAGCTTAAGGACATCCTCCAATGTAGTGTTGAACTGTTTCTCAGAAACTACGTCTATCTCCCTGTCTCACACCCCGTTGCAGCTGGATTGGTCCGGAGTTCTGTCCTGGACTGACTGAACTTGCGGCGTTGTCCCTTCCAGGATGATGAAATTAAATAGTTTTTGAAGGGCTTTTAGGACCGGTGTACCACCAGCCTTCATAAGCTCAGCACCTAATCCGTCATCACCCGGCGCCTTGTTGTTTTTTTACTGTTTGAGAACCATCCTTCTCATACAGACTGACGTACGGGATGTCTTCTGTACAGTGCCGGATTAGCCTAGCTTCAGTTTGCAGCTTGGCTGACAGGTATCCTTTTCGTCGTGTACAGTTACCCATAGATTTTCTCAATTTCTTCCAGTAGCTTAGGCTTAAATGTCACAGTTCTATCGGTCGCAGTCTTCAGCTTGACCAATTGGCTCTGCCTAATAGAAAAATCTTTTACGTACACTTTGAAGCCTTGTTTCGTCAATGGCCCTTTAATCCGTATTAAATAAGTGAAGGATGCGAGGCAGAGACTTTGAGATTTACAGGAAGCATAATTTGCGAATTCCAGGACCATTCTCCGTCTTTCTTCCATAAGCCTGATCGTAGAATCCGTAATCTTTTCAGTTCCTTAAATAAATCTTCAATATTTGATATTTCAATGCTGTTTTTTAAACATCTCAACTCTTTAAGCTTTTTGACTTAATATTGGACGATAAATACATACATTTATCATTCCTTGTTATTTGTTATCCCTTATTATTTATTTTTCAATATTTCACTACTTTATCAATCAATATATATGCAAAATCTCACTAACCTGTGCTCGTTCTCCGTTAACCTGTACTAAATCTCTTTCACCTGTGGACTTCTTTTTTCTGCAAGCTCTCTTAGGCAGAATTATTTAAATATTGCGTTCCCTCTTACATAATTGTTTACAGATTGGGGAATTCAATTTATTTTTATAAAAAAAAGAACAACTCTCAAACTTTTTTGAAAAAGTGAAGTTTTTTTGAAGCGGTGCCACTTTTTTGAGAGAGACCCAAAACTAAGTACAACCGGTTCTCAAATGGAAAGTTATATTATAATTATATGTCTAATCTAAGTCATAGAATTTTAAAATACCGGAATATTTTTCATGCATTTTCTATTTCCTTATCTCCCGGTTTCACACAAAAGATGTGTCCGCGTCCGTCTTTTATTTCACTGGTCTTGCTGCCTATGATTGTATGCGCGACGCACGACGCCGACACGCTTTAAAGACCCCCCCTCCCTTTCCCCCAACTCCAAGAACAATAAGTTATTCAGGCAAAATAATTGCAGTTGTTGTTGTCTTGTCGCGAAGCGGCTCCCACCTCTCTGGTCTTGTCTGAACGTAGTCCTTTGCTCAATAGTCTGTAGCATATAATATGTCATAAAAAAATCTTACGTATACACAATACCTATAAAAAAATATATAAAACATTTTCCAATCTAGAAATTATGATTCATTCTGTGAAAACCAATCTTCAAAGCCTTTATACTACATAGTAGATTTGTGAAAGTGTATCGAGAAGTGCACCTCAATTTGTGAAATTATAAAAATCGCGTTTAACAGTCACAAAAACCAAACGAAATCAACAAGCACAAACTTTGCTCGGCAGGCACAATCAGGCGCTTCCTCGAGCAGTCGACCCGCCCTCAGATCGTGGTGATCGCCGTGATGACGTCAGGCGACGCGGCGCTGTACACTGCGCTGGCGCCGCTGTACTTCCCCCGCAGCGCGCGGGACGCGGCCGCCGCGGGGGCGAGGCTGGGGGGAGGGGCGGGGGGAGGGGGGGACCATCCCGAGAGGAGGATACGGATCATACACAACCCGCACTCACACAACTCTGACAGCGGTAAGTTACACTTACACCTGCTTGCACTAACCTTGTTCTGAAGGTTACTCTAGCAAACAAAATTTAAGATAAGTCCTAATCTGTTTCTTTATGCGTGAGTATGCAACAGGCAGGTTTTACCTGTACGCATCGGTACCTATCCGTACCGGGAACCTGTATCTTTATATCCTCACCCTTAGGTTATAATAAATAAGTCCCTACTAGAAGCGTTTAGGTGCATTTGGTCTAATTTGCGTTTGGTCTAAAAGTCGAAAACACATACAAGTTGCGGTTGGTCTAAATTGCGATTGGTCTAATTTGCGATTGGTCTAAGTTGCGGTTGGTCTAAATTGCATTTCGTCTAAAATTGAATGTAGTTGTAGGACAACGTTTAAGATCATACAACAATAAAAATATAATATCAACAAAAATCCACAGATGGCTCTGTGCACCAACCCTTTGATCTCTCTTACCCTACCCCAATTTATCTCTAGTTTCTCGTAGTTATATTATATAATAAATAAATTATGAAATTGTATCCCACAGAAATAAAAGTTTGCATTAATTATTCATATTTATTTATGAAGAGAAGGCGTCGGGAAGTGACGACCCCACCGCCCGCTGTAGGTATTTACTAGCAGCGCAATCAGTCAACCGATAAATGGCGGTCAATCCATTTTTGGATAGGGCAGAAACTAAATGCCGACACGGGATGGGAAGCAGCGTCCCTATGATGAGTTTCTGCCAAACTGCGATCGCCAACCCGCTTGCCCAGCGTGGCGATTAGGGCAACTCCTCCCAAATATGAAAGCTGCCATAAGTAAACGGCCCCCAGTTCCCGGCCGCCCCACTATTCCTGGCTACGGTAGCAGACATGGTTACGGTGGGGTAGGGGGTGCGAAGAATCACCGGGTTACGGACAGCTACCAAACACTGGACTTGGCAACGTACAACGGACGAAGCCTGCGGCTTGATGAGTACGTCCATGAACTCGAAGTAGAACTGGAACGTATACGGTGGCATATTGTGGGACTCAGTGAAGTCCGAAGAGAGGGTGAGGACACCATGACTCTGCAATCCGGCCACCTGTTCTACTATCGAGAGGGCGATGTTCTCTCCCAAGGCGGTGTGGGATTCCTCGTCAATAAGGCACTCGTGAACAGCGTCGAGGAGGTGTCCAGTGTGTCGAGCCGAGTGGCTTATCTTGTCCTTAGATTGACCAAGAAGTACACTCTAAAGGTCGTACAAGTATATGCACCGACATCGACACACTCGGATGACGAGGTTGAGGCAATCTACGATGACATTGCCAAAGCCTTATATAACACCAACAGAGCTCACTTCAATGTTGTCATGGGTGACTTCAATGCCAAGGTGGGTAAACACACGGGCATTGAAACGAGCATGGGGCCTCACGGATATGGAACTAGGAACGAGAGGGGGCAAATGCTGGTCAACTTCCTGGAGCGTGAGGGGCTGTTTTTGATGAACTCGTTCTTCAAAAAGAAGCCCCAAAGGAAGTGGACTTGGAGAAGCCCCGACAAGTCGACTAAAAATGAGATTGACTTCATCATATCGGACAAAAGGTACATATTCAGAGATGTCTCAGTGATCAACAGGTTCAACACCGGCAGTGATCACCGACTTGTACGAGGCACTCTGAATATCGACTTTAACCTAGTGAGAAGCCGTCTGATGAAGTCTACGCTCCGACCAACACCGTTCCAGTCCGCGGCCGGCTCTGTACGTTTCCAGCTGGAACTTAAAAATCGTTTCGATGCACTGAAACCCACTTTGGACGTTGACGAGGACCTCGGCGGCGTAATCACTACCTTAAGGGATGTGGCGCAAAAGTTTTGCGGGAAGAAAGGTGCGGGCCGGACGTCTCGGTTCTCGGCAGAGACTAAGTCGCTTATGGCACAAAGACGTGACACGACAAACACCGATCGACAGGTGGCGCTTACTAAGTTGGTGCGAAAATCTATACGAAGAGACCTACGGCGCTCGAATACGCTTCTGGTTGAAGAGGCTATAGAGCGCAACAAAGGCTCTAAAGTGTTTTCGCAACAGCTTGGTAGGAGCCATCTGACGAAATTAAAAACAACTGACGGTAAAATTGTCACGTCGAAGACCGAAGTTCTCGCCGAGATCGAACACTTTTACGGGAAACTGTACGCCACGCACGCCCCGCAACCTATGCCCACACAAAACGACCCTAGAGCGCCGCCGACTCGCCATTACACCGATGAGCTGCCAGATATTAGTCTGGAGGAGATCGAATTGGCCCTGAGACAACTTAAGAATGGGAAAGCCCCGGGAGAGGATGGAATTGCGACGGAGCTCCTGAAGGCAGGTGGACAGCCTGTACTGAAGGAGCTTCAGCGTATTTTCAACTTAGCGATACATTCCGGGAGGACCCCAGAGGCGTGGCACAGGAGCATTGTGATTCTGTTCTTCAAAAAGGGTGATAAGACCCTCCTCAAGAATTACAGACCAATTTCGCTTCTGAGTCACGTCTACAAGTTGTTCTCAAGGGTCATAACGAATCGCCTCGCTCGAAGACTTGACGAGTTCCAGCCACCGGAGCAGGCCGGGTTTCGAGGAGGATTTAGTACCGTGGACCACATCCACACAGTGAGGCAGGTTATACAGAAGTCCGGAGAATATAACCAACCATTGTGTTTAGCTTTTGTGGACTACGAAAAAGCATTTGACTCTATCGAAACCTGGGCTGTTGTGGAGTCCCTGCAGCGCTGCCAAATCGACTGGCGATATGTCGAGGTGTTGAGGTGTCTGTATAACGCCGCCACAATGTCCGTCCAAATACAAAACAGTCAAACAAAACCAGTCCAGCTTCATAGAGGTGTGAGACAGGGGGATGTTATATCCCCAAAGCTGTTCACTAACGCGCTGGAGGACGTTTTTAACTTTTGACTGGACAGGACGAGGCATTAATGTAAATGGCGAGTATATCTCACACCTTCGATTTGCCGACGACATAGTTATAATGGCTAAGTCGCTGCAGGAGCTCCAGATCATGCTGACCGGCCTAAATGAGTCCTCTCGACGAGTTGGTCTCTGTATGAACTTGGACAAGACGAAAGTCATGTTCAACGCGCATATCATACCTGGATCAATTATCGTCGATGGAATACCTCTTGAAGTTGTCGATCATTATGTCTACCTTGGACAAAGTATCCAGTTGGGTAGAAACAACTTCGAGAGGGAAGCCGACAGGAGGATTCAATTGGGCTGGGCAGCTTTCCGGAGGCTGCGCCACGTTTTCTCGTTGCCCATACCGCAGAGCCTAAAGACGAAAGTCTTTGATCAGTGCGTCCTACCCGTCATGACCTACGGTGCCGAAACGTGGACACTGACTGTGGGACTAGTCCACAAATTTAAAGTTGCTCAGCGAGCTATGGAGAGGACTATGCTCGGAGTCTCTCTGATGGATAAAATCAGAAACGAGGATATCCGTCGGAGAACCAATGTAACCGACATAGCCACTCGAATAAGCAAGCTGAAGTGGCAGTGGGCTGGTCACATTTGTCGCAGAACCGATAATCGCTGGAGTAAGCGGGTTCTGCAGTGGAGACCACGTCTAGGTAAACGAAGTGTAGGACGCCCCCCGGCTAGATGGAGTGACGATCTGCGAAATGTGGCTGGCAGCAGGTGGATGCGTGCGGCCGAAGACCGGGCCAAATGGCGCGCCTTGGGAGAGGCCTATGTCCAGCAGTGGACTGCCGCAGGCTGTTAATGATGATGATTTATTTATACTCATTCATTACGGTATTTTTGTACAAAATAAATCATCTATTTATATACATTTAAAAAAATCAACAATAGAAATCATCTTTTAATACGTAACATTTTAAAGGTTCACGATTTTTTATCAAATCAAACAGCGTTTACATGTTATTAAAATCATTGCTTGAATAGTTTCAACCCTAAGAAAATTAATGAACTGAAAAAACGTAATTTCCTAATTGATAAATGTGAAGCTTAGAGATGGCGCTGTTACGAACAAACATGTATATTTGTAAAATATACAATCCCTTTCACTAGATAGCGCTAGTGGGTACTTTAGACTAAATGCAACTTAGACCAATCGCAATTTAGACTAATCGCAATTTAGACCAATTGCAATTTAGACCAACTGCAACCTTGTGAGTTAGACCAAACGCAAATTAGACCAAATGCACCTAAACGACTAGAAGGCTCTAACTTTGCCCGAATCGTCAATCGACGACTGACTGGCCGTAAGGGCTGACTGACTGGTCAACTTCACCCTTGAATTTCTTCTCAAAGTTTTCTCACTATACTTTTCTTGGTCGTATAAGTGTTGATAAGATGGACGATTTGTTTGAAAACTACAACCCGTTCTCAAATGGAAAGTTATGGTCTAAGTCACAGAAGTTGAAATACCGGACTATTTTTCATGCATTTTCTATTTCCTTATCTCCCGGCCCACACAAAAGCTGTGACTAAAACGGCTTATCTCACTGATATGCATTTACCGGGTTATCGTAACTATTGACGCATATTGTCATTATCGCTATCGATTCTCGTACCTCGCCTTCGAACACTCACTTATGCGCGTTACGTCCTTTTGCCCAACCAGACGTTCGTTTTTGTGATTAATTTGGTTACTTTGTTTTAGAAGTATTGAATTCTGCAAAAGTCATTTTGTTTGTTGATTGTGTTAAGTTGTTGTTGATACTTAGGAGTTGAAATTAGTGTGTGTAAAAAGAGTTTTTTACAATGGGTGAAATTCAAGTGTCTGTTATCAATATCGATACTTTGAATCCTAGACCTACTAGATCAGGTGAGACATTAAAAACATTCAAAATTATGAAAGTTATCCAAAAATCAATATAATGTTTCTGAAGAATGTATTTGGTTCTATTTTGTGCCGGTTCGAATATTTATTATGAAATATGAAAATAATCTGGCAACACTTTATTAATTTACTTTTCAAACAAACTGGCTTTTAGGCTGTTTTGTATAAAAAGTGGATGAATTAAAACATGGATTAAATTGTAATTATTCAGGAAAGTTGAACAACTCATTCAATAGGTTCATTGTCATATATTCACTACATTTCGGGAAAAGGAAACATACGTTTTATTCTAGGATACAAAATGTATCCTAGAATAAAGAATGTATGTGTTGACTTTATACTCGAAACAACATTCATTTTTTTTCCTCAAATATTTTTAATGAGAACTATTAGAAGTGTTAAAACCGAACGCTACATAAATTATGTACAAAAAGGTAAAGCCTTCTTTTTAGTCTATTTTTAGTTTCCAACAACAGTGACCGGTTTTGTCCCGAAATAGGTTTAGTAAATCCGCAATGCGAGACACGTATTTCTGAAACTAATCGATTGGCAGATTTTAGACACACTTAGGTTTCCTCGCAACTTCATCCTTGCTTTAAAAGACGACACACTAACTTAAGATTTTTTTTCTCTATTTTACTATAGTTAATACTTTGCATGCGGCTGCGTCAAAATTATTTTTACTACGGGGACGGCTCCTCCGTAGCTTAGTAAATAGTACATCTGCCTTCGAAGCACAGGGTCGCGGTTCGAATCCCGCCCAGGGCAAATTATTCGTGGATGAGCACTTGTGTTTTCATTGTCTGGATGTTGTATAAATGTATAAATGTATGTTTAACAGCTGTCTGATATCCATTGTATAGGCTCTGCCTGGTTTGGGGTTACATGACGGGTATGTGAGATGTCCCCACAAAAATTTTTTTTTTCTTTATTTTACTTCTTTTTCCTTGGTAATAAGTACCTCTATATCTACATCCTGTGTATTTTAATGCATCAAGGTTATTCAAATGTGATCAACCTTTAGTGTGAAAACTCAACTAATTGACAATCCATAGCCTATATATTTCTTCATATTTATTTAAAACGTTTACTAAATTTATTTTAAAATGCTTAAATTTTTTTTTAAATATATTCAATATTTTAAAGATTACCATTTAAATCCGTCAACTTTTAAATAAGAGAATGATGTTCTGACAAAATCTGAATTTTGATTTTAGTTTTCTTCTCACCTTACAATAGCAGTACTAGGTCACGGCGTTTCTCTCTATATTAATGGTCGTAACTGAATACTAATTTATGGCGTGACTAAAGCACTTGCCTATTCAGTGGTAACGTGTTTTTTACCTAATAGTAACCATTGTGTACGCGACTGTACGCCACCTTAGATAGGCGCACTACAAACAAACATTTTTAGACGGAACGCTTAATTTCAGCTCAGTTTCTTTTTAGTGATAACGCGAAGTGATGTTGAAAATCTTTTTTTTAAACGTTCTTTTGTTTTGAGGTGATAAAAGTGGACAGTGCTAAATAAAAGATTTTGTAAAACAAAAGTTTATTGATAAAATCATAACGTTCTTTAAAAAAGTGATTGTAGTGCGATGATAATTATGTTAGTTTTACCTAATTTAATCACAGATTTAATGTTGCGTTCTTAAATATAGTACGGTCAAGTGCAAGGCAAGCTGAACGCACATGCGCAACGCGATTCTGTGTTTTAATCAAAGGACTTAGAAACGGTGCAAAGTCTAAATTGTTCAGCTTATTATCCTCCTTACTCTTCAGTGTTCGTTCTAAAAGCCAAGTACTTGTATATTACTACAACCTCCAGAACAGCCCACTATTGAAGGCATCTGTCTAGGTCACATTTTGACAAATGTCTAAACTATTTTACTGTTTTATGTTTGTTAAAAGAAATAGCGTTGGTCCAATAGGGTTCCGACGGGCTTGTCAAATAAAATTATTTTTACGAAAATTCATAAGAAATGATTTTATGGAATGAATGAAGTGAATTCAAACTTATGATATCCTATTTTGAATTGAGCAATTTAGTACGATTTTTAGTTTGATTCGAAATAATAAATCTTAAATTAAACTCTATTTATATTTGTTTATATGTATATCTGTTTTAGAGATTTTAAATAAAAATATTTTTCTTCTTCCTTCTATACGGGTGATTTCGGATGGTTTACTAACTGTAAAAAGTCAAAAAGTTTTTTATTCGAAGTAAGATTTCACAAATCAATTTTCGACGTGATATATTTTTAATGAAGTTATAAAGTTTTTCTCAAACCAAGGCTGGATTGCTCAGCGTAAGAGAGCTCAGGATTCTCCACAGCAGCGCACACATTGCGGGAACCTTCCAGTTCTATTAAAACTAATATCGCATCGCCTCTTTAAAGTTTAAGAGTTTATTTTTCATTAGTGTGAGACGAGAGCCAGACATGGTTTGCAAAGCTTATTCATTTCATTTGACGCCGAAAAATATAAAAACTTTTTGATTTTGATAATCTATTTTGAAAGCAGCCAACATCCCTACTCTAAACAGAAAACCATACACTGATTAATTTATGTAACAAACAACTGACTAATGATAAAAAATGTGTCAACAAGAATTCGATAGTAATTGCACCATGTCCTGACCTGCTGATAGATATGACGCGTATTTTGTGATAAAACAAACTAATTAGGTTATTTGAATAGCAGACATTCGTGCATACATTACAGTTTAGTGGCCTACCTTGATAATCCTATTGTTAGTTTTCCTTTACATTAGCGGTCACCCATCCTTAACCCGACCAAAACTGGTGTAGCTTAAAATTTATAAACACTTGGATTATCGTGTTATCTATCAGTGAAGCTTTAAGAAGTGTGACACTAAGGTTTTAATGGAGCTAGTGAATACCTTCTCATGGAATCGATGAATCATTTGTTTGGCAGTCATGCTGAATCCAGCCTTCGTTTTCGACCGTAAGTTTACTAGCATAAGGTGCTTTACGCAGATTTTTCATAGATACATAAATCTTCCTCTATGGTTTTCCCTTTTATTGCTTTTGTCACTAATTTCATGGTAGCTAATGCTAGTGTAGGTATACAGGTGATATAGATTTATCTTTAATCTTTGATAAGTAATAAAATTAAAATGTTATCATTCTATTATTATAAACATACAACAAAATCACAGATTTATTACTTTGTAGAAAGGTGGAAATAATTTCCATTCCGGAACCATAATCACATCGATATTTTATTCAGTTTAACCTTTTTTGGTGGTGCACTAGCTAAAGCCGTTACTTTCCATCCGGTAGGTACCAGTTTGGTACCCGCCTTTAACAAATAAATGTATTTCTATTAATGTTTTTTTATTCGTATGAGTGTTTGTATAATGTTTGTAATGATGAAAGAAAACATCCATAGAAATTTGGTAAATTTAAGAAAAAGATAAGATTAATATTTTGTGTTAAGTCGACGGCACTGTTTTTTTTCCTATAATAACAGGCCTACCTACCTTTTGATTTATTTCACAAAAATCATGTAACCGTGTAAAAAAATTCCTATTCGTTTCTTACGTACAAGTGGACTAGTAAAGCGGACAGACTTTCATTCGAAGTTCGCGGGTTCAAGTTTCAGCACGTACCAATGTGTTTTTAATTTCATATGTACGTTTATTCGACCCCCTTACGGTGAAGGAAAACATCGAGAGGAGACCTGCACTCACCTGCGAAGTAATTCAAAGGTTGGGTGAGACGTTGACCAACCCGCACTGGGCCAGCGTGGGCTCGAGCCCCTCGGTGGGGACATTATGAGCTGTAAACTATGACGTATCGCGTTGTAAATTGCGATTTATAGCATGAACAAGATGACATTGAAAGTTAGCAAATGATATAATTTTATACTAGCTTCCGCCTTGCGGCTCCGCCCGCGTTCACAGTTTTTCCCGTGGGAATAAGAATTTTCCCGCGGTTAAAGGTGGCCTCTATTATTCCCTAATGTCTATTTTATCGTTGTACCAAGTTTCATCAATGTCGGTTTAGTAGTTTCGGATCCTATTCAATTATTAGGAATATTATAGGTATTTTATTTATTTACACCTTAAGTTTTAGTAATTATCCCTATTATTATTATTTTTTGCTTATGTTACTCGGGGATAGTGTAGCTTTCCAACAGTGAAATAATTTCTGAAATCGGTTCAGTAGAGTCGGAGCCTCATCATCATCATCATCTCAGCCGAAAGACGTCCACTGCTGGACAAAGGCCTCCCCCAAGGATCTCCACAATGATCGGTCCTGCGCTGCCCGCATCCAGCGGCAAACCGCGACCCTCACCAGATCGTCGGTCCACCTCGTGGGGGCCTGCCCACACTACGTCTTCCGGCGCGCGGTCGCCATTTGAGAACCTTTTTGCCCCAACGGCCGTCGGTTCTACGCGCAATGTGCCCAGCCCACTGCCACTTAAGTTTAGCGATTCTTCGGGCTATGTCGGTGACTCTTGTTCGCCTACGGATCTCATCATTTCTGATTCGATCACGCAAGGAAACTCCAAGCATAGCCCTCTCCATCGCTCTTTGGGTGACTTTAAGCCTTCTTATGTCGGAGCCTATTCAATGCAAACAAACAAACAAAGAATTAAATCTTACCTCTTTATAATATTAGTATAGAAGATATTATGCCAAATAGATAAGATATTAAATGTTTGGCGCAATGCGGAGGTTGCAAGTGTGCTAATATTATTAACGTTCCAAACAAACGTAGTTTTGCTTAAATTTATTGCAATTTTATTATCTTCAACTAAACAGGGTCTCACCACAAAATAATCGTAATATTAATCGCGCTAAGATTTAATGAAACTTAGAACAAAGCAAAGATAGAATAGATTTTAGGGTAGGACATAGGCTAGCTTTTACCGCGGAAAAGTTCCTTATTCCCACGAGAAAAACTATTAACGTGGGCGGGAAATAAATAAGATTCTACCTACGTATAATATACCTGCTACACCCTGCTACATAAACTTAGTAATTTAGTTATCTGCTTGCTACATCTGAGACCTCTATCTCGTACAATCGAGCTCATAAATCAGTTGTTTATTGTAACGTCAAAAAATTAAATTAAACCGCCGGAAAGTCTGAAAAGCAAAGAACTCTTTCTGTCTGTCTGTTAGTTACGCTTTCAGCCATTAATTACTGAACTAACGTTAATTAAACTTGGTACAGAAATAGAATAGACCTTGAGGAAGGACATGCTACCTTTTACAGCATGAAAATAAATTATTTCCCATGGGAAAATCTATATTAAATCATCCCCGTTTTCTTACCCATAGGGTTGGATTTGTTTTTAAAAATTTATATTGTACCAAATTCGGAGTATACCCATTAAAAAAAAGAATTATCGAAATCGGATTACTCTGTAAAAAGTAAAGCGTGATCGGTCATTTACATTTAAAAAATACGCGTCGACTTGAGAACCTCCTCCGTTTTCTCGTCGGTTGAAAACTGATTCAATCTTTGTCCCCAGCGGAAGATGATACGTCACTATGCGACGAAGAAGCGGCCATTGAAGCAGCCACAGCGTTCGCCCGAGCGGCCGCCCCGGACACGCAACGACTGCTGCCACACAACGCCCGGCCAGAACCCATGAGACGCCGCTTAGACTACTCCGACCAGTAAGTACTACACTAATACACACTACACTATACTTGCTGTACTACACTTTCTTTCGCTAGGAAATGAAAGAAAGAAAGAAAGAAAAATATTTATTTACGAGTACCACACGTTGCAGCACATTTAACATAAACTGGAATTTACGTCAATTATACTATTTTATTCGCAATATACCTACGTCAAAGATGAAAACGAAAATACAATTTTAATCGAATTTAATTCACATTAAGAACGTATCTACGACAAAATAAGGCGGCACAAGCAATACTACAGTGCTTGATTCTTAATATTCTAGAGATTCTAAAACAATATCGACAGAAAACTCATAATCCCTACTTGATGACAACAGCAGCAGCTGTTACTGTTATTTCTAATACTCAACTTGCCGCAGTAAAAAGGCTATCCTTTAATATAATATAATTATATATTTATTTCAGACTACAAAAAATTGGTCCATTTTGTTAGTAGTTAGTACGTATACAAATTGATTTACAACTACAGAAGAAAATTTTACATAAATAATCGACTCGAAACAATAAAATTTATTATTACAATACAATACAATATAAAATACACACACACAGTATTATTGACATGTATGTCGCGGCACCTACGCATGTAGGAACAATCAAGCCGAGCCGCGATCATAGCTAGGACATTCTGCTATATTATTATGATGAACTGCTAAAAATTAGAACCAATACGAACAGTAATAATAACCAACTGCTCCTGTCAATACTGATAGTTGATGAAATGATACTCAACAAACACCATGAATGAATGAAATATTTTGACGGGTAAGACGGGTGTTCTTCGGGAATGATAAATTAAGTATATTCTAGGATTCATCACCAATTTAAAATTCCTGACAAATCTATGATTATTGCACTATGAAATATCGTATTTGTGATAAATGCTTCAAGAATTTATTGTAGTTCAAAAATATTTATACACTGGAATAAAAAAAAACTGAATCGTCATACATTATGATTACCTGTATTATGTGAAGGTTATTGTATACTTTAAGCATCGCTTTTCTATTATATTTTTTGTTAACCTTCGTTTTATATCAATAATCATGTAAAAGGTACATGTTTTATATCTGGAAACGCCAAAATTTGCAACAGTTGTTAACCTTGCCTCAGTTTATTTTGAGGACAGTAAGCCAGGAATTTTCAGAAATTATAATCAAAGTATTGTAAATTTAATAAAAATGTTATACCGTAAACAAAAAGATACGCTTTTTAAATATTTTCTTTCAGAACCTGTTTTACGTATGGAAATAGGTATTTGTCCATATTCTTTCCCCAAACAAAGTCCAAATGGTTCATCTTGCTATTTCTCATCAATGTATAATTGGCATTTGGCAATTTCTTTCTCAGTATCTTTACATCTTCCACTGTTGCTACTTTATCGTTCTTCCCAACAAACAGCTCTACCTTCATCGTCACTTTACTCAAATCATATTCTGGAGGTATTTCAGTCCCATATACTTCAATGTAATTTTTTGGACCATAATCAAATTGTTGAAATCGCTTAGCTCTGGCTATCTGCGCTACATGCCAAAGATTTTTTCTTGAAGTCCCTGTAGGGTAATGTGAAATGACCACATCTATAAATTCTTTCTCAAGTTCTGCCGGGTCTGACCCAGCAAATAAGAAAAAGCCTTCCGCACAAAGTTCGTTTCCGAATGGTAATAAAGTGCATAACTTTATCATAAGTTGTTTAAATGCTGAATTATTATTAAGAACTTCTTCTAGTCCTAACGATATTAGTAAATTGTTGATTACTGGAGCAAATCCTACCAAAAGATTTACTGGTGGTCTTACATTGTGTAAAAAGCAAACAGGAGCTAATGCTATAATAACACTAACCTTCTCATTATATTCTGGTCTAGAAGCTCCCATCACATAGAATATAGCATTCCCTTGTGAATGTCCTATTGCACTTAATTTTGATGCACCAGTTCTTTCTAATATAAAATCAATCATTGTCGGTAGATCGTGATAACCAATTTCATGCATACTGAAATTCCAATACTGTTTATCCGTGTCTGGATTAAAATACACATGATTTCGTGAGTACCTGCTGCCTCGAGTATTTCCGAACCAAAGGTCATATCCAGCTTCCGCCAAAGTTATTGCCATTGAGTTGTGTCCTCTTATTATAAAAGTGTCACCAGAGTCTATGATCCCGTGCTGTAAGAATACAGGAGATCGTTTTCCAGGTATGTGGTGCATGGTAAGAATATATCCATCTTCTGTTGTCACCTGGTATTCTTCAGCTGGATGGCCATACTTTTTGGCCAATTCCAAAAAATTTAGCGTTGCATCTTCCGGCACATATTCCTGGACCTCTTCTTTACGTGTCAAAGCAAAAGGTTGCACTAGTTTGGGTAAAATATTATCACATAGTAATAAAATAGCAAAAACACGACGTGTTGAATTGACCATAGTAAAGTGACTAGCGTTCTCTTCAGACGTTTACGCGTTAATGAAATTATTTACTTTAAACTGGTTCTCATGTTTAAAATTTGTTTTTTCTTACGGAACTTATTAGTGTTTATAATCGTAATATTTGACCTTCGCAAACGTTAAGGTTCTATTCTACACTATTACATACAGTTAGCCAGTGTGTGATACAGTTGGATACTTTTTCCTATCCTAGGATTGCTTTTATTACAAAAGAACTACGTCTACTTCAACCATACTCTACTATACTTAATTCAATTTATAACGGAATGGGTATAAATAGCTCAAGTTGTAGGATGTTTTAATTGAACCGATTTTATTATATATTTATTTATTTAGAATTTATTTTTTATTCGTGGATTTGACAAATATTCAGCATAGGTTTTATTTATTATCATTGTTTTATAAGTAACTAGCTTTCCGCCACGGCTCCACCCGCGTTAACAGTTTTTCCCGTGGGAATGAGGCATTTTCCCGCGGTAAAAGGTAGCCTATGTTACTCAGGATGAATATAGCTTTCTAATGGTGAAAGAATATTTGAAATAGGTTCAATAGTTTTTGAGTTTTAAACAGTATTAAACAATACAAACTCCACATAATTCGATGTAGTATGATTTATCAGTGTATGCCTACTTAGCATTGGGCAATTTACTTTTCAGTATATTTACATCTTTCAATGTTGCCGCGTGATCAATTGCCCCAACAAACAACTCTACCGTCATCGTTACTTTACTCAAATCATATTCTGGAGATATATCAGATCCGTATATTTTAGTGTTTTTTTCTAGTCAATAATCAAATTCTTGAAACCTCTTTGCTCGGAATATCTGTCCTAAATTCCAAGCATTATTCTTAAGATTCTTACTGGGTAATGTGAAAAGATCACCTCTGCAAATTCACTCTCGACTTCTTCCGGGTCTGCCCCAAGCATTAATGAAATACCTCCGTCACAAATTTCATTTCCAAACGGTAATATTTTACACACTACCATGAGAAATTGTTTTACAGCTGATTTATCGCTCAGCAATTCTTCTTGGTTGCAATTTATACCTATATCCACCAAATTTGGTCCATAAGACAAGTTTACATATTTTAAATGTATTTTAGGTTGTTATTTATTTGTTCGATTCATCATCATCATCATAATTTCAGCCTGTAGACGTCCACTGCCGGATAAAGGCCTCCCCCAAAGACCTCCACAACGATCGGTTCTGCTTGGCCCGCATCCAATGGCTTCCGCGGCCCTCACCAGATCGTCGGTCTACCTTGTCGTCAAAGCCTAACTAAAACCAAGTCTTTTAGATCGATTACATAAGTCTTTTAGACTGATTGCTGCTGCCTAGTTAATGGTACGCTTACCTTCAAAGCACAGGTAGCGGGTTTGAATCCCTCCCATAGCAAACATTCATATGATGGATGAGCACTTGTTTACCTTCGATGTTTATTTATGTTTGTATATCAACTGTCTGAAAATAGTACACGCTCTGCCTGCCTCGGGTCAGTTGGCCGTGTGTAAGATGTCCCCAGCCCCACATATTTATTGTACATAGAATTTTACTTGCCATATGTAAAATTATTCTTGTTGAAACAGGGCCTTGAATAAACATGTCTCTGACATGTCAGGCCGAATGGCAGTGACGACGTCCAAACAGTGTTATCAGAGCTACGCATTCGCACCGCATGATAATGGAGACTGTACACATTCACCAAGTTTTAGACATGTGTCTGTGTAAACGACACGAAACATTCATTGTTACATTGAAATCGTCTTATTCGGAAATTTCAAATCGTATTGTTTAAATGAAGAATATACAGTCACAAATTGTACATACACCTTTAAAGACAAGATGCAAATATTTAACATAGTTTAGAGTTTACAGTTGAAACTCATAAAAAGTTCTTAAAATTCATTTTTAATTATATCAACACCATTATTGTTGATTTCATTATTCAATGCTTTTGTTGAAATTGAATGCAGGGATCTTTGCTGATCTGGCAAATGTTTAATTTTAAATTCCAATATAGCACGTATATTTTTTGGAAAAGTGTATGTCACGATAGTAATCCCAAAACAATTGTAATATTATTGGAAGCTAACCAGATAAAATATATCTACAAATGTAAAATTAGCCTTAAATACCCACTTCCGCAGTAAACATTCTTATCAAGTTTTCATAATACACTGCAAGTATGTAATCGTAACACGTGAGAAGCAAGCAAACACAGTTCTGTCGCATTTTGTAAAAGTAACCGTAATATTGTGTACTTACTTAGTGCTATCACGGAACACATTCTTTCTCAATTTTGATACAACATTTCGACATATTATAGTACATTCTTTTCTGGCCTGATGGTTATTTTATGGCCTGGTTTCAAGACTAATATAGTTAGTACAAAATGTCATTAAATTAAAAATTTTAATAACCCTTGACACAAAACTGTTACTTGATCCTTTCAACAACTAGAAAAGAGCTGATAATCTTCAAATGGCTGAAGATATTTTCTTGGATCATAGCTAAGAACACTCTCGATTGTGACAAAAAAAAACTAGATCAAAATCGGCGCATCTGTTTAAGAGCTACGACGCCACAGACAGACAGACACACGTCAAACTTATAACACCCCTCCTTTTCGTCGGGGGTTAAAAAATGCAGGCGTTAATCATACTAATATTATAAACACCAAGGTTTGTGAGAATGTATTGAGGTTTGTTACTCTTTCACGCAAACTACTGAATGGATTTTAATAAAACTTTACAGTAATATAACTTATACATCAGAATAACGCATAGGCTACCTTTTGACGCGGGAAAACAGCTCATTCCTACGGGAAAAACTGGTAACGCGGGCGGAGCCGCGGGGCGAAAAGCTAGTTGTTATATAGTTCTGTTAAAAACCACTTGATATCGCATCACCTTTTTCTTTGATTATTTATTGTTTTTGCATTAACAGAGTTGAGAGCCACCCTTGGTTGGAGCAGAGCTCTTAACTTCTGACGTCATTAGTGTTTTAAAAACCTCTGGTGAAAAATAACGTTAAGTCTATTTTAGTATCTTAGTCACAGTATTTGAAAATATTATCCAGGATAAAACAGCTTTATTTGCAATTATGAGACGTAGTTGTACACAGTATCTACTTACTACGATGACCTTGCAATCTTGGACCACGAAATCTGCTACGGCGTAGCATTGTAGCTACGGCTACGCGCTACGAATTTGAATAGATAAAGTTAAGATCAGTTAAGATAAACAACAGAAACGTTCTACGATGTCGTTACTAAATCATAAATGTAACCACGAATCACAAATTATATTTTCACACTAATATTATATAGCCTAGCAGCCTAGCACAAGGTCGTGGGTTCGAATCCCGCCCAGGGCAAACATTCGTGTGATGAGCACTTGTGTTTGCCTTGTGTCTGGATGTTGTATATTTATATATGTATGTATATCAGCTGTCTGACACCCATAGTACGTTATTTATTTAAAATTTGGTATGAAGTTAGCTGACACCCTGGATTAACACATAGGCTACGTTTTACTGCGGGAAAATACCTTATTCCCACGGGAAAAACTGTGAAAGCGGGCGGATCCGCTGGGCAGAAAGCTAATTCAACTATAAAACAAAAATAGAATACATATTATATTAATATACATATGACGTCATATCTCAGGTGCCATAGTCAAAGAGTAACCTAACTTCATGAAGTGACCTAATTCCTTTATTTCCGAGAACATGCAAGAGTGCTAATTAGTGGTGGTGAATAGAATCTGGAGCGCTTTTTAATTAGCACCATAGCACCTGCGCTGGGAGGCTTAACCTACTTCGTTACAAGAAGAACACTAGGGATAAGATGTTACTAGGCAACGGCTATTGCATCAGATCAGATACAATGTTTCCAATACTTTTGTAACAATGCATTTTTATCCGACTGCAGACGGAGACGGAGGACTATGTTTTTTTTTGTTTATGTGTGTTATATTTATACATTTGTTTGGCCTGTAGCTGTAGTAAGATTTGTTTTAATATTACGGGTGATGGTAATATATATAAATTACAAAAATTGAAATGACGAATTTATGGTGTTAAAATAATAAGTAAAACACTGCAAGTATCTTAATTATGTGTGAGTGTGTGGTGTTTTAAATGTCTCCAAAATTTCCATAGTTTAATAAAAGCTGTGTAAGGCTGAAGAACTTATATTTATTTTTAATCGGTAACACTGTCATACATTTCCATCTAACTATCTCTTCCGACCTTTTTTCGGCCATGGCACTTCGGCTCCTTAATATCTTTGTAACGTTGAAAAAAGTGAATGAAATTAAAAGAACATGGGGAAATGTTAAATGAAAATAAAAATATAAAATACCTATAGCCTAAGAATGATTGTGAGTAATTATTGAATACACTCCCTTCAAGCTCTATTAGACCATCTTTCATAAGTTCTCTTGTCAACCTTCATAGCTACAGACATCCCTATAGCTACTGCATTTTCCCGCTTCGCTCAACTGTAACAGCCACATTTCCTTTGCATGTTGTTGTATATATATGGTTGTGTGTATGGGTCCGGATGTGTCATATAGACAATGGTTCTCTCCCGTCAAAAGCAAATGAAATAGGTAGCGAAGTGGGACACGTCGAGTGATTCCATTGACAAGTTTGAGATTGGGTTTGAAGTAGGTTTGCTGAAACGCTGAAAGGGTACAAAAGGTACTTTTAATTTAAATGTAAGAAAAACTGAACATTTATTCATCATAGGTGTTTTATAGTTTGAAATACAGGGAAGCCCCGTCTATTTTAGTTTTATTAAAATAAATGCATTTTTATTTATTATACACACAATGACGTTAAAGTTAAAAAGACCTAATCTCACCTTAAATTAATGAATATAACTCTAAGCAGCAAGTCTATAACAAACCCCGCAGTACACTAAGACCCCCCCACACTAGCGAGGACGGACGCGGATGATTGTATGCGCGACGTACGACGTCGACTCTCGAAAAACGATAGTGTGAGTGGTCTCTTAAGAATAGGATTCTAGGGTAGAAGAATAATAAGTAAACGGTACAAAATAATCGGTCGGAGAGGAACAAAGAGCGTAAAAGGGACATAAGGTTTCTAAATTTAAGTTAGAGCGTAATACGTAGAATCGGCCCCAATGTTAAATACCAACTCATTCTTTCATATCATAAGAAGAGAAACAATAATAATATAATAATAATAATATTTTGTTTACACAACGAGACAATTATAAGACACAACATTAGTCAGTAATGATACCTAATAATGTCTTATTTTAGAGAATACATTTCCCAGATTTTTTTATATTTATACTTTAAGTGTCTAATCTACCTGATAATATTTCAATATACCTACATGATACTGTAGGATTATTTTCGTGTTGGACAAATCATAGTCAAATACATCAAAATAGTTCTAAATTGCTCTAATTATAGTACTCAGATACGTAATCATCATGACATTGGCACTTCTTCATGACTCACATTATTTACTGTTTACATTTTACATAATATTTCATTGCTTACAGACCGACAAGGATATAAATGAACGTGGCCAAGAAAGTAACTAATTACAAAGTCATACAATACGTTATTTTTTACAGTCTCTTGTATATCTAGCAGGGCCTTCGTCCACGTCTATTTAGATTATCGTTGGACTAAAAATTGAATACTTGTTTGCAAACTCACGAAAAACTGCGGCTCTTGTATAGAAGAACATAAACCAATACAAAACTTACTACAACAAACTATATAAAACTTCTTCAATATCTTTATTGCAACTGCTTTTGGCAGTCGGTTCAGAATTACATTAATGAAAATTCTTATATTATATTCTGTCAGATAGACTTTATATGCCAAGGATTTGATCTAAATGTTTATATTTTTGAGCTGATATTTTAATCATCGCATGGCGCAATAGCAAATCTAGCCCATTATGTAACTACTAGCGTCGTTGTTTTTAACCACTGCGTGTGGTTAGAATTACACGCTTTTTCTTCTAACGGCCTGAGCAGAGTTTTACCACTGTTCGAAAAGTGTTTGGGTTATTATTCTAAACGCATCTAAATTAAGATACAGATGGTTTAGTCAGCTAGAGTCGATAAGTATACAATTATCTTTTTTTGTTGTTTTATACCTCGCATATAAAATGTATCTGTAATGTATCTGTTTCATTTCATATAGCTGAGTAGTTGTATTTTTCTTATAACCTCATTTCGGTGCACTTTCTTGTCTATCTCAAAATTATTATTTATCTATTTACTCTCACATGCGTATAGGTTGGCTGGAAGAGAACTCTGTGTAGAGATAAGCTCGCCTTTGCTATAAACTTTCTGTAAATTGTTGTTTTTCAAGTGTGCAATAAAGTATATATATAAAAAGAGGTAACCAATTTCAAATAGAACATCACGCCATACGATGCAAAGTTACGATCACTTATAAAAATATTGTGCTCTAATACTTTTTCATGATAATATGGTTTAGTCAGCTTAGAGTCCAACAGTATACAATACATCCTTTTATTGTTATTTTATACCTCGCATATAAAAAGGGGTAGGTAACCAATTTCAAATAGAACATCACGAAATACGATGCAAAGTTACGATCACTTATAAAAATATTGTGCTTTAATACTTTTTCATGATAATATGAGCAATGCCGACTACTTCGGGTATGTTGGGCGATCAGTCTGCCGATCGATCGGACAGGCGTGGGCGGCTGAATGAAGGTCTTTACTTTACTTCTCTTGTTTCACCTAGACGCCGCCGCCCCTGCTAGATATGGTTTACGTACTTTTTTTTAATCAATTGGATTGCACCATTTGCACCCTACTATATTTAGAACCAAACAGTTGTTATAAAGTTACCTACACCTTAAATTATAATCAGATTCAAAAATTACGTCAAGGTAAATTATATGGTAGGTTCTTAAACTTAACAGACAAGAATACGAATAAGTGTTGCCTGGTAGAAATTGCTACCTTAGCAATAAGGCCGCCTTTTGTACACCTGTGTTGCTTTAATTATGTTTGTCGTATTCTCTTGTGTGCAATAAAGTATATTCTATTCTATTCTATTCTAAGAATACGGTTTTGATTTTGAAGCCTTAGCTAACTCTATGGAGAACTTTTAATTAAATAAAGATAAAATAAAGTACAGACCTACTTAAATAAAAGGTACTAGTGATATTTAAAAAATACGGTAAATCACAAAGAAAGTAAGATATTTCAACGCAATATTTTTAATACTTACGTGTATCAGAAATACTCGATTATAAAAAAAAATTAGTTAATCTGTTAAGTACCTACTCTCCTTGATAGTTTAAAATCATAATTATTTAAAAAAAAATTGTCCTTCAATAAACTTATATTCCACATAGGTATTCTATGCTATTCTGACGCCTTCATAGAGATACGTTTACACCATTTACTCGTTCCAGTTCTCTCCTGAAAACGATTTTCCATTTTCCGTGTGAAAATACCCTTCGCGTAGGGTAAATAAATACATTGAGGGGGCGTCTTACCACTACTGCGCACTCCGACTGACGCGAGTCGGCTTTCCTTCGCTTCAGTCGCGTCGCGAACTCTGCGCAAGGCACACGCAACCCGCAATCGATCGCAACCACACATATTCCAAATTTGAAAACAGTGATTTTTACTTTTCTTACCAACCAGTGATTGTGTACGTATTTTGTTTTGTATACCGCTAAGCTCTACTGTTTGAAATTGATGCTGGCCGTAAATACATCGGTATTTTTTGCTCGTCGTCGGATGCGATTCGTAAAAAGTGTCATTTATTTTCCATTGTTATCAATTATGTTCATGTGCTGTTTTTGTTATTTTTCTGAAGTCGTTAAAAAGTCATAAAACATCGGTCGAAGTTTAAGCAGGTTTTAAGAGTGGTTGAATCTAAATATAACGTTGATGGTTATACGGTTATGCTATGAATAATTCAAGTAAGTAATTAGTTATGAATGATTCATATGTAAACAAACAGTTTTTTGCGAACTGAAATAAATTATTTACTACTTTGTATATTTTATTAAAAAACTAATTGAATATTAATTTATTGTCAGATCTGTATACTCAAATATATTTTTAGGGTTCCGTACCTCAAAAGGAAAAAACGGAACCCTTATAGGATCACTTTGTTGTCCGTCTGTCCGTCTGTCAAGACCCTTTTTCTCAGGAACGCGTGGAGGTATAAAGCTGAAATTTATATCAATTACTCAGGTCTACTGTCCCTTGAAGCTGTGAAAAAATCAAACTTCTAAGCCAACGCAATCAAAAGATACAGCCGTTTATGCCGCAAATTTTCGACACTTGCAAGGGAATCAAAACCTACAGGGTGCTTCCCGTGAACTCAGAATCTTGAAATTTGGTACAAGCAACGTCTTATAGCATAGATAAAGGAAAAATTACGAAATCCATAAATTTTTAGTTACATCACATAATATATATTTTTTTAATAATTTTAACCTTACTACCCATTTCCTCATAAACGCGTAGAGGTATTAAATTGAAATTCATACCAAATACTCAGGTCTATAATACCTTTAAGCTGTAACAAAATCAAACTTCTATGTCAACGCAATCAAAAGAAACAGCAATTTAAGCTGCATATTTTGAAACTCGCAAGTACTCGCAAGGGAATCAAAACCTAAAGGGTACTTCCAGTCGACCTAGAATCTTGAAATTTGGCATGAAGCAACGTTTTATAGCACACATAAAGGAAAAATTCCGAAAACCTTAAATTTTTAGTTACATTACAAAATATATATTTTTTAATAAATATAAACTTATTACTTTTTTCCTCATGAACGCGTAGAGCTATCAAGTTGAAATACTTACTTAGTACTTAGTTACTTAAACGATAAAGAGATCTTTGTCTTAAATTTATGCTCCTCCATCTTTCCCCATTGTAATGTTATGAATTTCATTTTGCAATAAGATTACCATAGTTATGACTCGATTGTCGTAATGAAAGAACTTTGTAAACCTTGCAGGTTTGTACGGAACCCTCGGTGCGCGAGTCCGACTCGCACTTGGCCGGTTTTTTTAATCACAGATTTGATTTAGAAATTCTGATTAGGTACATTCTATCGAGATAGTTGGGTAAGTATTTCATTTATATTTCATTATTTATTAGTTTAAACAACAAAAAATATAAATAATTTATTTATCCCAATAAAAATATACCTAAATAAAATTTATGTGATATCAGCTGATTTCCTAGTTTAGAGTCAGCCGTCCACTTTTAATACGAACAATAATATTGTTGAAATAAAGAAAGGTATATAAGTTGCTTATGCATTGCCGTGACGATGAATAAATTAATTTAAGTAGGTACTTACATGAAAAAATACATCAAGAGTACTTTTATAAACCTGTAATTCTGTAACTGGTTATGTGTTAAAAAACTACGTATATATAAATGAAACTAAATACACCAGTTCAATAAGCTGGAACATACTCGTATCGGACTAGTTGTAAGTAACAATTTCATGTTGTTAAAATATTTTGTAAATTATTTTTAAATGCAAAGTTCCAGCATTAATGATATATGAACAGTTTTAACCATTGAGAGATTGGTCCTTGGTATTCATTAATTTAGAAGTAAAAAAATGGTTTTGTAATATTTTACTGCGAACAAAATCCTTTTAAATTCGAATTTGTTTAAGTATAATTTGAATTAAAAAAATGCAGATTCTTGATAATAAATCTATTCAAAAATAAGATGTAAACTAAGGGCCAAAAAGGGTCCTGAAATAAAATTATTTATTATACAAATTGTACGTAGGTATACATATGCCAGTATAATACAAGTATGATACTGAAAAAATATTTTCTGGAATATCAAAGAACTGGTCAGTTGTCAATAAACTTTGAATTTACTGAAATATTAAATTTATTAGATATAGTTCATTATACAAAAGGTACTTTTAACTGAAAAAATTCATCAGTACTTAATACCATAATGGGTGAGCTTGAGTATTTCTTTTTAATTTGAAATTCGTGTAGTAATAAATAAAGAACCGTAAAGTCACTGATAATGGTGATTCATAAATTATACAGTTGCAACTGAACAAAGATATTGCATGGTTTACTTAGTAATGAATTACTATAACATTAGTCATTTTAGAGGATTGTAAATCTGTTTGTTTCATACAAAAGGAGAATTACAATAAACTCTTTGATCCTAGTAAATATGGTCCTGTTTTCATTGAAACTAAACAGTAAAAAACTTCTTGGTAGTCACAATTTTATTGGTATCAATCATACTACTACTAATATACTAATAATAATATTATAAAGAGGAAAGATTTGTATTTTTGTGTGTGTGTGTATGTTTGTATGGAATAAACTCGAAAACTACTGAAGGGATTTCAAAAATTCTTTCACCATTAGAAAGCTAGATTCACTCTGAGTAATATAGGCTATCTTTTACCGCGAGAAAATGCCTCATTCCCACGGGAAAAACTGTTTACGCAGGCAGAGCCGCGGCGGAAGGCTAGTAGCCCTATAAGTTTTATGTGAAAGTATAAAAACAACTCAAACAAAACGCGTTGTGTAACTAATATTAATATGACTAATATAATTGAATAAAATAAATCATATGCGTGACGAACGTCACAAAAGATTGTTAATACAAATAAAACTGTGTTAACTACTACCGGAAAACAGGTATAAACTATTTAAATATTAACTTCCTCATCATGATACATTTATGATTAACTGTTATTAAATTATATTTATTTAATTATATAATAGTTAGACAGTTTAAAAAGTCAGAACGAAATAGTTAGTTAGGTTAACATCTGGAGACAGTCATGCAATATTTTGTAATACAGAACTACCTTATAGTCAAACGTGATCGATCACTATCACAGACTATCACTACATATTATTTTACGCGATAATTTTAAATAGGTATGTTTTACGATACCTTATTTTTGCCCGACGTAAATTATCGCTTAAGAACCCGTAAATATACAAAATAATGTGTACAAAGCCCGAAAGTCTCAAACAAATATCACTACATAGTATAAAACAAAGTCGCTCCCCGTTTGTCTGTTCCTATGTATGGTTAGATTTTTTAATAGATAGAGTTAATTAAGAGGATGGTTTATGTGCATAATTTACTTAAGGATAAACCACAATAACCATTTTCCCGTGCGAAGTTGGGTTGCTAGTATATTTCTACTCAGTCTGAATTTAATGGTATGTCTACAGAGTAAGATTTAGAATTCATTATTTGTTCGTCCGACTCCTTAGAGGAAAACATACAACACACATATTCTTATAACATATTTAAAACTATTAAATTAATATCCTTTTGTTCTCAGCTAGTAGCTAGTAGTGGTAGTTTATTAGTCAAGACAGATCTCTTACTGTGTTTCGCAAACAATGCACTTTGCTGGTAGCAAATTCATGTGCAACCGTGCGAAGATGCGCTGATAACATTGTTACTGCATCGCTATCTTAGGCAAGGCTGAAGCCTCTTTTCAGTAGCAAAATCATAATAAGATCATACATAATATTTTAATACAGATGTATACCTGGTGTATGATTCTATCATGAATATAGGTATAAACCAGTTTGATGTGGGACGAATATTGATATCGCAAAAAAAATGCTGTTTCATACAATAAATATCCTAGTTAGATAAGGATCTACGCAGAATTTCCGCCAAATCCCTCAAATATCTATGCTGCCGTCGTCGTAACACAAAAAGAAAAAAAAACTATTTTGCTTATTATAGTTTTCTCAGTATAATGGTGTTTTTACCTAATTTTGAGAAAAATTGACAGATGCATCCTTTTGTGTTATGACGGCGGTTGTGGCGGCTCATATCATACCGGAAAAACAGAGATGCGGCTAGCGCTTTCAGTGTGAATTAGTTTTAAACTTTATCCGCACACTAAAAATACTAGTATCGGTTGAAATGGGCCGAACTGCCGATGGACGCGCGACTCCTTTAACAGCGGCCACGCGACCTTTTCGAAGTTTCAAGCGATACTTGTTGTTTTTAAATGCGGATAAAGTTAAAAAATAATTCACACTGAAGGCACGCTCGCCTCGTCGCTGCTCTTCCGGTGTGATTTGAGCCTTTGAGTCATCATATGAATTTGAAGGCATTTGGAGAGCATTTCTTAGACTAGTTATTTGAACTATTTGAAATGTAGTACGGATCAAAGCAAAAATTGTACTAAAATCCCTAATGGAAAATATGACGTCATAAGTTTCTATTCCTTTTAGTTTTCCAACTACCCAACCAACATTGCTATTCTGAAAAACAATGTCATCGCTTTACCTAATAAATAACTTAATATACTACCTACCTGTAAATGTAAAATGTATATAGCATCAGTCACGTTTTCAATATTTTACGGTTTCTTTAACCACGTGTTTCGGTTATGCGCATTCTGGATTCGAGCCAAAATATGTAAAGACGCGTTCTATCTAAGGAAAATAACATGAAGTCTGTTTATCAACAACCGCAAAAGTCGCGAAAAGTGAGATGTTGTTTTTGGTTTGAGTCATTCATTTAGTTCGTAAATTAAATAGATTAAAGTCGCAAGGGTTTTTAAACTAATATTATATGAATCAACGGTGCATGTTTATGTTTTACGTTTCAAGATAGAATTGCGTTAAAAAAATCATAGAAAAAATGATTTCATAAAAAAGAACAAATCTATGAATAAAACAATACTTTTTTTCTTGTCTCTTTGAGGTTAAAAAGTACTTTCATAAAATCAATTAAAAAAACACAGCTTCGAACTACACTTAAAACATCTTTGAACTTTGTATAGTTTTTATACAACTACCGTCTCAATTTAGAGTTGTATAAACAATTTACTATAGATGTAAACATTAAGGCGCCAGCTTCAATTTCAAACTGTTTTGCTGAAAAATGTTATTACGTTCCGACACCCGGAAATAGTTAAGTGCGTAGATAATTTTCATAAACGGAGATATTTATTTAAACATCCGTTCTTACAGGTTTTTACTCTTTTTTTATCAAAACGGATTCGAAATTTGAAATTCGACGGACGGTTTTAAATAGTGGTGTGTTTTTAATATACATTGGTGACTATAGATGAGTGTAAAGACTTGAGGATATAAGTCAACTTATAGCAAAATGGCAATGGATACTATGGCAGTCGAACTGCCGGACTTGAATACTTTGGCGCCACCGCTGTCTTTGGAAGAGACACCAGAAGAAAAGTAAGTTATTTGTGTAATACCTATATTATTGTCTTTATATTTTACTTTATGAGATACTAGTAGTAAGGTTTTTTTTTTGGCCTGGTTGCCAAGACCTTTAGGCCTAGTCTTATTTAGTATCACTTTACTTCGCTTCTTTAAAGTTCATTTAACGTATTTTTAATATATTTGTAAAAGGAAACGCCAGATTCTCCAAATGACAAATTCTACAAACGACAGATTCTACAAATGACAGAATCTATAATTACTCAATTTATCATACAAAAACATTGCATGTTCAATAGTATTGCGTGCACAATTTATTGAACCAATAACAGAGTCCAATCATTCGTCTTGTCGTTTTTAATTATCTGAATACAATTGATGTTGCATTAGCTACTATCCCAATATTTGGGTCAAGATTTCCGAGTGACACGAAGCAGCTGAGTAATCTATTTTTGACCAAGGTGTTTGGTTGATGTTTCAACCATAAAAAAGTTTTCAGAAATAAAGCACTACAGACCGACTAGAATCTAAATGAATGTTGCCAAAAAGAAACTAATTCCGAAGTCACACTCTTGTATAGCCTGTTGTGGTATAGCATGCAGCGCTTTAGTGCACTTTAATTTAAATCCCTGACGAACTTTATTAAAGTCAGTTATATACGTCACTATTACTATAATCTTCATATGAGAGACAGGCCTGTCGACAAGACTGATTCTGACAAATAATGAATTAAAAAAAAATTCTTTTTTGAAGTCGAGCAGAAGATTTGTATAACTGACTGTATCTATGACTGCTGAATTTATCGGACAGACAAACGTTTTTTAGTTTTAGATTAGACTCGTACGCGTTAGTATTTATAAAATCCATGCTTGTATGTTATTATAAGCTTTCATTGAAATCATGCTTCGATTTCTTCACTTCAGGTTATATTGAGTAGACTAGAGACCATTTTATACTTTATATGGCTTACTCTACTTGGAATCAATTATATTATTTTGTAGAATATAAAGCAGTTCTCGGAAATCTTCTTATTCTTTGAAAGAACGCCTTTGATGATATTTGAAGTTATTTATTTCAGTGAAATCCATGAATATTCCAGATGTTATTTGGGGTAATGTTGTTTTTCTATAAAACTGATGTTTGTTTTCATCAACTGTGTAGGCGTGAGACATTGCATAAGATTTAAATGGATGATAAATTTATCATATTATTTTTTGTCAGAGGGATTTTATGTGCCAATAAATTGACCTAAATATTTATTTTTATCATATGATTTTTGGATCGCATGGCGCAATAGCGTACCTTGTCCCTTATTTACCACGTTGTTTATTCAAACTCTTGTTTTTAAAAAACATTTTCTTTTCTATTTGCGAAGTCAACCAATATAACAAATAATAATAAAGTACTTTCAACCGGGTTACCGTTTTTTTCTTCGCCAAAAAAACATTCAGTATTTAATAATCAAGTCTGGAAAACTTTAATAAGACGAATAATGAGATTTTAGTTATGTATTTTCAGCAAAAACCGCAACTATCCTACTACATACAAAAACGGTAAATAATTGCCTGCCTAAAACCGAGGTCACCATGAAGTATTGGCCAATATTACAAGCCTTTGCGCGGTCTTTGAATTTAGGTAAAATTTTATTCGAGAAAATTTTAATCCTCTTTGGAAATCATTCAGCTATGAGTTTAGTAAGTTCTACGATATACAATCTTGCAAATACATCTCCATCATTATGTTTTAATCCCGAAATGGATTAATTCATTCCAGTCAGTCGATGCTGTATTTTTGTATTTATTCACAGCTTTTTTTACATTCAATCTACTGATTGTAATTATTCCCCGTCATGATGTCTCGATTGTAAGTAAACCATTTTACAATAGTGGTATGGATCTAAATGAACTTAAGCGAGGGCGCTGCTCGCTATACAATTTTTATGACGTCAACGTTAGTTCTTTTTTTTGGCCACGTGCATTTAGATCCTTGTCGTTCTGTATAGGTATAGTTTAGCAATCTCTCACGATTAGTTCTAGTTTGTTGCATCTCGCTAGCTAGGTCAATGTTGATCGACGGCTTGCAAATAATTTTATGCTGTTTCACGTCTCGTTGCATGCTCTTGTAAGACGTGGTGACATTAAAACAAGTTAAAAAGTTTTTTATACATACAATATCCATTTTTAATTAATTTGAAGTAACATAGGAGTGTATGGAATTGGCATTGTTTTAATTTTTTAAATATTATGAAAATTGGACCATATTCACAAGGCAGGATGACGTTTTTTTTTTTATAAAACGCATAGGTGCATAATCCAGTTTTCGTAACCCCAAATAATTATTTCGCTTGCAATCAAATTTGACCTTATTCTAGTCCAAGTATCTAGACATATAAGCGTGCCATTTACGATTGAATCTTTCTCGCTTCGTCTAGACCAATTCGGACTCAAGTACGTAGCTATACAACAACTATAGAGCTTATACTTGTAGCTGGATAGACGCACGTAATCGTAAAACAAAGGTCGAGGGATTAAGAGACTTAGATTGATGACACGACACGTACTAAATGCTGTGTTATAGAAAAGCAAACAAGATAGGATGCTAGTTCTCGTATATGATAAATCTTCTTAAAAGTTACTTCCACACTTATATAATAATAACAAAATAGTTTATTTTCTTCACAGAAGCTGTTCATAATACTATACATAACTAGCTATTTTATTTTATTTTATTTATTTATGGAAAACATCACCTTTTGTATCTCTTACAACAATTGTGATGGATTGATTGGTTATAGTTTAGTTTTTCTAATTTGACTGGTTGTCTTCCTCTAATTGTGTATTTCGTTTGCACTCTTTGTTATATTAATAAAATTGTATAAAATAATAATTTATAATTTTGTAAATATTTTAAAAAGATGCAACGCCTGTGGAGTTTCTTCCGACGAGTTCTTCTCCACTCCACAGAAGACAGCCAAATCCTGAACTCGCTTCGACGTCGAAAAGTGATTTGTAAAATCTTACTTCGAATAAAACCTTTTGAATTTTGAATTCGATCAGATACATTTCATTAGCCAGTTAAGTTTTTACTTAAAGTTATATACATGGCATTATATGTATGAGTAGAACTAAAAGGAAACTAATAATAGTTATTAGAAGAAGTTAAATGTACTTACTCTAACTAGCTATACCTAAGTAATTACATCAAACAGCCTTGACTGTGAGATAAGAGACTGGTACCTGAGATAAGTGGAAGACTTGAGTTACAGGTCACCAGGTTCCCACTCCACGGACATTTAATCCTATTAATAATTACCGAAAAAGTATATAGAACTTTAGAGTTAGAGCAATATATTTAAAAGTATAATACAGTTAGAAGAAATGTTGAAAAACGTAATTTATATCTTTGTCGTATAGTAACATTGTTTAGATTTCAGTCGGAAGAGAAGCGTGTTTGATTCGCTACAGTCCAGCTATATAGCCAATGTCACTGCGGACAATGCTTGCTTCAACCAAGCGATTGGACGCAGTAACATAGTAAACTGTAGGAACGTATGTAGGTAATTTATTATTTTTTGAATGACGTCTGTTTAGGATCTTTATTATTTATAACACGTTCACGGACATATAGTCCAGTCAAAAATTACTATGACACAAATTTTCATACCTACCGGCTAAAAGTGGAACGTGCTGTGATACTAGAACTTGCTGTGCTTGTTAGGCCGCTTACACATTATGCCGCAGCGGCAGCGAATGCAATCTCATCTCACCTTTATTAAAAATCCAGCACATTGATGTTCTGTATTTTCTGTAGCTTTCATCATTAAATAATTACACAAGTTTACATTTTATTTGCCTGAACTTAAATCAAATTCCGATGAAACAAATTCCAGTCGAACAAAAAGTTAGTATTTACCACAAACGTCTAGTATTTAAGTAGGTAACTTAATTTAAATTCTAGCAGTATAGTAGATGAAAGAACTTTGTAGAACTGTTTACATTTAAATGCATTTAGAAACACCTGGGCCTAGGTTTAGCAAAAATATACGACTTGTAAATTACGTTTCAAAATACAATATGTAGCCAAAAAGTTAAAATTATAAGGAGTACATTTCAGACTGTGCATTGTGCAATGCAGATTAAATTATGTATATTTTGTGGCTTATAAAAAAACTCTTCAAAACGTGACCCAGCCCCTCTAACATTCCCGTCCACGCGTGACAGACATAATTTTGTCGTGCGTAATTCTCTTATCCTATTGGAGGATATTTCAATACGGCGGGTTTCTCGCAACTTTTTGACAGTTAAATGTGCGACAAATAGTTTTGTTATGTACTTCATGTTACGGAGGCTGACTGTTCAAAAAAGTAAAATAAAATAATCATTTCTGTGGATAATGTGTGTTCCGAAAATTGGTTTAAAATAGCTACTAAATAATTCTGGTATTTCTGGCACAGTATACAATACAAGGTCGTTCATCGAACTTACAAAATAAACATAATTATTGCTTTTGATTGTCGAGAAGATTAACGTGACCTTTAAATTTTTATAAATATAAATCTGTTTCTCAATGAATGCAAATATTTATAGTGAAACTTATATTTGCGTTTACTTATTTAAGCAATATACTTAGTACCTACATTATTATTCTTATATTTTTTAGTAAATCTATCGAATGCGGGCAGCGCAGGACCAACAATCATTTTTGTGGAGATTTTTGGACAAAGCCTTTGTCGATCAGTAACATCTTTCGGCTGGAATGGTATAAATAAGACGCACCAAAACTCACAATTTTGACGATAATCGACAATTTACCACTGCTTGTAATAATGGATCATACATAATCATCATCATAATAGCGAAGTAAGCAATCACATTCCGCAAACTGAAAAACAAGTACTAGAAAGTTGGACCCTACATAAGTATATATGTAACGGGGTGACGTCATCACCTCCGTAGGCGATAATGACGTCATGGGGCGAGTCTGGGTGCTTTCCACTTATTTACTAACTATAGGTACGCTGTTGTGTTTATAAGAAAGTTTACTGATTGTAGTACGGCTGCTTTAGGCCAAGACGCAATTTCTTATTGTACTACGTGACCAAAACAATTAGACACATTTCAAACATGGCGTCACGGCCGGTTACGGGGATTAGTGCTGGGAATAAGGGCGAATATTGTACAAACCGCATACCTGTCATGTGTCTAATTGTTTTGGTCGAGTAGTATTTACTAGCTGTCCGCCCGCGTATTTTTTAACCCCCGACGAAAAAGAGTGGTGTTATTAGTTTGACGTGTGTGTCTGTCTGTCTGTGGCATCATCTCCTGAACGGATGCTCCGATTTTGATCTACTTTTTTTTATTTGCAAGGTGTCACAATCGAGTGTTCTTATCTTAGCTATGAACCAAGTAAATATCTTCAGCCATTTGAAGATTATCAGCTCATTTATTGTTGTTGAAAGGATCAAGTAACGGTTTTGAGGCGGGGGTTTCTTAAATTTTTAATTTAATGTTATTTACTTTTCCGTGCATTTTCCCGTAGGAAAAAGATATTATCCCGCGGTAAAAACTATCTAATATGTTCACCGGGGATATAAGGTACCACCATACAAATTTTTATTCTAATCGGTCCAACAGTTTCGGAGATTAGCTCGTAAAAACAGACAAACAGAGAAACAAAAACATTTAAAACAATCTGGATTTGTTTCATTTAGCTTTTTTTATGTACAGATTTACTAGCTGTCTGCCCGTGTTGTTATCAGACTTTTCCGTAGTAATTTATAACTATCCCACGAGAACTCTTTAATTTTCCGCGACTAAAATTATCCAAGATTTTGACTGCGGATATAAGGTACCACCATGCAAGATATCATTCAAATCGGTGCAAATTGATAAGTATTATGTTTAAACTAATGTTAACTACAACAAAATGTTATTGTCGTAAAAAAGACCTGGCAACATATCAGTTTTTAACCAAAACAATATCGCTGCTATTTACGGGCAATAAGCTGAACACGCTGACCGCGATTCTATTTCTTATTCAATGGACATAACAACGGTGCAAAGTCCAAAGTATTCAGCTTAGCGTGTTGTAGACTGTACCTTGCCACGTGAGCGTTGAGTTGACGAATCACATACCAGTTTATGTAACGCAACGCAAAGGCAAATCATTTCCAATGTAAGGGTTACATAACGTAATGGGTGAATGAACTTTAGACCTAATGATTCATAAAATATAAACTATTATTCAAGGACGTTAGACATTAGATTCTAATATCCTTAATATTGTACTATTATAATATTTAAACTAGTAAATACAACATGTAGACCTCTGAAATGAGTATTAAGAGAATTAAGGCTCAATCAATAAAAGGAAAAAACTATGAACGAAAAAATTGGTAACAACATTCACTTGTATCACCAATAACTACTAACTAAGGTAAAGAGAAGCCGCTGAAAAAGAGAGAAAGAGAGAGCTTTTGGAAATACATTATCTATAGCAATATTATAGAGAGGACATATTTGATTGTTTGTTTGCATTTAATAGGCTCCGAAACTACTGCACCGATTTCAAAAAATATTTTACCATTAAAATGCTACATTACTCCTAAGTGACAGAGGTAATGTAGCTTTCCACTTTTAACACGGGATAATTTATTAATGGCGGCCGAAGCTGCGGACGGAAGGCTAGTTTTAAACAATCAATTATTTTTTTAATACTTTTCTGTGTGATATAGTATAGACAGACATAGAGAAACATAACAGCAGAGCTATCAGTGACTTTTTACTTTTCTATTACTTTTGTCTCGCATCGATGATGGTTGGTTTATTTTCAATTCAAATGATTCTACTTACTCGACAATTTTCTATCTAATTATACGTATTTCACTCAAGAATGGAACATTGAAAAAACCTCGAATGGTTCTCACATCAACCAATCACGTATTATGATGAGTGGAAAACTAGAATTAAATAGCTAGAAACGGTTTCTCCATCCATAGTCTCACGCGGTAATTGCTAGCGCTTATAACAATACTGTTTAATAGGTATTAGTATTTTTTTTACTAAGCATGTATTATCCAATTAAGTATAGAACATAGATTAATAACGATAATCGAGTACTTAGAATACCTACAACTGTTTAGTTTAATCATAGACATTTAACTACATATACCTACATGTAATCTCATGTTATAGTTAGGACAAAAGAGTCAAAAGGCGGTCTATTGCTAAGGTGACAATATCTACTAGGCAAAAAATTGTTTGAGCGAACAGTTAAGACAATATACGATAGTATAATAAGTATATACAGTTTAAATTATAAAACAAATGTAGACTTTAGTACACGAGGATTATAAAAATATATTAACAACACGACATAAATTAAATATTGACGTGTGTGTGTAAACTGAGACTAATATTTGAGATGTTTAGTCAAATATTTTAAAGACAGAAATAAAAATAGGCATTCAGTTTTAAAATAACACAACTTGCACTTACATTTTCTTGTTATCATATCAAAACGTATTTAATAGACAGTGAAATTTAATTCTGCAATAAAGAATTGAAGAATAATGAATTACAGCAATTTCTAGTTTAATACGACGTTGTATACGTACGTAGTTTAGTTATGTTATGGGTGCAATAAGCAAAATAACAATCTGAAATCATAGGTAACCCGATTTATTATTTAACCTACGCAGAAAGATATTACTTATCATTATTATTTATATAAGGCAATATATTATTTAACAAAATCTGCTTGTATTTGCACAATACAAATAGTAAAATAATGTCTTTATTCCTCCTCCTCATGAAAATGTCAACTGAAAAAAGAAAGTTTTTTTTAATGATATACTGGTAGGCATAGGCACGCGTAGGTACCAGACTCCGAAGCCATAACATGAGAAGAACTATTAAAAAAAACCGGCCAAGTGCGAGTCGGACTCGCGCACCGAGGGTTCCGTACAAACCTGCAAGGTTTACAAAGTTCTTTCATTACGACAATCGAGTCATAACTATGGTAATCTTATTGCAAAATGAAATTCATAACATTACAATGGGGAAAGATGGAGGAGCATAAATTTAAGACAAAGATCTCTTTATCGTTTAAGTAACTAAGTACTAAGTAAGTATTTCAACTTGATAGCTCTACGCGTTCATGAGGAAAAAAGTAATAAGTTTATATTTATTCAAAAATATATATTTTGTAATGTAACTAAAAATTTAAGGTTTTCGGAATTTTTCCTTTATGTGTGCTATAAAACGTTGCTTCATGCCAAATTTCAAGATTCTAGGTCGACTGGAAGTACCCTTTAGGTTTTGATTCCCTTGCGAGTACTTGCGAGTTTCAAAATATGCAGCTTAAATTGCTGTTTCTTTTGATTGCGTTGACATAGAAGTTTGATTTTGTTACAGCTTAAAGGTATTATAGACCTGAGTATTTGGTATGAATTTCAATTTAATACCTCTACGCGTTTATGAGGAAATGGGTAGTAAGGTAGTAAAATTATTAAAAAAATATATATTATGTGATGTAACTAAAAATTTATGGATTTCGTAATTTTTCCTTTATCTATGCTATAAGACGTTGCTTCGTACCAAATTTCAAGATTCTGAGTTCACGGGAAGCACCCTGTAGGTTTTGATTCCCTTGCAAGTGTCGAAAATTTGCGGCATAAACGGCTGTATCTTTTGATTGCGTTGGCTTAGAAGTTTGATTTTTTCACAGCTTCAAGGGACAGTAGACCTGAGTAATTGATATAAATTTCAGCTTCATACCTCCACGCGTTCCTGAGAAAAAGGGTCTTGACAGACGGACAGACGGACAACAAAGTGATCCTATAAGGGTTCCGTTTTTTCCTTTTGAGGTACGGAACCCTAAAAACAAAGCGACAATTACAATTCACGATGGAGATCCATCTGCATAGCGATGACGAGTGTCGTAAAACAAAGCGTAAAAAAACATGATTAAATATTAAATATTTGCGCGCTCATTTTCAACGCGCATTTGTTATGTCACGTTGCTTAATTTTTATGATCGCCATATTTTTATCTTCGTTTTACGTAAGGAATGTTTAAGTTTAACTAGGTACTCAAAATACTTCCAGGATTTTAATTTGTACTTCCATATACTCAATGCTAGTTGTTCGCTGCCTGGTGTCTAAGTCTACGTGATTATCGATTCGTTGTGGTAAACATGTATTTCCACGATTTATTTTATTTTATTTTAGGTACTCAATATAATATACATAATTAAACACTACGACATCATCCATCCATCCATACATCTACTTATTAAGTTTTAACTAGGCAGTATGAGTACACTACATACCTATATTTGTAGACGTGAAGGTTTTTCTGAGAAATAGCGCGTAGCTCGTTCCTACGATTGCTACGCCGTAGCTGTTTCGTAGCCAAGGTCAATATTTAAACTGTTTGTCTATCTAATTTGAAATAATGTAAACTAAGCTGGTTTCAGGATTTATAAATCTTTTGTTTGTCGGTCCATCCCATTTTTCACTTCAGTTTTTTTTTAGCAAATGCAGGTGTGGTGAATCCTCATGGTAAAAAAAGATTTGGGCAGAAAAAAATTTTTTGTTGGCAAACGCATCGGGGTTAAAAAGATGAACAAGTAGAGATGATGGCTGTATAATTCTTTAGTAAACGCTTTACTACAGACTAATTATAAATCCCAAAGTTATCTGTTGCCTTATGTACCGCCGTATGTTCTTACACGTATTTCTAGTTGGTGATTGATAAGGATCCTGAAATAGACTGTTTACTTACGTGACTTCTGTACATATATTCCGGTCACCTTGTAGTCCTCTAGAAAGCTAAAAAAACGCTTCTTTATTTCTTTTATCTAAATAGGGATGTGTTCCATGTTGAAGATCATATTGTTCTGATGCAAAAACATGTTATATTTTTAAAGAATACTCGTACTGTGCCAAAAAATAAAGTGGGCATCAAATTGAAGAGAAAAGTAAATAAATGACATACAGGTAAAAAAAATACAATAGGTACTAGGTAGCTACCTGTAGGTAGTCTTAGTGGTTCACTATTAATTTGTTCTTTTCTTTTCTCATATAACCTTTGAATTGACATTTCTGTAGCCTTTACATTCCCCGTAAACGTGATTGATTGATCTACGGAAAATATTTGGACAAAAATGTAGCTAACTGGGTACAGTGGATAACACAAGAATGTAACATTATGTGCGTGTAAAAAGTTATATTGCAGACTCAAAGAGTGAGATATTTTATAACGATGAATTTTCTTATCATATGAAACATTTAAAAGGATGTTTTTATAATTTTCTTCACTTAGACAAGACTGTATTTTGTAACTTAGAAGAGTTTACCATCATTTATTGTGAATAATCATCCACCATCTTTCTTGTGAATATCGTACGAAGAGACTAAATAATCCTGCAAATAAGCAGTTAACAACAACTACGAACAACCTCCAAATTATTTCTCAAACATGGGGATTATGGCAATCGCCAACCGCTCCAAAGAACATGCCTTATTGCAGCTGTGTATCGATTAATCATTTTCACCTATATCAAAAACAGTTAATGCGCAAAAAACCGCAAAACGCAATGCCATATATTAATAATTTAAAAAAACACGCAGTTTTCATTTATTTTTGCAGTTGACTGTACTCTCCTTAAGTTTCTAGGGCAAGGTCCTATGACGCGTGTAATATGGCGATGGTTTATTAAGTATTGAGTATCGACGCACTATTTATAGAGAATGTATGTAATGACATCCTATTTCGGTAACTCGTGACTAGTCTAATTAATATTTCTGTGCGTTTCTGTATATTTTGGGCTTCAAAGACTATTGTGATGGTGGCCGACATTGATCTTTAAACTGAACCTTCAACCAAGAACTCCAATGGGAAACACTAGAAGTGCGTGTCTAAAAAATCTGCTACGAGTATTAGATTTTTTATACAAGTCGAGGGTTCGTCCCCGAGCTTACCGTTCCCCGAGCTTACCGTCCCGGAGCTTACCGATTTTGATAAAATTGATTATATTTTATTTTGTTTTTTTTTCTACTATTTCCAACTTGTACAATAAATAGACATCAAAAGTGTTTTAAAGTAGGTATGAAATGTGTTTGTTTGGTTACTGCAGGCAGAATTATGTGAACTTAATGATGAAAGTTATAGGACTAAAAATGTATGTATAACTATTAAATTAAATATAGCAAAACCATATTTTTAAGATAATAATTGCCATCATTATTAATGAAAAAACAAATTATTGTGATGATTAAAACCTGTGATAATTACACCAGCAGATTAATAAACGTGATTATTTAACCGTGGTCTAGAACTTATTATTTATTTCTATAAAGTATAAAATTCGACTTTGCACTTTTGCTGCTAATAGTACTTTAAAGCAAGATTGACATTTTAATCGACTTTTTATAATAATTACAAATCGGTAAGCTCCGGGACGGTAAGCTCGGGGAACGGTAAGCTCGGGGACGAACCCGTACATTCTTTTGAAAAGCGTTGATTCTCTTTTTTGTTTTTGTTTCGTGTGCTTAACTCTTTTTATGGTACAACCAGAATGTAATTTTTCTTTCTTAATTTTCTTTGTGTAGTTATTTTTAATTCGAATTTCAACATCAAAGCGGGCCAAAAGATGGTAATCGGAATGGAACCAGCCATGGATGTAATAACACAAGATTATATCAATAATAATAATTGAAGCTGAAATTTATTTTTGCCTAACTAAAAAAACTTGAAAGTTTAACCTTTGCTATAAACAGAAATAATCCAATTATGGAAAACTAATAACTATTTACAAACTGCAGATTCATACATAACAGCTGATATAGATTCTACCATCTGTCTGAAAGTAGAGCGGCGATATTTCAAGGCAGCCTCATTAGAGTTCATTACTAGTGAAAGGAAAATGCCGAGAGATCGTCTACTGGCTAATTGAAGAGTTTCTAATTGAAATCATTATGAAGATACTTACTGGACTTTGTTGAAATACATTTCTTTTCAGTTGAACTGTACTTTGTCTTTATGAGCATCTGTCCTTTTGAGAATCTGTCCTTTTGCTAACAAATCGGTAGAGCATTAATCGTCGTTAATAATTCTTATGCTTATGTCCCCACCGAGGGGCTCGAACCTACCCTGAAAAAAGGGTGAACATACCTTAGTCGACCTCGCTGGCCCAGTGCGGGCTGGTCAACTTCACTCACAACCTTTGAATTACTTTGCAGCTGTATGCAGGTTTCCGCAATATGTTTTACATACATAAATATATTGCGAGTACATAAAGGAATAATATTTTGCAGAAATGAAAACGGTTTAAAAAGCCGCTTGTAATCTCTAACACACGTCCGGTTATTTATCAATGGGAAGTATTTCAAGTGTTTGATGTATTTCGGTACGTTTCGGTTATTTTTGGCCGGTTCCTCTTAAATTAGAGGGAGGAGTGACGTCACACATTCCCGTGCGTCACTAGATGGATTCCGCATTGGTGGGTGACTTACTTACTTGATGAGTGAGGAGAAGAGAGATCCCTACATCTCAAGGCCCATCCTGTATCCGGTTTTAAAGCGTAAATAGATTGCTCATTGGTTTATTTTGATTGATTATTGTAATAATAGTTTTGTAGTGTATTTTCTCTTTCTTTGTAGGTAACAAACATTGTACGAGTAACGACTATTTTACTATTCATCCAAAAATAGAATGTATTCTTGGAAGACCCATACCTACGCACAGAAATGTTGAACTAAAACTATTAAAGAGTAAGTAATAATAGAACTTCTTAGTATGGACTTGCCAATAAATTAAATTTAACCTTGCTGCCCTCACTATTCGCATATCTACTGCCACAGATACAGTACGCGCGAATTTAGTGCAATCGGCGTTTCACTTAATTTTGAGTTAATAGCTATACGTAAGTTTTAAAAATAAAACTGATTATACTGATGCTACAAAGTTACATTTTACCTTATTATAAGAATATATCGAGAAAGAAAGTAAGTAAACAAATAAGAAAAATGTATTCTAGTCGCGCGCGTACTGTACTGCGAATGTTATAGTTTTGGATGATGTCAGAGTATCAACGCAATGGTTGAAATAGGTCAAGATTGCAATCCAAAGTCTGACGTCAGACACTGGCGTAGGAAGAACACTTGATGATACAGGTCAATACTGTTTTAGTACACTTTTTTTACACTGTTGAACTGTTCAACACACCTTTAAATACACATACTACTTTATATACCCATCTATATTTATAACCAACCCCGTGAAAGTTGAAAAACGAAATCTCAGCTTTTCACACTTTTTAAATGTAACGGACAGAAATATTCGTAGAATTCCTATTTAAATATATTCATGCCAAATATTATCTATTCTATTTATCAGTCTGCCGTCGTATTATATGGGCAAAGGTAAAGAAATAAAAAAAGTTGGCGCAATTAAGCGAAGCGCGCTGATTTTTTTAGCTCTTGGGACGGCATTATCCCGAAAATGACAAAAGCTGAATATTCTTCCTACAAAAAAAATTAATATAAAATGCTTATTTTATCCACTTTTGATTTTTATATCGTCTGGGCATCGACTTCGATCCTTTTTACCAGACTGCGCGAAGCAAAAAAGGAGGGTTATGTTTTTCAGTAACGCAGGTGCCTTTGCCTGAATCATGACTCCTAAATAATTTGGCTGACTTATGATTATGACTCTGTTAAGGACATTTGTACCTAACAATTGAAGTCTAACAATACCAATCTCATTGCTTCAGGTATGAGCGGTTGCTCCGACGAGCTCACAACGAAGACCTGAGCGAGATCTCGGGCATCGGCTGCCTGTACCAGAGCGGCGTCGACAGACTGGGCAGGCCCGTCGTCATCTTCATCGGGAAGTGGTTCCCCATCAGCGACATCGACTTGGACAAAGTAAGGATTCAGAACGTACTATGCGTGCCAAAGAAGAATAGGACTGTCAAGACGCCATTTTGACAGTCCCTCCTTCTCTAATTTGCCAAATAAGAAAAGGAGGGACTGTCAAAATGGCGTCTTGACAGTCCTATTCTTATTTGGCACGCATAGTAAAGGCTACTCTTTCTTGACGGCGATTCGATCCGTCGGCATAGAAATCTAAACTTACTACGTAAAAAGCGACAGGTTGGAGAAGCTGTCAAACGCGACATAGTGACCGAACTACTATGGCTCTAATGTCACTATGTCGCGTTTGACATCTTCTCAAACTTGTCGCTTCTAACGTAGTAAGCCTACAGGCGTTTCGTACTCTAAAGTGCCTTTTTTTTTATTTGACCTAAGCTTGTGCCGAAAAGGTACGACGAATCAAGCTTCACCGGACTTGCTCTCGAATGCCACACCAGCTCCACCTTGGTTTCATATTGGGTGGATATTCAGTGAACTAAATGAAATCGGACATTTTGTTAACTCTTGGCGGGCAAATTTTCAAGAGTACCTAGCGGTCTAAAATTGACTTTGATATTGCATTTGGTTGAAATCGGGATCGATATTGATTTATTGATTTCAAGAATAGAGCCCCAAAATAGCCAACACACGCGGCTGGATGTTTGTATTACGAAATTCAATCCTAGTGCTACGGAAAAACGCGCTCTCAAGTTGGGATAGATACCTCAAGTTCAGTGGTTCGGTGAAGGTTGTAACGTGCAACACCATGGTCCAAGAAAACAAGGTCTTACAATTAGACCACGTGACTGACACGAGCCTACGTCATTTCTACGTCATTTTGCCTATTCATCCTTGACGAATGCGTGTAATAGACAAGGATGAACAGCGCAAAATGACGTAGGCTTGTGTCAGTCACGTGGTCTAATTGTAAGACCTTGTTTTCTTGGACCATGGTGCAACACATGCGTAGGTAGGTTAATTTAAAAAAGGCGCCGCATGTGCTGGCAAATTTATTTGTGCCATAGTTCAATATAACGTCGTGTCGGAAATCTTAAAAATAAATACTTACTTATAATAAACATAATCGAAATAGGTACTCAACGGAAACTTAAAATACAGTAACAAGTCCGGTGAAGCTTGATACCTCGAACTTTTTCTAAACAAGCGTAGATTAAATTACCTAAATTAAAAAAAAACAGAACTTTAATAAAGTTTTGCTTTCTTATCTTCTGACGCAAGAAATAAAAACGGGAAACGTGCGATGAGGTGAAGAAAAACACCAAGCATGTACGGAGCCGTTTATAAATGATACAAACGGCAGCAGCCTAGCCTGTTAATAAACAGTCAACACTTACCACGCACTTCGACTTCCTTATTTACATCAGCTATTCGGAAGCTGGGCGAATTGTTTAAACGGGTCGGTGTGCGTTTTATTGATTGAAAGCAGACTTACTTGAACGTGTTTCCTGTTTTTTAAGCGTAGTTAAAAATAGGTGCGATATTTTTACCTTTTAACCGCCAAGCATATTTTCTACGAACTTGCTCCCACCACCGCCAGCCATAGAAACAAAATCGATATCAATCAGTCAAAACATAAGTCTTATTTATGAGACGGCGGCGTTGTGAGCTCGATTTGGTAAGTCTTATATTTCAGACCATGGCGGTTAAAAGGTTAATTACCTACGTTTCATGTATCCTGATCTCTGGATGCTATAAGAATTCATGTGGAGAAATAGCAAACAAATCCTTTGGGGAAGGCCTTTGTAGGTACAGCAGTGGAAGTCATTCGGTTGAAACCATGTTGAAACGGTGATGATGATGAATGATGGCTGAGCTGATGCTTTTGGATTGAATCATTAACACGGGTGGGGCTATCGTTACAACTGGCGTATACCATTAGGTAAAAAGATATACCAAACAATAGGTACTGCGCTTCCCGTATCCAGCGGCTTTTCGCGACATAGGGCTCAGCCACTTTGAGCTAATCGAGCTAATCATCGCCCTTTGTAGCCAGTAGGTGTCCCTCATTTCGTATTACCTTATTAAGTACCTACTTCTTCATCTTCCAGGCGTTGCTGTACCTCATAAAGCTGCTGGACCCGATTGTCCGTGGTGACTACGTCATAGCCTACTTCCACACAATGGCCTCATCTAATAACCACCCCCCCTTCTCCTGGCTCAAGGAGGTTTACACCGTGCTGCCTTACAAGTAAGTCCAACATTTGTTACTCTTGTACATTCGCTCTATTAAATATTGAAATACATATAATATTATTGTAGGAATTTTGTTCGATTTTGATGCTATCTTTCTGCTTAAGAGTATTTATATTAAATTAGCCCCATTTGTTTAGGTACCTAATAAAAAATTAAGTAAATCTTTTCAATAATTTTTAGCTAGATTACCTAATAGGTAGGTATACCTACTTATTTATATTTTTCTTCTTTTCAGATATAAGAAAAATCTTAAAGCGTTTTACATTGTTCATCCTACATTCTGGACAAAGGTAAGTTTAATAACAGCTCATCAAAATTCTATCTTAAATCAATTGAGTAGTGACAATAGGTACCTGATTCAATCATAATCTAGTCGCTGAAAAGAAGAAGCAATTCTTCAGGTTATTGTACCTTGAACCCAAAGAAAACTGTCAGTACCATAACACTAATAAGCGTAAACACAGTTGATGGATCAGTAGCCGATCAGCCTGATTCAGAATTAGGTATCCACGGCAAAAGTCTATGTAATACTCTGCAACTGCGCCACCTCGCAATAAATTAATTAAGTACAAAGTGTACCTACGTTAGACGTACCTACCTACATAATGTACGGTCACGTCCATAAGTCCATTCATATCTTGTGCATCTATACTTTAAATATATATTTTTTTCAAAAGCATTCACACATGTAATTTTAAGAAAAATATTGAGTCCCGTACACTGTATTCGTAATACACAAAAATAAGAATAACAAGCCTACGAAAAACGTTATTTGAAAGTATAAAAACACGTGATATGACTGCAGTTATGAACTTGACCGTACCTACGTGTGTCGAAAAATAATGTACTTACCTACAGTCTCCTGAAAAAAAAACGGACCCCCTGTCGTAAGCGGCGGGTAGTCGCACTTGCGACAGGGAAGTTCGTTTTCTTTGCAGGAGACCGTACGACGTTAAAAACAGTGAAAAAAAAAAGTTGGTATTGTGGCGTAGTAGTCCTACTATGCAAGTAGCGACAGGCTCGAGAAGCTGTCAAACGCGACATATTGACAGAACTACTATGGCTCTAATCTCACTATGTCGCGTTCGACAGCTTCTCGAGCCTGTCGCTACTTACATAGTAGGCCTACAGATGAGTAGCAGTCACTGCAGCTGACGACGGTACTAAGATAAAACCCGTGATTGCAGATGATGACGTGGTGGTTCACAACGTTCATGGCGCCGGCCATCAAGGCGAAGGTTCACAACCTGCCGGGGGTCGAGTACCTCTACTCCGTGATGGCGAGGGACCAGCTCGAGGTGCCGGCTTTCGTCACCGAGTACGACATGACGGTAAGGATTGTCAACACACACAATACCCACTTTAATAAGTACTTTTTTCATAAGTACGACTTTGGACTGGATCGAAGCGCGGCTTTTTTGGATTGTGAAGAGAAAGGAGCCATAATGACCATGTTACTCTAGTTAATCAGGAGGCGCGGTTTTTTCCAACCCCTTTATAGTTAACTAGCGACCCGCCCCGGCTCCGCACGGGAAAATGGTTATTGTGGGTTATCCTTCAGTATATTATGCATGTATTATACATATAAACCTTCCTCTTGAATCACACTATCTATTAAAAAAAACCGCATCAAAATCCGTTGCGTAGTTTTAAAGATTTAAGCGTACAAAGGGACATAGGGACATAGGGACATAGGGATATAGGGACGGAGAAAGCGACTTTATTTTATACTATGTAGTGATGATATTGCTGTTTCAGCAACTCATTTTTAGCTTAAAAATCTTTTATACCTATGTGACACATAATATAGGTATTCGTATATAAGTACCTACTATTATATACCTACCTACTTCTGTGAAGTTCTGTGGTATAGGTGTAAAATATTGGTAAGAATTATCAAGGATCTTTTGCGCGATATTTTGGGTGGAAAATGTCCACAGTTAAAAATACCTACCATCTTTCTTTCAGATAAACGGTCTGCATTACTTCCAGCCCGAAACGAGTGCCACGTAAACTACAGCGCACCTCGGCTCGCTGCTTCAGAGTTCAGCATCAATTCACCCACACCACCATCGCCATCCAAGCAAAAAAAACACGCCACGTCGTATTGCATATTAGAGCAATTCATCATCATTGAATTTTTAAAGTCGTGCTCTTGTCGGTGGAGTCAACGCCGTTTCATTCTAGAGCACCATAACTTTGTTGGACTCTCTAGGACTATGTGTATCTTAAGCTTGGATGGTCGCTTTGTTTATATGTAACTTGTTAGACATTATACATGCCACTTGGCCCGATCGAAGCAGCCACTTGTTGAAGTTAATTTTGCCAGTTGAGTTTAAGAAATAATCCACTAAAAATAACTTTTTTCAATGTTTTTTGTATATGAAGTGGGTTGAAATTTGAAATTGTATTCGCTTACAAACTTGAGGTCAAGGACTTTGTGAAAACGATTTTTGATTTTGGATAGCGAACAGTGATTGGTCGAAATCTTTCCGGATATGTTGTTCATCGTTATGAACCGAAACACCCCGTAATTTTTAGTAAATTCAATATCACGAGGTAAATACGATAACCATTTAACAATCAAATTAATAATTATTAGATGCTGAGATTGTTTTATTGATTGGTTCTATAGAATACATAGAGCCAGCTGTTATGATGTGATGAAATTTTTATACATTTTTCCGCACTGCATAGCGATAGATATTTAATAATGGAAATATTATAACGCAATAAAAGAACTGTATAAAAATTCCATCAAAAAAGATTGTTGAAATTTATAAGTATCAAGTAACTTAGTATTAGAGGTGCATTTTTATATTTAAATATAATAATTACGTCTTTCGATATATTAGATATTTGTAAGAAATCTATACTGCTCTCACCCCTGAACTGTTTAAATTCATTCCGACAAAATTACTAGTAAGTAGGTACCTATACAATGATTATAATCATTATTTTATACCCATTTAACTATATTATGTCGCTTAACATATCTTACTTGTACCTATTGTATGATTACAATCTATAATTTTCACCTTTGATAAATATTAGAGGCTTTGTTTTAATGATCACATTTATATGATTTCTTCCCCAAGATCCGATTTTGTATTGACCAAAAATTAAAAGGGGGTGAAAATTAACAAGTTTCTTCAAAATGTACAGGAGAGCCTGAAAACTAATAAATAAGTCGTAAAATATCAGAAGGTTAAAAAATAAACCAATCTTTCGTTCTGGAGGTACCACCCTATATCTGGAAATGGATCTTTATGCTCCGAATAACTCCCGAATTGTTTTCTTGATCAATATAAAATCACGAAGTATTAATAAGTTTGTCAAGACTTGTATCAATAGAATTTTAATATGTACACGTGATATAAGTACTTTCTCTTCTACATTCTTGTCGATGAGCCGTAAATAACATATAACGACGGGTATATCTATTATCGCATATTTATCTTGATCCTATTAATGTAAAAAAAAATGTTCACCGTCGATTTAAAAGCATGATACAAGTCTAGATAAACAGGATCCTGCGACAGGGTAGCGAGTATGTACGTAGTGAAGTGAGATCTTTATTTTTTAAACGGTCGTTGATGTAGTGCTCGTGTAGGGGTGTGCAGAACTCGCCCTTCGGTAGGGCTGGCACTTCCAAAGTTTTGATCCGTAGAAATTAGTCCAGGGATTGTACTAACTTGTGCAGTCAGACACATGTTCAGATGTAGATTGATGGATTCCCTGCAAACCATCTTGCAAAAATATCATAGTAAACATAGTAGGTACCTATATTCTAAAGTAAAGTAAATTCTATTCTAAATATCAATAGATTGTTTTTTCAGACAGTTATAGTTTTACTATACCGCCTCGTAATAAAAACAAAACGATTTTCTGATACTTTATTTCGATATTGTGTAGGGAATCCATCGAAAAAAATATGAATATCGCCTGATTAAAGTATCATATTATAAAGGAGGTGCTTTGATGAGCTAGAGATTTAACTTGTTAACCATAGAATAAGCTTGAGGTTGTTGTAAATACGCTGTTGAAGTTTTGCGATATTATACGTACTTATATTTGTAATGGCAGTGCATTTGATAGTGTTATGAAAACGGTTGAATTCAAATCTATATTATCGTAAGTATTAAAAAAAAAATATCACGTTGCTCTTTTCGTGATTGCCACAGGCGCTTTATATTAGGTGCTGTGGAGTAGCTAGCTAACACTCCCAAAAAAGTACTAATGAAGTAATTGTTACTAAAAACATCTATACGTATGAAGCCTACAACCTGAGCCTATAATAAAAAAAACTTATATGTACCTATGTATCTTTGATTTTCGGGCTGTTGCCTTTTGGAATGTGTGATTTGAAAAAAGAATTCGAATTGGGTCCATGCACATTACGAACGACGCAAACCGGTAGCAAGTAAATAAATATTTCAACTGAAAGTTTAAAACTGGCCACATACTTGACAGAGCTACGTGATTGGTTAAATAGCCACCGGAAGAACGTCCTTGATCTTGACCGGAAGTGGACATCGTTGGCTGTCCATAGCGACATAATTTGATACTACAAATACTTATAAATATTTGCAAAATGCTACTCTTTGTGTCGTTCATCCGTTCTATGAAACAAGCAAAAGTTATAGTGGGAGACTAAGGTTATTCATAAAAGGTTGTAACTACGAAAATGTACTTTTATAAACGTGACCATGGTGGGTGCATTCTATGCATTTTAATTGCCAAGTGAGAAACTATAACACTGCCACAGTTCCAACGATGCATCGATAAAAATGATAAATTTAAAAGCAGATTTCTGTATCTTTGCATCGCAAATTGTGTGCCATACATAATACCCCTTCGGAGACGAAAATATAAATAAAGTTGCACCAACTTATTTGTTTAAAGGGGGGAAATTGGATTAGAAAGTGGGAACTAATGAACTTCTTTAAAATTATCTATCACATAGCAATAACGGCAATCCTAAACAGATGAGTTGGTGGCACAATATTAAAATTACGACACTCGCTTTAAAAATATACAGAAAAAAATATTATCATGTTCATATTTAAACAATAGTTACCTGTTAATATTTTTTATACAATTTAACTCGCAATAAATTGATATCTAAGTACGTGTTGTGTAGTATAAGCTGTAATTACCATTTTGTAGATATGTGAAAGCTCTAAGTAGCCTTTTAGAGGGATACATTGTGCTTCTCTCCATTTGCACTTATTGTATGAAATTGTTACTGTATCACAAACGTAAAAAACGAAGGCAACATTGTTGAATGCTTCTATTTTTACTCTAGAAGTAAAATGAGTTCCAAATGCAAAATTAAATCTTAGCCCAAAAAGATAACAAGATGATATGGCACAATTTTAAAGGCTAACATCAATAATTGTGGGCCTACATGCCTTAAAGCCGAAAGGTATCAAATTAATGTGCCACAGAATATATTATCAGTTCAGAATGGAAATATGTGTGAATGTACAATTATAGAATAGGTAGATTGTAATGCAATGTTCATGTAAATAAGAGTTGCGTTATTATAAAATGTAAGGTTTCGAAAATTATTGTCAATATAGAGATTTATCACAGAATATGTCAAAATAGTAATAACCCCATAAATACTGAAGTTTGTTTTCAGTGGTGCATGCACATTATTATCACATACGATCATTTTTGGAATAGACAGTCATTCCAAAATCCACATTAACATAAAATAATCATTCAAGAATTTGGTGTCAATAAAGAATATTTGTACTGGATTGTAATCCAATTATTAGTATTATTAAAACGGGCACATACTTGAGTTTCCAAAATAGTAAGGCAATTTAATTAATGATCCAAGTTTTATGTTGAAGCTAGATACAAAAATAATATTTGTATTATTATTAGAGCAAATGCCAAGAACTTCCACTGAGTAAAAATATAAAAACTTGTTGATTAAAATTTAGTTGCTTGATAATACAAGGCCCTAGATATTACTATATTTATGGGTTATACAGAATATCATTTTTAATTTAACTGCTTGACAGACTACAGATCAAAAGTTTTATTTTATAGAGAGCCAAAAAAAAATGTCTGGTAATTTTAGTTGCAAAGTTTAATAGCTGTTGAAGATATTCAAAGTTTTTTAAGAAAGTTTCAATTTAGATCCATGGTCACAAAATTATTGTAACAGTTGACAAAGAAGGAACAACTTTTAAAAACAGCATAGCTTGTTGTAGAAAATTGAAACTTTCGGAAAAAAACAAATATTTTAACATAGTCATCATTATTATTAATCCAATAAGAAAATTAGGACTTTTATGAAAAATGTGATCAAACAAAAATGTTGATTAGGTTTCATATTTTATTATTATACTAGATTATTAAATAAGCTGTGTAAATATTTAACAAATACAAAATAAAGTTATTAATTTACTAAGCCTGAATTTATTCTATTTCCCTTTCAATACCTAATATCATAAAATATTAAAATTTTTATGACAAACAATCTATGATATTTCCTTTCCTTGTCAAGTAGGGGAATATGGATTATCAAACATTATTGTGATTTAAGGAAAAATCACAAATCTTTGGTCTTAAAATATAATTTAAAATAACATTCAAAATTACAATTGAATTAAATGCAACAAACAAAACAATTAACACTTAGTTTCCCCAAAATTAAAAATTAAGCTACTGGGTTTTTTGAGATGTAATGCGGAACTTATTAATTACATTTACGAGCAAATTTAACCATGGATATTTTTGTGCTGCAGACATGAGAGTAACTTTTGATACAGTCAGAACATTCGAGAGTAGGTACCCGCCAATCGCACCAAGATAGCACGGTATAGGCCACACCTGCCAGGGAGTATTCCAGTCCAGTGGAATAACCACAGCCCCCAACCACGCTCCGCAAACGGTCAACGCGGCATTGTTCACTAGCATTTCTATTATTGTATCCTTTCCATAACTTCGAACACCAAACATCAACTGAGCTGCTGTTTCCACACCAGAGTGTGCAATCAAAGGAAATACAGCCAGAAGCGTCATTAGCGTTGATAGCATCAAAGTTTCCTCGTGGGCATCGAAAAACGGCGCTCCAAAAAGGATTACTCCAACGAAATAGCAAAATAGTACAGCCAGTAAGGTTAGAATTGATTTCACTATATCTCTCGCTCTGGTCTTACTTGTTTTCGGTTTCTTTGCTTGGACATCATTATGAGCACTCAAATAAAACGATTTAGATAGTTCGGCGAGGAATATTAGCACTAAAATATAGAAAGAAGATCCTTTCCCAACTGAGTAGAGTAAACCCATAAAGGATACAACTGTCACTATACTTGGTAAGTAAATGCAAGTAATTAAACTTGAAACGGTCACTTTCCGTAATTCTAGCTGATTGTGTAGCGAAAACATCACGAATTTCTTTTATTTATCGATATCCAACCAAAATGATCACAAACAAAATAAAAATCTCTTTTTTTTTTATTCTTTTATCCTTTATGGGAAAGGCAAAAGGTTTAAAGCTCAGACAGTCTTTAGTAATCCTAAAATAGGAGTTTACGTCTAAAGCCAAAATGTTAAGGAAGTTTTTTTTATTAGATGTGATTTAAAGCCTGACCAGCCAGAGAAATAAGAAACCTCGCTATATATACTGCGGAAATTCAATGGAACTAATTTTATGGGAAATTGTTGCCATAGTCGTAAAAATATACACGTGGCGCCCCCAGAGCAGGTTTCTTATTTCTTTGGTCAGGCTCTAATAACATTAGGTCAACCACGGTTTTATAAAATACCTACAAATTCTTCTGTCCGAGTCGAGTGTCGGGCGACAGCAAAAACCAGCCACTCGAATAGCGTCATGGATGTCGCCATCGTCAGTAGCGTTCATAAAGTCCCTAAGAAAGAAGTCATTAAGAAGAATATCATAAATAAATAAATAAATAAATAAATAAATATCTGTAGAGACAGTGAATAATATACACCCTAGCTAGTTCTTTTTAATTTGCTAGATGCAGTTATTTTTTACATGTCTGGCAGCCCTAATTCTTATCAATCAGCTGTTTGATAAATCGTTTCATTTGACTTAAATTTATTTTTCTTGTATAGTAAGTTTTCTCTTTTCCTTTTTGTTTAAATCTTTATGTTACCATTATTTTATAAAGAAAAAAGTATTCTTGAGGGTAGCAAATCTGGAAAATACTTTAATTATATGTTTTCCTATCAAGACCAAAATGATTTGTATCTTAGAAAATAATGAAACGAATATTGTTCCAGTTGTCACTTATAATATTGCCATTTATAAAAATATCATTACCCGAAAAGTAGGGTAATTTCTCGGATTTCTTTTTTATCTGTTTTGCCTATTGTCATGATAATAATTGTGTCAAAATTATAAAATGTCGTTACCAAATAAGTTTCCTACATAAATCATTTTAATTTATTACCGACGTGTTGTTATTTTAACGAACTGCACAATATTGTATGTAAATTTTCAAGTGTATCATGACAACATTTCTTGCGAAAACATAACATTTTGTATTGTGCATAATCGATATGACGACACCGACTTTATAAATGAAAGGTACAGCTGTCGGAATCACCAGTTGAACTTTACACTTGAGAAACGTTCGGCTACAGTGCGAGCCAACGTTGACCCAGTTAAAACATCGAATATTTGTGTATAACAGTTAGTCATATACAAAGTGTGGTGTCGATTACATAAAAATGCCTTGTCCATTCCTTGGATCACTCAGCCAGGCCTTCGTGAGGAATTACGGGCCTAATCTACTGAAGCAGTACGGCAACTACTGCCCCATCGTATCGCGAGGCTTCCGCTCTCTCGGCGAGGACGAGACCAAATGTCCCTTCATTCAGAAGAATTCCATCGTCTCCGAAGCGCCTAAAGAGATGACTGAAGACATCGTTGAACAGAGACCGCAATATCAGTACGAGAAATTTTTCCATGACCAAATAAGCGTGAAAAAGAAGGACTATTCTTACCGTGTGTTCCGCAAGGTGTCGCGTTTGGCTGCGGACGGGGCTTATCCTCAGGCTCTGGAAGGTGCTGAGAATCGGCGCGTGACTGTATGGTGCGCCAACGACTACCTCGGGGCCTCTCGACACCCCGCCGTACAAAACGCTGCCATCTCCGCCATACAATCCTATGGAACAGGGGCTGGAGGCACCCGCAACATTGCAGGAAACTCCCAAATGACCGAACAACTTGAAGCTGAAATCGCCAAGCTTCACAACAAACCAGCGGCTTTAATATTCAGCTCCTGCTTCGTTGCCAATGATGCAACTCTATCAACCTTAGCGAGGATCCTGCCCGGATGCATTGTTTACTCCGATGCAGGAAACCATGCTTCTATGATTCAAGGAATTAGAAACAGTCGAGCCCCAAAGCATATATTCAGGCACAATGATCCTAGTCATCTGCGCCAACTTTTATCTGAATCACCTAAGGGTGTGCCAAAACTAGTCGTATTTGAGACTGTCCACTCCATGAGCGGAGCTATTGCTCCCTTAGAGGAGATGTGTAATATAGCACATGAGTATGGAGCTTTAACTTTCGTGGACGAGGTTCACGCAGTCGGGTTGTACGGGAAACACGGAGCGGGTGTGGGGGAGGAGAGAAACATCCAGCATCTGATAGACATAGTATCGGGGACGTTGGGAAAGGCGTACGGTAACGTCGGAGGTTATATCGCCGGGTCGACTCTGCTGGTGGATACGGTGAGGTCGCTGGCGCCGGGATTCATCTTCACGACGGCGCTGCCGCCGCCCGTGCTGGCCGGGTCGCTGGCGGCGATCAGGATGTTGGCGAGCGAGGAAGGGCAGACGCTGCGAGCGCGGCACCAAGCTATGGTGCGCTACTTCAAACTATCACTTCTGGTAGCAGGATTACCGCAGCTTCCTTCCGTATCGCACATAGTACCGGTGCCGGTGCAAGGCGCCGAACGCGTAGCCGCTGTAGCCGACAGCCTCCTCCGCCGCGGACATTACGTCCAAGCCATCAACTACCCCACAGTCGCGCGCGGAACGGAACGGCTGCGATTCGCGCCGGGGCCCTACCACACTCCCGAAATGATAGACGACTGCGTCGCCTCGCTCATCGATGCATTCCACGAAAACGGTATCAGCTTTAACCAGTTCCTGGAAAACGGCGCTTGTCGGGAGTGCAGTATGGAGTATAAGGTCGAGGTGCCTTTCGAGGAGTCATTCCGTATGCCCCGCATGCAGGCTGCATAACACCCCGCCATCACCGCTACCCGACCACTGCCGACACGCGGCGAATTCTTATCTTATTGTTGTTCCGTGATATGAGTGTAAAATGACAAAAAAATGTTAAGCGATGTTGTATAGTTTATTTGGATTTATTTTACTGTTTTACTATTTATGGAGGGTGTAATAGGGAAATTATAAACGTGGTTTACGTATGAATTGTGGTTTTATTAGTCCCAGTATTTGAGGAGGCCGTCCCAGCCCGCTGTGAGGAGTTTGCTGGGTTCGTGAGGGTGCCAGGTCGCTGCTATGCACACACCATCGTGCGCTTTCCACTTCTTGTACAATTTCGTCGTCTTCCAATCCCACACGTAGCATTTCCCATCTGCGTCACCAGACACCAAGTAACTGAAACAAGATTATAATGCATGAACAAGCGATGGAATGTAGAACAAATTAAAAAGTACTTTAGATGAACATTTGTACTTAATTATTACTTGAGTAATTAAATGAAAAAAAAAGAGCCACGCAACAATACATACAATAGTCGATAGTCTATCCATGTTATCGTAATAATCTACATACGATAAGCTGTAAATAATGAAGTTCTTTTCCATTTATACATGACAAGGCAACTATTGAACAACACTATCTGAGGCATCGTGTGGACTGGCACTTTAACAACTACAGAAAACGATGCAGTTCAGTTAGTTTCTATCGCTATCGAACTATAAATATAGTAGCATGCGGTCGGCAATACAATCATAATATTGCAACAAATTCTACGGGATTAGGATGTCCCAACCCAACTAATCAACTTTGGGAGTATTGAATGGAAAATGCACTCTGTTTTCCTACATTTTGCTCGTCAAGTTTAGACCTTTTCCGATTGCTCACTTCTTTGAGGTTGTTATACTCGCTACATACATACTCATGTAAAAATATCGATACATAGACGATTGAGTAGTAAATAGAAATTGCACTTGGCTACAAATGCTGTAACTTCCTTCACCCAACAACAATTTATTTGCAGCGATATTATATGTACAGTCAGTAACAGACAAACGCACACTACCTCTCAATCAGATAAATATCTCCTTTTGCTATAACATGCCTAACTTGGCACGTTGCAAATCTTACAATATCTCGTGCTAACGCGAGTAGTATTAGTGTGGCCTCGAAGGGCGTCACATTCGAGTAGGTAGATGTCGGGTATAAATAGAAATAGCTGACCGAGACAATCCGAGATAAAGGTTGAAGATCTTATCATAAACAAAGTTGAGCGACATAGCTGAGTGAGACACTCGTCGACCGTTGACCGTGGTATTCTGTTCATATAAGGAGGTCCCCATTGAGGGGCCCGTGTCTAATTTTAATTAGGATGAAAAAACCTCGATCATACTATCCCAGAGCGGGTGATAATGGACTATTCATACTCTTAAATATCTCGAGAGTTGTATACAGGTTTCCTCACAATGTTTTCCTTCAAGTTAGAAGCATTGAATCCGAGTCTGCGGAAAGCAACGGCCCAAGCTACTACGCCATCGACATCTATACTGCTTTAGTCACTTGTGTTTTTAGCATAAACCTAGTTCTGCTGAAAACTCAGGACACTGAGTTAGTAATTTCACAAATCTTCGGAAGCTTTGATTTCAAATAAACAGATCGAATACATAATATGTAATATCTCTACTCTTACATATATCACCTCACATGGAAAAGGGAAAAGAACATGTACCTACAAAATTATCAAAAAGTAGAAAATTAATACGTAAAATCATAATAGGTATCAACAATTTTAAACATTTTCAAATGACATGGAAAAACTCTAGGCATTAATATGTCTTTTACAAACACCTAATCTAGTTTTATATTATAAGTTTATAACTGACTTCAATTGACATCGATGATACTATTTACAATAATGCATTGATAAATTATATCCGTTATCATAACATTATCAATAATATCATCTGTGAAAGTCGCGTGATCACGCCAAGAGGTCAGTGATAGATATTATTATAAATAGCTGTCACTATACGCAACTAATTTCTGCACATAAAATTGTCAAGCAACCCCAAAAATGTTGGTATCTTAGTTGATAGAACATCCACAGAGATTATTATGTAGATTTATCGCGCACACACCAAGCGAGCTGTATGGCGCAAGCCGCGCGCGGCCCGACTCGCCCGAGTAGCTCGCTTGGTGTGTACTGAATTCCTGAAAGTGTGCGCCCAGGGTAAAGGAGCGTGACAAACTTCTTTATTAACTCCATCTAACATGCCCGGTCCACGCGTGACAGACATAATTTTGTCGTGCGTATTCTCTTATCCTATTGGACGAAATTTCAATATGGCGGGTTTTTTGACAGTTAAATGTGCGACAAACTTTTGTCATAGCACTGCATGCATGTTACGGGGACAGTAATAAATAATTATTGTTGGTGAACTCGCAATGAAACTGAAAACTTAAACAAGACACAAACGTGCTTATCGAAAGAAAACATGTCTTGGTTGGTGGAAAGAATTCGATTCAGTTTATGAATGTGACTAATATGAGTATAACTTTCTTTAATGAATAATTTGCATGCGTTGACCATAATACATTATTCATTGAATACTCATTACATCGTAAATAAGTTATTTTTTACAGCATAAATTAAATAATAACCAAAAGTCATGTCATGATGATCGTGACGTCACATAATTTGCTTTTGAGCGAGACGGGAACATATGTTATTAATGTTATTATTTTCGCCTTAAGGAAAATGAATGATGTTTTATAACAAATTATAAACTTGCATTCCCAAAAAACCCACTGGGGCGTTGCACTCTTTGGTTTTGAGTGTACTACAGCACTGGACGCACTATTCTTGTTTAAATAACACCACAAATCACTTTTTAACTATTTATTGATAACTTACACATACTACATTAGAAAAACACTTATTCCTATTCCTAGTCTGCCTATTAGTAGTCATTAATGTAAGGACGTGGACAAATTGCCAATAAGGCATTAATATCCGTATCTGGCTGATGATGTAGACATTTTGGGAAGTTGACCTCTTGGGAAGTGGTCCTTATGAGCCGAAAGGATGCATAGGCATATCATATGCAAACCAATCAGACTTTGATCGATCCCGTCCCGATTATCCAATCCAATCAAAACCGTGATTAAAATGTTAGAATTATTTACAGAATACATACTAGAAATGCTTAGATGTGACAACACACGCATTTTACCTATTCTTTTGCCTTGTGCTATACCTATAGCTGAATGCTAAAGTCATAAAAACTCACAATAACCTATTTAAACCATAATAACTTCAGTGTACGTTTATTATCTTGTGCTTTAGGTCGTAAGGCCTATTCACCCTGATTTCAGGGTAGGCTCGAGCCCCCCGGAAATATAATATGAGCTGTTAACAAACAAGGCAGTGTTGCATAGATGTGACTATAAAAAATGTGTTTCTATGTGGTCATGCCGCAAAGAGCTTAATGAGTGACACAAAACCAGTAATATCTGGTTAAACTACAGTGAAATCTGGAAGAACCTCACAATGGTGTTTTGTTTACTACTCGTACTGAACTGGACTGGAGCTATCTGTCCAAACACTAACCGGCTTCCACGAATAACAACCAAAACATCATAGGTTCCGTCGCTATTGAAAGTACTCAGTTAAGACCTGGAGGAAATTATACAAGGTGTTTGATTGACTTGGCCAGCTGATAAATTTGTATGTAAAGTAAAAAAAATGCAAATTCAGAAAACTTTCAGAACAAAAGTTGTTCAGTTTCATGAGCCGAGTTATCATGCGAGAGGATTGGCGTTATTTAATTAACACGTTGTATTTTATATACCTACTAGCGACCCGCCCCGGCTCCGCACGGGAAAATGGTTATTGTGGGTTATCCTTCAGTATATTATGCATGTATTATACATATAAACCTTCCTCTTGAATCACTCTATCTATTAAAAAAAACCGCATCAAAATCCGTTGCGTAGTTTTAAAGATTTAAGCATACAAAGGGACATAGGGACAAAGGGACGGAGAAAGCGACTTTATTTTATACTATGTAGTGACTAGCGACCCGCCCCGGCTCCGCACGGGAAAATGGTTATTGTGGGTTATCCTTCAGTATATTATGCATGTATTATACATATAAACCTTCCTCTTGAATCACTCTATCTATTAAAAAAAACCGCATCAAAATCCGTTGCGTAGTTTTAAAGATTTAAGCGTACAAAGGGAGGGACATAGGGACATAGGGACATAGGGATGGAGAAAGCGACTTTATTTTATACTATGTAGTGATAGTGATAGTGATAGTGATAGTGATAGTGATAGCTTGCTGCCTCGCGGCTCTGCCCGTGTTGACAGTTTTTCATAATAGGCTGAAATGATTATGATAATGTATGATGATTGCTTTTTACTATTACTACTACAACAGCAACCTTTTAGTCTAGACAAGTAACTAGGTCTTCTTGAGTTCTCTGTTTTAATATTTAGCCTCGCTCGTAGATATCTACACAAGGGAATCTAAAGCACGCAAAATCAAAGCATCGAAAGTGGAATTAATCATAATAAGGGTAGACAGAGTATAAATAGAAAACAATCTGGGAGGGATAGAGTACGCCTAATCGAGTATGAACCGTAAGCACGGATATGAACAGTCCGAATATCTTGAGCACGTTCGTTTAGTATATTAAATAGTTATCGGAGCTGATTATATGAAAATAAGTAATTTAATAGGAGAACATTTTAAAATGAGCTGTGATAAGTTGCAAACATGATTCGAGGAACAAATCCAAAAAGAAAAATGTTATTTATTTCACCGCCCATACAACATCTGCTTACGCTTGGCATAAAGGCAGATAGAGCGATGCGCGTGCTCTATGTATATTTATTCTCTAAGGGTAGACAATAATTGTATCTGAAGACGAAAAAAATACAGGTGCCTACTCATGTGGTAAAATTAAATACAGAAACAGAGTATCAAATTGCATGTTTTGAAAACATGTCGACGGAACACGTGGTAGACAAACGTGATGATGCAAGTTTGAACAAAGTTAATTTGAATTGTAAGTCGTAATACTCGTAGGTACGTAAACGTAAGATTCACGGTAGAAAATTCTAGATATGTAGGTACATGGACTAAAGGATTTTAAAATAAAGGTTCTTTTTGTTCTCGAAAATACCTATAGCTAACTGCACTTTGTTTATGTAACTATTTCTCATTTAGTAACTTAAGATAATACAGATCAATAATATGATCTAAGTCATCGTGATATGGGCAAGGCAGATATTGTTAATGTTTATGCAATCATTTTTACTCCCAATGATGGTTCTTTTTCTGTTGAGGCATAGAAAATAATACCTACCTGAGTATATGCAAAGATACCCTAGCGCGTATTAAGACAATCTCATAAAAGGTTTAATTATATTATATCATAATGCTTACTTTTTCGTTAACACAATTCGAATGTTATCTAAATGAAAAAAAGCCAACAAAAATAAAAATCGCTTTATAAGGACATTAATTAAGGACTGATTTCCGGAAAAATCCAGTTTCATGATTTAAGTAAGTTTGTTGTTTGTTTGTTGCAATTGTAAAACATTTTTTAATTTAGACAGTAGACATTCGTAAAATAGTTGGTACAAAAACGTCCTGATTGTGTCATTTTATGGCCAATTTCGTTTCTCACTGATTAACCAATCAACTCAAAAGCCGGTCAAGTGAATTACACAAAGCTTTACAATAATTAAACCATTAGCATTACATCCTAGTATTTCACGAAAACACGTAAAACATGTAAAATATTACAAGAGTATTTTTATCGCGGACTTCAGTATAAATCTTCAATCTCCTTATCTTATCTAGCCTAAACTGTCCCACTGCTGGGCAAAGGCCTCCCTCTTTTTCTTCCACTGCTCCCTGTCATGAGCTACTTCTGGCCAGTCTTTTAAGTAGCTATCAAGCTCGTCCCGCCATCTCCTACGCGGCCGTCCACGTCTACGCCTATTAATTAGTTGGTGTTTTCCAGACCGTGGTTTCTTTTGCCCATAGGTTTTGGCATCAAAAAAATCAGCATCAGCAAAAAAATAATTGAAATCGGAGCCTATTCGATGAAAACACACAAACAAACAATCAAACCTTTCCTCCTTATAATATTAGTATAGACTATAGATAACAATGACCATCAATGTAGAAATCCCGAAGCATGAAAATTTTCACAGAGTTTTCTTTAACCGTAGAAAATGTTATGTATACCTACCTACTCGTAAATTAATTCAGAACTGTAAAAACTAATGCATTAGTAAACGAAAAGGGACGGTTATTTGCGGAAATTATCTAAACATTATTGTAAAGTGAAAACGTGTAGTCACTGACAAACAACAAACATTATGGATGACGTTCACAAAAGCAGGATGGATACGTGTAGTATTCTAGGAAATTAGAAAAACAGTAAAAACAGAGCAGACAGGTAATAATAATGCATAATGCATTTAGGAACAAAATAAAATACGATTCGGCGAAGAAAATTTGCATAATCACTTAAACATAATAAATTGTTTGATTTGAGTACTTTTTTGGCCATTAGCACTCGGTTGTTATTTTTTAAACCATAAAACCAATTTAGCTCTAAATTTTGAAGTTAATAATTAATGAAGTAGATTGGTGTAGAGTGCATTTTGTATTAGGTATAAGTATTTTTTAGCTACGCATATTACTATTTTCAACTTTATTAGACAACAAAAACAACATTAACGATTAAACGAACAAATAAAAAACAGATTATAGTCGTCAAACCACACACTGAAATAGAATAAACATGTTCAAGCAACAACTTGTTATATGTTTACTTTGAAAAATTTTAGTAGGTATAGAAATATTATGAATTAAAAGTACATTATTAAGTAACTTTTGGTTATTTGTCACAGTTGCTTCATTTACCGGGGCTTGTTTTTTCAGCGAGAGCCCAATAAACGTATCTCTCCCACATGCATTTTAAAAAAGTGCAGCCACAGTACGCAGCCCAGTTTGAACTAGCGGCTCCCGAAAAAGGCAAATAAAGGCTATAGCGCTTTTTCACCGACGGACGATTAATGGAAAACACCTTAAATACACATCGCATTAAAATAATTGGATATGTTAATTATTTACGCAAACAACTCGGAGTCAAGTTCAGGTTACGATCACGTGGCCGTCAGCTGATTATAATTTTAAAACTTTATAGTTAAATATTTACTCAACACTGCAATCAATGCAAAACATAACTTTTATATAATGGTTAAAGTCCACTCGGAGTGCCCTAAATCGACATGCATACAAGCGTGAAGGAAATCGGCATATCGTAAAAAATAGGAGAAAGAGGTCAAACTATAATTTTATTCTATTCAGAAGACAAATACAACGACTCGTGGTTCTGTATAAGAACATTCACGCACGTGTGTAGCGTGGTGGTTTCTGCCTACCCCCAAATAGTTAGGAAGAAACTTCGCTTCCCAAAAAATGTCAGAGCAAAACGGGGTACGGGGTACTTATTAATTTGTGCTTCTCTGTATTATGACATGGCTCTTGCAACAACGTAAGGTATAAATACTCGTAATATACAATAATAAATATGTGGGGACATCATACACGGCCATCTGACCCCAAACTAGGGGTGACAGGGAGCTGATATATGGCGGACATTGAAAGTGACGTCATCTTACATATCGGATCGGAACCACCTTTTTAACTTACTACTTTAAATCAATATAACTCGTAAAATAAAATAAAAACATAATAATATTGGTTATAAATGTTGATTTATATTTATTTCATTTTTTCAAACTATGCATTAAGGGTTACAGTTACAGATACAATCTTTAATAAAATAATTTTCATAAGTAAACTGCGTTTGAAACACTAAACCTCGTCTGTGTTGTGTTGTGCTCTACATAGCATGAAAAATGTAAATTTAATATTCGTCGGAACTGATTTGTACTGCTAAATGCTGCGTTGAAATGTATAAATTTCCTTTAGATTATTCTATTATTCTAATGCTGTTGTTTTCATTTCAGATAACGATTTTTATAAACCACTATTTATTACTACTAATTTAAAATAGTTTTTTTATTGATAACTACTAAGTTTACTTTATAGATAATTTACTGTGAGTAGCTAATGACGGTGACTCTAACCACCTAAAAATAAAATCCCTTAAAGGGATTACAGAAGGATATATTATGTTAAAAACCCATAAAATGTTTATACAATTTTTTGGAAAATAGATACAAAAAAATTGTACTTTTGTCGGTTATGTTCAGACTGATGTAGCATCGCCTCTTTTAGATTGTTATTTGATCTCTTTCTTTTATTGCTTGAGACGAGAGCCGATATTGGTTTAAGCAAAGCTTCTTAAATTCTGATATGACGTCGTTAAGTGTTTTAAAAAAACCTATGATGAATAAAGAAATTTGACTTTAACTTTGAAAAAACTAGTAGGTACCTAGAGCGTGTAAGTAAATTTTATGTTATAATTACTACCGTTTTATTGACTAATCGTAGTAATTCTCGTATTTTATTAGCAATATATTCAAAGTTTACGTGACATTTTAAAAGATTTACCATGTTTACAAGACACGAACCACAATCGCGCGACACGTTAATCGTGGTAAGCGTGTAAGCTTAATAAAAAATTTTTTATATAATAATAGTGAAGTAACCGCGAAAGTTTGAAATCATAAAATTATAACATGTTCTAATCATTCTATAGCACTCTATTACGATATTTGTAGGAAGTTAGTTTAGTGCCCTTATTATAAATCCCATTGTAATGCATAAAACTCCATATACTGTGATGACTTTGATGATTTAACTTCATCTACATAGCTTTTTATCAGCACGGTCTCAAGTACAAAAGTTTAAAAAAAAATGTGTACAAAGTTGAGACACAGACTATATTTATGCACCGTAACATTATGTAACATTATTTTATTGTAGAATTATTCTACTGTAGCACTAATCCTAAAATTGCAAAAAAACTGCACTTTCATTTTAGCAGTCTGACGTACACTTTATAGTTCGGTGGTGGCCAGCTGCACAGTAGGTACATAGATTTTTGCCAGGATACCCAACTCTAATTCAGGCTGTACGAGTAAATATCGATCTTTCAGGTTCCACACATGAGCTTATGGTTTACAACATTAGGCAAGTTAAGATGTAAACATAAGTCTCTCAAACAAGTCGAGGACGTAAGTGAAAGTTGTTCGGTGCGTTCGCGGGGTCACACTTGGCTGTATCAGCTGTATGTATGTATGGCTGGCTGTATGCGATTATGGATCACGTGGCCATGGGATATTGCAACACCGGAAGAAAAAAAAAAGAAATGATAATGTGCAGCTAACCGAAGTATATAAGTAAAATGTGAAATAATATAATAAAATATTTATTGAATAACGCGCGCTAACTCTGTTCCAGACAGTCAGATCCTGACATAAAGCCGAAAAATGATTTTCAGCCGATTACAATATTAAAACAGACGGGTTTTTCTACGGTTTTAAGTAATAAATAATTGTTTTCTCCCAAAATAGTTATCTTCTAAACTAAACAATAATTTAATTATTATATATTTTGTATATAATTCGAACTAAACTGACATGGCTTACGCAGCGCACTTAAAATTCGTAAAATAAGTTAAAAGTGTGTAATACAGCGTGTTTAATGGTTTTTTTTATCATACCTATGATTACAATGTTATAACTGCATGAATGTACTCATTTTCATTCAATAAAATATTTTTAATTTTAAGGACTTTTGTATGCATTGTGTACGTATTAAATCGATATTCAAATATGTAACAAAAATTAGGACATGAATAAATCTATACAACTCGCTCTAGCTATTATTCTATAATACTAAGCGCCTTTGATTAATGATGCGATCAGCTCATACTCGTACAAGCATCTTACGTCACAATCACAAGTGAAGTGACGTAACCAGTTATTTCCTCGATTCTAGCAGGCACGGACATTTTTTGTTATACTAAAATGGCAGAAGATAAAAATGTATTTAAACGGAAACCATTAAACTTCTTCCCACTTCTTTCTTTTTCGTAGACAGGCAAAAAGGGCCGATCAGTGCCTATTATATTATAACGGGAAGTTTTACAGTAGAAAATTAAGAAAAAAATATACATACAAAACTACTCAACAGATGGCACTATTAAATAGTGAAGTAATAAATACCAAAGTATTAGATAGTAAAAAAAAATCATTCAAACTAATCAACTTATTATCCTAAAAATCTCAGTCAGAAGCACGTACAATCCAACAAAAAAGAACTAAAAGTCTACAATAAATCTCACTGTTCTCATTATTTTACTAGCGTCATCTATGGAAATCTTAAAGAAGGCTCGTAGGTTTCTTTCTTTTTTTTTCAAGCTGTCATGATATCTTCCATTGCGAAAGTAACTCTGCCTGTCTGTCTGTGTGTACAGAATCATGATCATTGACGCTGGTAATGTTAGTACGATATCTTTATAGCTACAGTACTTGTTATAGTACGTTATAATGATGTCATATGGGATTGGATATAGAAGGTTGGCCAAACTGGCTCAAAGGCCAACGGACTATTGCGTATGCATTGTTCTTCATACTTAGTTGACTGATGATGACTTTTAGCTTATAAGAGTACTGATATAGTATCGGTTGTATGTAAGCCTTTTGGACCACCAAGATCTAAAATGTTGAAATCCGGTCGACGAACGACTCTGATCTCACGTTAGTAATCCCAAAAGGCTCTATTTTTATTCACGATGAGGGAGTGAAAATAAAATTACAATTTGAAATAAGTTCCTCTTCTTCAACTTATTTTAGGTAATTTACATTTCAATCCATAATTATTTACCCTTATAGGTAAGACTAAAGTTTATACTTAGCAACTTTCCGAGATGGAGTGTTAAAAAATGTCGTATTTATTTATTTACTACTTTATCCTTTTTAAAGTTTTTTTTAACTATTATAGAAAAGAACAAAGGATTTACATATTCCCTTGAAATGTTTTTATTGTAGGTCAGCCATCACGTTTGGCCTGGTTTTTAATAATTTTCAAATTAAATTAACCGTTTGACCGTGAAGGCAGAACGGGTGGGGCGGGCATCTTTTATACTTACAGTACGATCAAAAAAAGAAAAATAAATAACTGTAGGCTTACTACGTAAAAAGCGACAAGCACGAGAAGCTGTCAAACGCGACATAGTGACATTAGAGCCATAGTAGTTCAGTCAGTATGTCGCGTTTGACAGCTTCTCGAGCCTGTCGCTTCTTACGTAGTAAGCCTACTGGGATGCGAACCAAATTTTGGTTTCTGGAAAGTTACAGACAGAGCCAAAACTTTTCACTTCGTTAACGTCATAGAATGTTCCCACCAAAGGCACAGTATTGAGGGGTTTGTTAAGTGCACTTGGTGTAATTTGCGTCTATTCGAATGATCGAAAAACCATACAAGATACCGAAAGTAAAATTTGCGATTAGTCTAATTGCGAATGATCTAAGTTGCAGGTAGTCTAAATTGCATTTCGTCAAAAAAAGCTTTTGACATCCTAAGCAAAGTTTGGAGCTTAATTCTACCACGTACTACGAAAGTAAAATCTAAAAGATAATGAATAGATTGATTGCACTTTTATCCCCGTGATAGATAACGCTGAAAGTCATTAAGATGAACCGCAATTTAGACTTATTATAAAAAAATATTATAAAAGTAAATTATTATAAAAGTAAAATCTAAAAGATAATGAATAGATTAATTGCACTTTTATCCCCGTGATAGATAACGCTGAAAGTTACGTAGATAATTATCTACTTATAATTTCTAATTATAATTAGAAAGTCATTAAGATGAACCGCAATTTAGACTTATTATAAATTAGACCATTTGCTATTTTGACAAAAATATATAATTAGGTCTTAAACAACCAGCGATGGCCTAGATTGAGTTGGTCGACTTCTTTAAGTTATTTGAAAAACCAAGTCGATTTAATTCAAATTTGAAAAAGAGGAAAATATACACAGTTTAAATTGAAGCCCTGTATGTTGATACAAAGATGCGTAAAAACATATTTATTAATATTAATCAATCATCATCATGCATGCTACTACACCGGATGATTTCAAGGGTAGTGTAAATCGCCCTTTGCGAATTTCCTGCACAATTAATTTGTGATTATTGTAGGTTATTTAAAAGTCTAATCACTACATAGCATAAAACAAAGTCGCTTTCTCTGACCCTATGTCCCTATGTATGTATGCTTAAATCTTAAAAACTACGCAACGGATTTTGATGCGGTTTTTTTAATAGATAGAGTGATTCAAGAGGAAGGTTTATATGTATAATACATGCATAATATACTTAAGGATAACCCACAATAACCATTTTCCCGTGCGGAGCCGGGGCGGATCGCTAGTTTACAATAAAACCGAAATATTAATCTTTTGAGATTATTCTAACATCGGCTAGCTTTTCCCTTACAAAATTAAGACTGCTATTTTTCTTAGTTTTATTTTTATAACAACTCTTATGTCAAGCACTTATCTGCCGTTTTGTTTATTTTATTTTTCTCATCTATTTATCGACCGATTTTCATTTATTTCTTGGTTTACCTACCTTTTTTCATCAAATAAGTATGTATAAGAAAAAATATAAAAACATATGGAAACTTTTAAGATGAAAAAATAGGGCTTGAAATAAAGATTATTCTGTTAGCATGTTTCAGTTGTATCATATCTAATGCTCTTGTGTTATTCTCTATAAAAAGCACAGATTGTGTTAGCCATAGGTATTTAAACAAGAACGACGAGTATAAATCGCTTTGGTTTTTATAATAACTAAAATGCAAATACCTAAATAGCATGCGGTAGTAGGTAATTGGATAGTTATAAATATATAAGAAGTATGTAGTAAATAACAATATTAAGAAATTTACCGTGATTTAACGTAAATTAAGTTACATAGAATAGAAAAAATACTTGTTCCATTTGCAATTGTATCACACATAATAGCCATTTTAATACCTATGGCGCTTAAATTACATTGCAAAAATAACATTGGATTTTTTTTATTTTAGGACATTAACTAATTCTTATGGGAAAAATCTCTAAAAAGAACTATATTAATTATAACCATGCAAACATTGGTTTTCAATAAAAAATTCACACACCAATTATTGAATAAGTATAAAAATAACACATTGTAAATAACAATCTTATCCATTACAGCTACTGGTTTGATAAAACCAGAAATATCTAGTACATGCTTAACTCGTAATTCAACCGTGAAAATGTAATTTTATCTCTATTACAACTTTATTAAGATACGAATTGGAAAATCCAGATATTTGTTCCGTGTTTTATTGATGTAAATATTATTTATCGATTGAGTAAATAGCGACCGTAATTATGAGCTAATTGAATCTGTTTTGATAACATCGTCACATCATCGGTGACGTAGTGGCTACGGTCGTTACTTTCAGTCCGGAAGGCACTAGTTCAATCAGATACGTAGCAATGTGTATTCAAATTTTTAAATTAACAGTTACCTTGCGCTTTTAAGCTGCGACCTGACCAAGAAGTATCTTTGTTGTCTTAGTAAGCACGAAACTTTTTTTTTGCATTTTTAATTGTATAAATCTAGAATAATCTTAGAAAACCTGTAAAGTAATGAACCAATCGTTATTGTATGGTAATTATAAAGAACAGCAAGAATGCAAATATATGTCATAAGGTCAGTAATACAGGTGACGAACTCGTTATACAATTGCGCAAAACTTTAATTGTAGCTATAGTAAGTGTCGTACCACAGAATATAATAATAGTAAAGCCCGACCAGAGAAATAAGAAACCTCGCCATACTGCGGAATTTCAATGGAACTTATTTAAAAAGGGAAATTGTCGCCATAGTCGTAAAAATATACACGTGGCGCCCCCAGAGCAGGTTTCTTATTTCTTTGGTCATACTTTACTAGCGTAAAGAATCTTCACTTTGCAAAATCATTAAAATGAAAAGTGACTTTTAAAGTAACGCAATAAAGTGCAATTCAGATCGCACAGCGCCGCTTGATATCGTACCCTAAAAGTTGTTTCTCTTTCTATAGCGTATCGCCCAACTCTTCCGCACTCTTTTAACCTATTAAATACGGTCCTCCCGGCGGGTTTGCTTATTTACTTGTAGCACAGAATACCGGGTCTATATTAAAACCCATAATTGAAAATGTATATATCGAAAATCCATAATCGACAAATGTCATAACGATTAAAATCCATAATTTTGAAATACATATATTTAAAAGCCCTAACTTTAATATGAATACTGTTAGTATGTATAATAATTAAGAAATATAAATTTGACAAATATAGTAAACATATATTAAATTATTATTTTTATCACCAAAAATGCTGTTTCTCTTATCTTCTTTTTTACCAAACTATCTTAAATTTATGATTTTGAAAGATTATACAATTATGGATTTTAATAGTTATACTAAATAATGGTATGTATTTTTGAATTATGGATTCTTATTGTTATACTATTTAAAGTTATGGCAAGTCTGTTATGGATTTTTATAATAGGGATATTTATGTTATGCAATATAAGGGGCACCCCAGAATACCAAATAGTAGTCCCTACAGAAGATTCACTTAGCGACATAATTCAAATAAATAGCAACCCTAGCCCCGTTATAATAAAGTACAGTTCAGATCGCACGACACTAGTTAAAAACACGAAGTTGCTGCCTCCCTTTCTATCGCATATCGCGCTAATTCGCACGTATCTCTACTAACACGTTTAGTTCCCTATCTAAAATCTCCCGGGGAGGCGTATCGGCCGATCATATATACCTAAATTGCAGAGTGACACACGTCTGCTTGTAACTAAAGGAGTGGAATGCGCAGTCAACCTGCAAGCCCAGCATGAAGCACTGTGACAAGCGATTATCTCACATTTATCTGACAAAAAGCTGCGAGAAACCAGCCATATTGAAATATCGTCCAATAGGATAAGAGTATACGCACGAGAAAACTAAATGTCTGTCACACGTGAAACCTATTGTTAGCTAACAAGGTCTAATTAGTTGCAAAAAAAAGTATATGCCCAAGGAATCTTCGCTCACCTGTGTAACCGATAACAACTGCGCTCCCCAACCCGCTAAGTGTAAGGATTATAGCTACACCTACCTCCCGATCGAAGGTAAAGGTTGAATCACAAAAGTTCCTTACTGTACCGAGGACATAAATGGACTTTTGTTTTTATCTGGTGGAATTTGTAATTTGTGGGACTTATTAAAATTATTTTATTATCGAAGGATAATAAAATTATTATCGGAGCGTCGGTGGCCTAGTGGCTAGGCCCGTTGACTTCCATTCCGAAGTTCGCGGGTTCAAACCTCGGCACGTACCAATGTGTTTTCGATTTTCGAATTCATATGTACGTTTATTCGACGCTCTTACGGTGAAGGAAAACATCGTGAGGAAACCTGCAAACACCTGAGAAGAAATTCAAAGGTTGTGTGTGAAGTTGACCAACCCGCACTGGGCCAGCGTGGTCGACTAAGGCCTATTCACCCTGGTATCAGGGTAGGCTCGAGCCCCTCGGTGGGGACATATATGAGCTGTTAACGAACGATTAAAATTATTTGGTATCAAGTCACCATGCAAATTATCAGGTATTTTGAACTACTCGTAGGTTACAAGCAGGTAGCAACAAATGTGACCTCATCAACATAGTCTTATCTTAGCACAAAAATATCAAAACAGGTTCACCTTATTTTTATTTACCTAGCAAAGTTTGAGCCAAATTAAAAAGGTGACTTTCATTCAGGTAGGTTGATAATCTTATTTTATCAATGTCAAAGGTCAGAAGCTAAGTACCAGATTGTTTATAAGCTGATCATGCATGCATCTTTTCACAATTCAAAAGCGTAAAAAAGTTTCCTACGTATCTATACTAATATTATAATGAGGAAAGGTTTGATTGTTTGTTATTTTGTTTGTTTGCATCGAATAGGCTCCGAAACTACTGAACCGATTTCAAAAATTCTTTCACTGTTGTGAAGCTACATTCACCCTGAGTAACATAGGCTATATTTTATTTTCAAAAAATTAGGGATCCTTACTAAAACTTCAATAATGTAACCCAATGTGTGAAAAAATTACGTAAAATATTCCTAATAATTGAAAATACTCCGAAAGTAATGAACCGATTTTGGTGAAACTTAGCACAAAGTTTGAATAGACCTTAGGAAAGAACATAGGCTACAATTTACCGCGGGAAATTTTCTCATTCCCACGGGAAAAATTGTTAAAGCGGGCGGAGTTGGCACAAAGATAGAATAGACCATGCGGAAGAACATAGGCTAACTTTTACCGCGGGAAAATTCCTCATTCCCACGGGAAAAACTATTAACGCGTGCGGAGCCGCGGCGGGAAGCTAGTTTGTCATAATTAAGTTTTTTAGTAGAGAGCGTCGTCGGTGGCCAAGTGGGTGGTGGCTTTTGAATTCCATTCGGAAGTTCACAGGTTCAAGCCTCGGCACGTACTAATGTGTTTTCGATTTTCGAATTCATATACACATTTATTAGATGCTCTTACTGTGAAGGAAAACATTGTGAGGAAACCTGCGAAAAAATTTCAACGATTGTGTGTGCAGTTGAACAACCCGCACTGGACTGGGCTAGCGTGGTCGACTAAGAACTTAGACCTATTCACCCTGTTTTCAGGGTAGGTTTGAGCCCCTCAGTGGGGACATAATATGAGCTGTTAACAAGTTTTTTAATAATCCGGAAGAAGTGCTTCCTGTTTCTTATTTTCTTGTTTAAGGCTGCTTTTCCACCAGAGCTGTGTGAGGTAGCTAAGCGGTGTACGAGGAAAAAATCCACCAATAGAATCACTTCATTTTCCTAGCCTTGTGATTCGATTGGTGGATTTTTTCCTCGCACACCGCTTAGCTACCTCGCACAGCTCTGATGGAAAAGCAGCCTTAGTGTCTTAAAATTTTAGGCTGTCTGTAGTTTTGAGAAACAGGATGGGGAGTTTTCATTAATAATAAAGATAAATATGTCGGGTATTTGACCGGCTAATCAAATAGGCTGCTTTTTAAATATTTATTTATACTATAGTATTTCAACAAGTCTCTCACCTCATATCCGGCGAGTAGTCAACAGAGCACGCGTATCCCGCCACCATATGTCCGGTGAAGGTCTTCTTTCTATTCATCTTGAAGCGGTTGAGTGCTGAGAATACCACCACTTTGTTATCCATCGACTGGCAGGCGAGCCACTTGCCGTTTGGCGAGAGGGTCACGGCGGGCAATGAATGCATAGAAGGATCAGCTATGTATTTCATGTCTACTGGTATGTCCCTGTGGAACAAATGTTACGTGAAAATTAAGGTTTGGAGGAAAAAGTACTAGGTAATCTTATTTTTAATCTTTTTGGGTATAGAAGAAAATAAAATTTGAAATGAAAAACTATTACACTACGTTGTCTGTAAATATATGAATGTTATAACTGGCTGTCTGTCTGTCTGTCTGTTTCAGAAACCTCATGCTAGGGCACCAATTCCCGCGACAAGATTCAGGCGTCAAAAAAGATTGCAAGACAACAAAACTGGAAGAAATGAGACGATTAGTAAAATGTTAGCCTATAAAATAAGACGTATGGTAATAAACTGAAAAAAAAATAGCGTTTGGAATTTTTTTATACAAGAAAAACTAACTATAAAATAAATTTACACACCTAACAAATCGTCGAAACTGTTCATAATGACCGAACCATGTGACTCGAATGTCACTTTTTCTAATTATTTTTACAGCTTTTGGCGCAATTTACTAAGCCAACAGTAGTCCCCATTTCATATTAATTTTGTCTTCGTACAAAAGCCAGCACATGCGGTTAGACATTCGCACTACGAAATTCACCCCTACCGCTACGGAATACAAACGTTCTATCTTGTATGCTAGAAGTATATCCATAGTTATAAAATCAATACAGATTATATAAATCACAATCTGGCAATCGGTTATTCGTGTATTTATGGCTTTATCAATAGGAAGATTTTTACGTGTATCTTGCCACTTATATTCATACTTGATTTATCGATCTGTCTACGGATTGTCTAATCTACACTCAGGTAAAGGTCAAATATAACATTTGGTATATCGGACTTATTTACCAAATGATCATCAGCATTATAGTCGCATAGCGTCTTTAAAGTTTACGAGTACCTATATTCTTTATTAGTGTGAGATAAGAGCCAGGCTTGGGTGTGAGCAAAGCTTATTAAGGCGACTACAGGTGCAAAGTGGCGCCCCCACATTAAAAAAAATAATAACTCGTAAAATAATCAAAATTTCAAAAATCTAAAACGGCGAATATCTAGACGGTGATTTGTAGGATATTGAAGTCATTAAATTTATTTATTATATCTCGCTAGTAGTTATTGATGGAAAAATTGCGGAAAACGGCCACTTTTAGCAATAGTTCCATCAATAACTACTAGCGAGATATAATAAATAAAGTTAATGGCTTCAATATTAAAAGCTTTTATTTAACTTGCAATGTATGTATGTCAGTTTGTTCGGATGGAATCTTTGAACTCAATTTTGAAGTAGATACCTTTAACCGATTGAGCTGAAATTTTTCTGGTGACTAGAAAGTCTTAGAAATGAACCAATATATCAGTGCAGCAAGGAAAGGGTAGCAACAACATCTGAACCTACGTCACCAATTCCAAAGAAATCAAAAGAATGAAAGGATGTATTTTATATGTAGAGTCCGCGCCACCACTCAAGTTGCGCTGATGCGGCGTTGCTATCGCACAACGCACCGAAAATTAACACTTATCACCTTCAACATAGGGGAGTTGTCATTTTAGTTCTCACGTTTTTCCGCGGGACTTGAGTCAGGCCTCCGTCACTCGCAGTACTTGCGCGCTATAACTACCTACCGCCCGGCCGAGCGGTCTCGGGCCGACCCAGGACCAATTCCCCATTGTCTAAACGTGTGACGTAGAGTGGCACAATACAAGAGAGAGAGAGATGCAGCAACTACTTCTTTTCGCCTAGCGCCGTGGGATCTGAATTGCACTTTATTATAACGGAGCTAGGGTTGCAATTTATATAAATTATGTCGCCTAGTGCAGTTTCTGTAGGGACTACTATTTGGTATTCTGTGCTTGAGTGGTGGCGCGGACTGTAACAGTGTATATTAATGTTTGATCTACGCGTTTGTGTATGAAATACATTTCAATCGCATGTGTGTGTGCGTGTGTGTGTGTATGTGTGCGTGCTCACCACTCCCAGACGCGCAGGCTCTTGTCGTCGGAGGTGGTGACGAATCTCCTGTTGTCGTCCACGAAGGTGATGGTGTTGACAGCGCCCAAGTGACGGTCGTATTCTTGCACTATCTCACCGCTACGGGTGTCCCACTGACACAAAACAATATAGTAAGTACTTGACACTGACACAAAGACTTCTAGTGCCATTACAAAAGAAAAAAATATTTAAGTGCAGTCTGACCATTAATCTCTTTTACCACAGTGAAAATACAACTACGAGTATAGTAAGAAAAACTAAGGTTGAAGTTAGTTAAAATCACATATTACATTTTGATTCCAGTGCACTACGTTACTGCAATGACACTGCGACTGTATTGGAAGAGAATAAGGTTGTAATTAGGAGTTTACACATATTATTATGTGTCAGACGGTCCCAAGTCTTCAATGCGCTATTGTACGACGCGCTAAATCTAGAACCGGTTATAAATCAATGCATTAAACCTTTACAAGTTAGTGGCCACTATATTGCTACCTTAACTTTAACCTTATACCTTCAACATAAAGTCGAAAACGAATGCAATTTCTCAAGTTATTTTGCCATAAAAAGGGTTAATTTGAGATATGACTTTGACCAGATTATAAAACTGCTGACGCGGAACTATTCCAACAAAATGTCCATCGAGCGAAATGATGCAACATAATTTAGCAATAGGTATTCTTTTGTCTTATAATTTTTAAGTCAAATGTTTTTTGTTGTTTTTTTATTACGTTAAGATTAAGCACTGTAATTATTTATTAATTATTATAATTTAGTTAGCACTGTTTTCGCCTGAGATACAGGTTCATTCAACGTAGTTCAGGCTATTGTAAAATTATTTCCTTTTGTTTATTTCAGTCTTTACTTTAGTAATTAATTATTTACATGTGAATTTAACAAATTGTATTATTATTATTAATGTTAAAACTCACGCATATAATCTTCTTGTCCTGCGTGCCGGCGACGAAGAGGTGTTGTTTGTCTGTGTCGGGGTGGAACTTGGCGCAGTAGGGCACCTTGCGCGCCGTGTAGCGCGACACGCACGCGCCCGTCTCCGTGTCCCACAGCTTGATGTAGCGGTCGTACGCTGCCAACAAACAATGGATATCAGACAGCTCATCACAATGGATGTCAGACAGCTGATCACACTGGATGTCAGACAGCTGATCACATTGGATGTCAGACAGCAGATCACGATGGATGTCAGACTACTGATCACAATGGATATCAGACAGCTGATCACAATGGATATCAGACAGCTGATCACAATGGATATTAGGCAGCTGATCACAATGGATATTAGACAGCTGATCACAATGAATGTCAGGCAGCTGATCACAATGGATATCAGACAGCTGATCAAAATGGATATCAGACAGCTGATCACAATGGATATCAGACAGCTGATCACAATGGATATCAGATAGCTGATCACAATGGATATCAGGCAGCTGATCACAATGGATGTCAGACAGCAGATCACGATGGATGTCAGACAGCTGATCACAATGGATGTCAGACAGCTGATCACAATGGATATCAGACAGCTGATCACAATGGATATCAGGCAGCTGATCACAATGGATGTCAGACAGCAGATCACGATAGATGTCAGACAGCAGATCACGATGGATGTCAGACAGCTGATCACAATGGATGTCAGGCAGCTGATCAAAATGTATATCAGACAGCTGATCATCACAAACAAGGTACTCAATAGGGAATATGCACGTAACTTCAAAATTGACGAATTTTTTTTTATAATCTTTATTGTGACACAGGCATAACCACACATTACTTTTAAATGAAAATTTTTGCTTAGTGATTTATATATATTTATATTTTGGATGTTATATATATTTTTTGGTAATGGCATAATTCGTAGAAAAATTTAAAACAATTTTAAAAATCATGCATATTCACAAAATCTCTTAAGTTGTTGGTCTCTTTAATTTTAATAGGAATCGAAAAGGATGGGAAATAAATAAATTTAATTTTGAATGAATGATATTTAAAATAAGCAGCGCAGTTGTCAAATTCAGCTTCATTTAGTCGGGATGTTTTTGCATGTCTTCTAAATTAGCGCGAACTACGCGTAAAATCGATGTTTGACAATTTAACAACGTGAAAGGGACATAAATAGTTTTAAAAAAATAAATAAGTTAGAGTGTAATATTTAGAATTGGGCGCAGTACCTAATACACGATAAATAAGGCGATCCGATCCTGTCAACACATATGTGATTTTGCACTGATATATTTTTGTTTTTCGTCAGTTTTAACCAATACATAGTCACTAATAGAAAGCTGCATGACAACCCCCGAGACAACCCCCCCCCCCGCGCAAGTCAATCAGCAGTAGACAGATTTTTTTTCTTTAATATTTGCACGTATTATGTTTTCCTTAATAAATAAAATAAAAATAATCTTCTTGACTCTATGGCTAAATACAACAGACTCATTTTAATCTATGCATCTCCTTGATCTGAGACGCGTTGAAAGAAATTTTGGGGAAACGAGGAAATCAAAAATTATCTTACTACTATTATATAGAGGAAAAATTTGATTGTTTATTTGTATTCATTCAGTTCCCAACTACGTAACCGACTTTTGTGAAACTTGGTATAAAGATAAATATAGATCCCAGGGAGTAACATAGGCTACCTTTTGAAAAGGGCAAATTCCTCATTCCCACGGGAAAAACCGTTAACGCGGGCGGAAAGCTAGTCATGTAATAAAATCACCAGTTATCCGTGGTTCAGTGACCAGGGCTGTTGTTTTCCATTTGAAAGAAGCGAATGACTTTGACATAATTGAGCCCATGCCATATCTTTTAGATTTAATTCTTCTAAGCACAAAAAAACATTAACTATCATTGTGTCAGACCTGCGGATAGGAAGTGGTTCCCTTCGTTATTGAAATTGACGTCTCTGACAGCCTGTCTGTGGCCGAAGTAAGTGCGCACGCAGCGACGCCCGCCGTACACCTCCCAGATCTGTAACCAGATATATACATACATTTACAACTATACATAAAAATTAAAAATTTAAATAACCCCCGCCACAAAACAGTTACTTGATCCTTTCAACAACAAGAAAAGATTAAATTATAATCGAAGAGAAAAATTAAAATCATTCAGCTTGGGCAGGGACTTGAACCCGCACCTCCTGCCCAAGCTGAATGATCTTAATTTTTGGCTTCGATTATAATTTAATAGTATATACTAACAGGCGTCACCTGTAGAAAAATCAATGAACAAGAAAAGAGATGATAATCTTCAAATGACAGCAGATATTTTCTCGGTTCATAGCTAAGAACACTCTCGATTGTGACACCGTGCAACCAAAAAAAAACTAGATCAAAATCGGAGCATCCGTTTAGCAGCTACGATGCCTCAGACAGACAGACACAAGTCAAACTTATAACACCCGTCTTTTTCGTCGGGGGTTAAAAATACTTCAACTAACTACAATACAAATATACCCTCTTCCCCCGCCCTCTCTTTCTCTCCTTCTTCGTTAGTTACTAAATACTTCATTTGTTTATTGCTTGCTTGTTTATCGTGTGGGTTTCGAGGTTAACCTACTTCACAAACCCTGGTGTCAGAATTATTGAGTCGCCTATGGCTTCTGGTATGGCTACTGTAACGACTACATCCGTAGATAGTAACCGGGACCAACGGCTTTACATGCCTTCCGAAGCACGGAATCATCTTTCTTTTCGAACAGGTGATTCAGCCTGCAATGTCCTAACTAAACTGGGAAAAGTCTCACAAAGTGATATTCGTTCAACTAGTGACCCACCGGGATTCGAAGCCGGAACCTCCGTAACGTGAGGCTGAGGAAATGGTGAGTGTACTATTATTTAGTTGCGTGCTTTACGGTACGGACGTTTATTCGACGTTCTTACGGTGAAGGAAAACATCGTGCGAAATCCTGCACACACTTGCGAAGTAATTCAAGGGTTGTGTGTTCGTGACCAACCCGCACTGGGCCAGCGTGGTCGACTAAGGCCTATTCACCCTGATTTCAGGGTAGGCTCGAGCCCCTCGGTGGAGACATAATATGAGCTGTTAACACTGTTTGTCAATTAGTCACTCCATCAGGCGCTATCGGTGAGTCGTAAATTTTATCGATAACGTGCATGCGCACGCGCCGAGTACTCGCAACACTAAAACAGAACAATAGCTCCGATGATTTATGATTCTGAGCGCAGCGAGTTATCTTATCCAGTATAGTAGTATTATTGAGTAGTGTGGTTTAGGGTATACCTTGACCCTGCAGTCCATGCCGGCTGATAGCACGAGGTGCGCGGTGCGCGGGAACCAGCGCGCGGCCGCCACGCCCTTCGTGTGCCCCTTCCACGTGTGGATGTGCGCCTACACACACACAAACACATGTATATACACAAACGCACAGACATAATTTAATCTCGGAATAGTATTTAGAAGCCGCTGCATGCAGCGCAGGACCGTCGTCGTGGAGATCTTTGGGGGAGGCCGTTGTGGACGTCTACAGCCTGAAATGATAATGATGATGATAGTATTCGAGTTTTTTATTCTTTTCTTTTTATCTACCACTGTTTCCTCTGAATCTCTATAGCATAAGTTATTCATGTAGTCTTTGCTGAGGTCACATACATTAATAAATAATTTTGGAGATATTACCTTAGGCAAGAAGCACTTATCAGGCGGAGTCTCCGACCGAAGGTGGGTCTCTGAGCGCGGCGCCTCCACCCACGACCGTCCCTGGTAGTCCGTCGCCTGGTCAACTGGCACACACAAATAACATGTCATTACCACCCGTTTGCACTAAACTTTAGAACTTTTTTTTTTAATTGGCCTATGCTTGAGTCGAAAAGGTACGACCAATCAAGCTTCGAAAAGTGCTCGACGTCGAAAAGTGATTGTAAAATCTTACTTCGAATAAAACATATTTCATTTTCATTTTCATTTTCAGCTTCACCGGACTTGCGGGGGAGCGGAAGACTACCCCAAAAAAAAGGGTCATATACCAACGAGTCTAGGGGCGGTTCAAGGGAGCCTCGGATCACGGCCTAGCGCGTTGATATTGAAAAACATCGTGAAGGAGACGACGCCTGAGGGGCTCCGTCTCTGATTATCAATTCTGATTTTGATTCTGGCCGCGCCCCCGCCGGCGGGTACGGGCGTTGTTACCTGAAGGGTAATTGTTACCTGAAGGGAACTTTAGAGCGTAATATGTAGAGTCAGACCCTATGTGTTTAAAATTAGATTGTTTTATGATAGGTGTTTAACATACTGTGGAATATGGACTTCTCCTCCAGTGGTTTATCATCGTCCACTTTTCCTTTCTTTTGCCGCTTCGCCACAATTTCTTCTAGCTCTTTTGCTTCATCCCCTTCCGGCCTCATTACCCTGAAATTAGCAAAGTTACACAACATATGAAACATATTTGTTACTTATAATTTAAATGTATATTTTTGGTTTATTTAAAAAACCTGCTTTTTATTTTCCTGCAAATAAATAAGCAACCAACTCACATTATATTTATCTACAATAAAAGTTTAAATGGTCTTGTCATAGTGAACTCAACACTTTTAGAAATTCCTTAGTTTGGTTAAGTAGCCAAAATCAAGCAAAACTTTAAACAAAAGAAGTTTAACCTTTGCTCTCCAACAATTCCACCCCAAGGCCCCAGAAATCCATTCACATCTTCTGGGTTGTCATTCTTTTCTCTCTTCTTTTTGTCGAGTGGTCTCTTTTTTATTTTTTCAAACACTGACTTGCCTTCTGTTTCCTCTGGGGGTACCACCATATCCGATACTGAAATTTTTAACCATTTTATCAAAGGTAATTTTATACAAATAAAAATGTTATAGGTTACATACATTAAAGATACTTTTTTGGCAAATTGTTTTTATAAAATGAACTATGGACAAATAAACTAATTGCCATTATATTATATTCTTTTATGATGGTACAGGAGGAGGAAAATTAATTTAAAATCTGTCATAATATGGTTCTCTGATTGGAATAAGATCAAAAACAGTATGTAACTAAGCTGTAACATAGCTAATTGTACTCACAAACTAATTGGTCTCCAGGGCTTTCTTCATTATTTACAGAGGGATCCATAGCATATCCATAACTTTGGAATGTCCGCCTTTGATTCTCAAATTGGAATTCACTAATATGGGCCTTCTCTACAAATCCAGAGAGCATGTTTCTTGTTGCCTTCATTTGTTGTGTTTGAAACGGGTTTTCTGGTCCATAAGTTGGTGCATATAATTCTTCATATTTTGGATTGTGCATGAGTTCTTTATTGTTTGATATGAGTACCCTTGTATCGTCTTCATTCTGAAAAGTAACATGATAATGTCGAAATAATAATAATAATATTTTATAATAATAATAATAAGAAATAGGTTATTGAAAATGTATCTAAACATTTTGTACAATTACATCACCACGGTTTGTAGTACATCTGCCTTCAAAGCACAGGAATCCTGCTAAGGGCAAACATTCGTGTGATAAGCACTTGTGTTTGCCTTGTGTCTGAATGTTGAATATTTATATGTGTATGTATATCGGCAGTCTGACCCCTATAGTAAAGGCTCTATCTACCTGCCTAGTTTGGTCAGATGGCCATATGTGATACATCCCCAGTCCTCACATATTTGACTCTGACTTTTTATATTAACATTAGTAGGCGCCCAAAATAATGGAATAATAGCAGAAAGTGTTTAGAAATGTTTTGAGGTTACTCGTACAGCAATTTCTTGACATGATACTCACTGTAGGCATCACGACCGGAGCAGCACATACTGCTAACGTTTTGGCAACAGATAAGCTAGGATCTACAGGTTTAAGATGAGCCAGTAATGCCTCATTGCTGTGTAACTTCTTGCTTTCATTATCGTCGTCCCCTTCATCCTCTGAACTACTGCCATAGTTTTGTATGTTCAACATATTTTTTTCTTGCTTATCTATCACTTACTTATTTGTAAATTTTTTATAATTGGTTGATCTAGGACAAGTTAAAATTAAATGTAAATATCACAATTTTACACACGCACTCAACAACACAACAACAATAAACAAGAGGTTTTTTTTCATGATCAAACTGACATATTCTAGGTAGGCAAATATAATGTACGTAATAGCCGCATCAACAGTATTTTTTTAAATTCAACTAATTTTTTGTGTATCCGATTCTTTTATAATTTTGACAAACAGTTTAGCCAACGTAACGAAAAAATTCAATAAGTCAGGTGACGAGCCCCTTGTGACAGTCTTTATTTCTCGAAATCTTTGAAAAAATACAATAAATCTTTGTAAAAATGGCATTGGCGTCCGCAGTCAAAGGAAAATTAATCAGCGTTATTGGAGATGAGGTAAATTGTAACCAAAACTTGTAGAAAATTGTGACACAAGTCTTTGTTTTTATTGCACCCATATTTTTGCTAATATTTTGTTTGCTTGGTGAATGATAGAGTTTATTCCCTTTCAGGACACTTGCGTGGGGTTCCTCCTCGGCGGCATTGGTGAAATCAACAAAAACAGACACGCCAACTTCATGGTTGTTGACAAGAGTGAGTTTCCAGTTTTGTTACCTTTTACAGTAAATTTATATTTTAATAAATTACACCTGAAGAAACCTTAAACTTACTTTAACAAAACCAAACTGTCGCTTATTAAGAAAGCATTATTCCCCAATAATAAGATTTAAAGATTACTGCAAGCAATGTCTCTCCACGCAATATGTATACTAGGCATGACTCATAAAAAAATTAGTTTTAACACATTTATATTAATTGAATGTGACTGTTTGTATTGTTATATATAACTTATTACTTTTTCAACAGATGTCATCTGTTAATTTTTATACTAGAATGTCCAAACAAGCAATAACATTTTCTTAACCTCATGTTCCAGACACACCAGTGAGTGAAATTGAGGACTGTTTCAAGAGGTTTGTGAAACGAGATGACATTGACATCATACTGATCAACCAGAACATTGCTGAACTCATTCGTCACATCGTGGAGGCTCACATCTCTCCCGTGCCTGCAGTACTGGAGATTCCCTCAAAGGACCATCCTTACGACGCCAGCAAAGACTCTATCCTACGTCGTGCTAAGGTTTGTTCTATAAATATCAAGAAAGATATTTTTTTATGATCTTAATGCTACACATCCTAAAAGGCGATACGCAAGGGTAGAAGAGGGAGCAGCTACATAAGGATGTGGCAGTATCAGGCTGGGATTAGGAGTGAAATATTTTTTCTATTAATTAACAGTAGTTCACCTGTCTTTCTATCCCTACTCTACATAGATAAATTTTTGAAAAGCAAGAAAGTAAGTAATTAGGGAAAAGCCTCTGCAAAGGAGAAATTAAGTACAGTAAGAAGATTACCCCCCCCCACACTAGGGTCTTTTGAGCTTCGATGTTGTGCGTAGCACATTATACAACTATAGGCTAGGCAGCAAGGGGAGTGAAACAAATGACGAATATCGTCGACACTCGAAAGACGCCAGTGGGGGGAGGGGTTGTAAAACTCAAGCTATAAGTAAAGCTAGGTTCAAAAGACTATACTTCATAGAAATTGAATATACTTTCTATGTAGTAGGCAGGAAGGCTTTCAGTTGCAAATCACAATCAAATCAAATCACAGTGAAACAAATGTAAAGGAATAGTGTATAAATGAGCACCCTTACTACTATGGTAACAATTCTTTCCAGTTAATACTAAATGCACTTTTTAAATGTACATTTCTTTTGTTTCAGGGCATGTTCAATCCCGAGGACATGGTACGCTAAAGTTGAATATATTGCATGTTTTTGCGTCTGCTCGGCGCTTGTATATACGCCAACAGATTGATAACTAACATTATAAATATAGTAACAGTTGCTGTGTTCCATTAAACAGTATTTAGTTTTTATCATCATCAATCAATGACATATTAAATTGAACAAAAAAATGATTCATGTTTGTTTGTATAAATAAATACTTATCATTATCTAGTTATTATTCTGTAGTTTATTTAGAGACAGTCATGAAGGAAGAAAAAATTTTACGCGCCCAAATGGGCGCGGATTTTTTTTTTCCTTCATGGAGACAGTCCTGTAGTATCATTATAAAGTATTAAATTAACAGGTAATGTCTCTTCTTACAGAAATAATATTGGAACACAGTTTACTTATATCTAAATATGCCGAAAGTACACATTTCCTACTGAAGATAAATAAATAAACACGTAATTGGGTTCAGAATAAAATACATGTATTGAAGAAGCGAAGTTTTACATATTTCATTTTGTAAATAAACAATTTTCCTCTTCAAAGAAGAAAAAAAGAAGGTGAACCCATTAAATGTATTCAAGATTACTTATTGAAGAATGAAAGAAAATATTTCCAGTTGAAAATGTGTATCATACTGATTTTCCGTGTGCAATTTTGAAACTAAAGCAGTTAAACCTACATTCCATATTAAAATTATTTATATTTCCGATTTTTCTGCAATATGAGCATGTTTTGCGAAAGATTTTATGACTTAAAATTTTTCAAGTATTAATTCACCACCTATCTCTGAAGAGTCAGTTTTGGTAAATTCTGAGACAAAATTGCAGTTTTCTTTAGGTTGCATAATAATCTTTCACAAAACATTATTTTACATTGATCAATGAATTATTTATTAATACAAAATGCATTGTTAATCAAATAAATATAGACTTGTTGAAATCATAATTGAATAGAATAAAAATGTTGTAAAATATCATCATATTGTTGTGGTTTTATTTCGTGATCTTTGCGCATGTTTTGTTTTTTGTGTTTGATTTCTTTTCATGATCGAATTACGAAAATATGTTTGTACAGGTTGTCGTGAATTGAGTTTGGATAGAGTTATATCCTACATTTTGGAGTGAAATGTTTTTTTTTTTATTTCATTTCAGTGTTACATGGTTTATTTACTAACAGTGTTTAATTAAAATTGTAAAATGAGTTATTTTTGGGGTGAGTAAGTTTTAAATTCTATATTTTTTTTATTATTTTAACTTAATTTTATTTATTTTTGTTTACAGTCCACCTTCGGATCTGACAACTTTGCATAAATTTATTTTATTTTATCATTCAGTATTATGTTTATATAATATTTGATTTGAGAAATATATATTTTATTTCAATAAGTAATTAATTAGGAGTTATATCAATCTATCAGTGTAAATAATGTGATGTTTGACTATTTAATTAAAGAAAATATTTAAATATAAATGCCATTTATTTATATTAACATTAACATCTTACATACTTACATTATTATTTATAATAATTACATTACATTACAGAATATACAAATATTAAACAGTGCATTTTACTTAACATCTACCTAAATCTAAATTTGGTTTTCATAAATGTGATCTATATATACCCGTAATAATTGCAGTAAGTTCCTATCATTTTGGTTACTTCTTATTCGTCGAATTCGGCAACGTCATTTTCGGCCTTCTTGTGACCAACCCAGTCCCATTTGGAGTAGTGGAGCTTGGTCTTCTTGAATTTAGGGTTTTTGGAGGTGATGCGGACGAAGACGCGACGACCGAAGAGTGGCTGGAGCTGCCTGAAGTTGTCAACGAGGGGCAGGTTCAGGTTGGACAGGAGACCACGGAAGTTGTCCATCTGTGAAGGAATATTGGCATTAGCCTCGTATTTCACTGATGACCTATAGTATTGTGTCCTTATTGTAGTATCAAACCAGCCAATGAATGAATGACTTGATGGAGTATTGCACACACATGACTTGTAGAACCGACGACTATTGGCAGAAATCGGAAAGGTTTCCAGAGAAATACACAGACGATCCGATGAGCATCGCTGGATACGATCACCCCAAGAGTGGTCGTTGTGGAGAACTTTGGGAACCTTTGTCCAGTAGTGATTATCTCCCAATGATAAAGAAGTATTGCTTACCTGGAAGACGGAGATCGGGAGGTAGTCAGAGAAGACGACCCATGTGACGGCTTCGGCGCAAGGGGGGGTGGTGAGGGAGCCCTTGTAGGTGTAGAAACGCTCGGTGTCAAGGCTGGAGAGGATGGAAGTCAGGGAGAAAGTGTGGGGAAGCTGCATGCTAGTGTTGTAGTTCTCGATGGCTGACAGATTCTTGACGATGGGGGTAAGGAGCTTGGCGTCGAATTCAACGACCTGTTGATAGAATTGCTTTAGTTTAGAAGGGTTGAGATACATGATATTTTAATGGTACCTATATTATTTGTCGGTTGTTTCTTTGGAATCCCGGAGTAAGGTTACTGTCTTCTCTGATGTGATGTGCTACAAACTGATTCCTCTGATTTTATATAGCTGAGTAGGACATTTCATATGAATATTCTTCCTTTGTTTCGTATTCATTTTGGCAGAGACAATTTTAAATAGAGTAATTTAGTAGGATAGGTACATCCAATTTGTATACATTGTGAATTATTAAGGTTAGAATTGTGATTTGAATGAATCATATTATTTGAAATTGGCATACCTAGAGTGAAAACAAATACCTACGCATATATCTTGAACGGTTTTGCTCAATCGGTAAAATTGTTTGTTGTTTCTCGGACAATGGCGCGTCTGTTTACAAACAGTAGTATATTCTCGGAATGTGAATCTTGGTTGCTTGTAAGAACTAAATTCTAATAAACTATCCTTGCAGGCGCGATTTATCTGATGATATCTATGTCCCAGGGGAAAATCTGGACTTCCTTTAAGCGCTTATATACTTTTAGGAGGTAGACAAAAGTTATTGTCACTTCAAGTAGTGTGAGGAAATACTTCCTCTTTTATATTCAGGAAGGAAATTTACCTGGTAGAAGAAGGCAAGGACGCAAAGACCATCGGGATGCTGGAGAGCTTCAGCGAGGGTCCTGTATTTCTTGTTCCTGTGAATGATATGCATCTCAAGAGGCAGCCTCATGTCGTTGAGGGTATGCTCAGAGCCGCGGTTGTTCTTGTCACCCCAATGGAAGTGGAGACCTTCAATTTCATATTCATTGTCAAGGGGACCGCCGAAGATGTAAGGAAGGCGGAAGCCCTTCTTCTCTTCTTCAGAACTGTACTTCGGGATGGTGAGGGCCACTGGAATAAAATACATCAATTTAGATTTGTTTACTAGGCTTAAGCATCCAGGAAACGGATTTTTCTGAATGTGTGAAATCTGATGCATGAGTACCGATAAAGACATTCAAGGTTATGATTCGTGAGTTTAAATAGCCAAGGCATCCATGAAAAAAGAAAGCTTTTTCGAGCTACGCATACATCGCTGTTTATTTACCTGAATGTCCATTGTTAGTGATGGTCAGAGGTCCTGGCAGGGGGTTTTGGTAGCCGATGAGTTCCATAGCGGGGATTGAGATGGGAATGGCTTGGCGGGCTGCGATGGCGATGGGGGATTGCTGGCGGCCCCCGCAGGCGGGATGCAGGACGGCCCATCGGCGCTGATCAGAGGCTCGGTAACCCCAGCCGTAGACCGCGGGAGCGACTGTAAAAAATATTAATTTATAGTTAACGGGAGCCCTAGCTTTTAAGGATAGAAAATGCTTGTAACCGTCAAGAGTTTCTATCGATATAGAGAGATATGAATATATCGTACCTAGAGATAAAATAAAAATGAAAGTCTTCCTTGTTATCACAACAATATCGTGAAGAGATTCATTGTTATCGATGAGTTCAGTATTCAATTACCTACCCTGTCCGTTTAACAATGTAATATGTTTAATAAATTACTTTCGATGTTTACGGTGTAAGACGTATAGTCATTATTTTATTAATGCAAGAAATTAAACTAAATATAGGTATATTTGGAATAGAAGGAAACTGAATGTTGACGTATTAAAATCAAGGAATAGCAAAAAATGCGTTTTATAAATCCGTTGAATTCTTTCGGCAGCGCTAGTATCGCGCACTAAGGTATTGTCAGTAAAGACAATTTAAGATGCCCAAAAAGCATTTCAATTATATCCCCATAAATTGTGTCAGTACAATAATTTATAGCATTACCGTCACATAAAAGCTACGTGCTATGCCTAGGAATTCATTTGAATTAAGTAGCTAACTTGCAAAAAACAATAAATTTATTCTAAACGAATTATTTATTCTGTAGATCAACTACTTTTTTAATGGGATTTATGAGAACTACAACACTTAATCAGTTATAAAAACTTGCAAAGTATATCTACCTAAATATATGTATGGATTTGTAGCAGTAAGTATACATAATAGATATGCGAAAATGCTCGTTACTGACGGATAAGGCTAGTTAGACAGGTTGAAATATAGTCGTGATTTTAGACTTATTGTTTTTACGCCTTATTTAATTACATTTCTGATCTGGTTATGATGTAGATTAAAATAGCTATCAATGCCGCATTCTTTAACAAATTTGAATTTGGCAAAAAGTTGAAGCATGTTTAGCTAGGTGACACACGCTCATATCCTTTAGGGTTGAGCAGTTCCTAGCTTACACTGTTTGTTTTTTGTTAAATATTTCAATCGCTACATTATCACTTCGGATAAGTGCATTGCTATAATATGAAATAGTTAAGTATGCAAATATTTGCGACCTCCCGTTACTTAAAGAGGTCAGTATACAAATTCGTGCAGTATTTGAAGACCAAACATACTAATGCATCGGCCTTCGAATCTGGATTACAAAATCATATTATAGTAAAATTCTTTGATCCAACAGTTTTTTTGTGATTAAACTGTCAAGAACAACAGCATAGCATTATAAACCTTAAATAGCCAGGCATGTGATTGCTTTTTAGTCTCTTGATTTTGGTCTGAACAGCAATTATGACAAGTGCTTTGTTATTATGACTGTTAAGAAAACTGTAGAAGGTGATAGACATTTTGCATAGACTTGATTGTATAGAAAAATAATAAAAAAATCAGAGGAACGTGTTATTTTACGTCATAAAATGAACTAATTATGAAAACACATTACAAGTGTCCAATACTTTATCAAGTCTCGTCAAAATTTGTCTCGTGTCGCTACATCATCTTACTAGGTAATTATACGTTATGCATGTTTATTCAATATAGGCTGTTGATAAAGCAAATCTCTCTCGTTTAATCGATCCATATCTAAGGGGTGTAACTAAATTGATTGAATTTTTGAATCAACACATTGTTACACATTGTTAGTTCATGCGGTAGAGTCGCATATAGAAATAGATATATATTTTGCTCTAGATAGCAATTTTTTGTATTGTTTTTTTTTTTTGCAGTACAATATACTTTTTACTAATCTTTCTTTTCTACCTGTACCATTAATGTTTCGAATGTTAGTCGGATGTTTTTGCCTGCCAGTTGTGACGGTCTCAAAATACGTTAACATGGATATGCGTGCGCGCATTAATTTGAAATTGGAATGTAGGCAATTTAGAAATCTAGATCCTGATTGGGAGATATGTACAGCCAACTATAGCGAATATTCAAGTATTAATTTAATGGAACAATTTACAATTTATAAATGCAAATAAAAATATCGAGTAAGTATTTCTAAAGCATTGTTACTTATCTTTAAAATACTATAATATGGACTGATAATATTTTATTATTGCATGTAAATAGTTTGAGGATTCTTATTGATAATTAATATTTTAGCAGTGTCGCTATAAAATGAATCCATGTTAAATTATTGTCACAAAACACATTTTCGTTTGTTATTTGCTATAAAATGAATCCATGTTAAATTATTGTCACAAAACACATATTATTTTTTGTATTAATTGAGATAAAACTAAAGTATCTAATTAATTATGTTTTAAATGTAAAGTATTAAAATTAATTTGAATTATAGATTTTATCGCTTTTTATTGTCACTGAAAAGCACTGAAGTATTTTCAAAGTTTCAAAAATTTAATTTGGATGTAGAAAAAATGACCGTTGAACTTTCAAAAATATTTTTATGAGGACTCACCATTGATAGCGATGAAGGCGATTAAACAGATTAATGAATTGGAATTCATTTTTTGTTATAATACTTATAACACTTGGATGATGGTTGTATGAGTTGATGATATCTTCGTCCGCCGGCGGCCGCTTAAATACTACCACATGTGCATCTTACTCCGCGAGTTTTCAATGGCCAGGCCGCGTCATCGCGTTAACCCTTCGCGGCGTGGTTTCCCGGCGGCCTTAAGTGTCCAGTGATATTTTTTTAATAAAAAAATGTTTTTTTTTTTAATAATTTTGTTCAAGGACTGTTGGGATTTGGGACACAAAATTCTAAACCGGGGTTTACTTTTTATTAGCTAGAATCGCAAAATTGACGAATATAGCATGCCATGGCATGGCATAGCATGGCATGGCAAAAATTTCGAATTCGCCGGAAAAGATGATGTAACTTTGTCTAGGCAAGTGATGTAAATATCCTAAAGTTATAAAAATTTAGCCACTATCTGTATATGAAAAGTTTATGTACAGTAGCCATCACATGCGGCTGGACCTTGAGAGCGCCCGTATTCCATAGCATTAGGGTTAATTTTTGGGTAGTGCGAATGTCCAACCGCATGTGCTGGCATTTGTACAATTTATGACCTATGCACGAAAACGTTTCAATGTTATTTACTGACTACCTATAGGTTTTTCAAAAGTATTTGCATTCATTCGATAATCTCACAGTGAAGAATACCTTCATACCTGTGTCTTGAAGAAATGTAAAACCTAATTCGGGGTAGACTTGAGACTTGATTATGGAAGCTTTAGGTAGTCAAAATATTGTAAAAACATAACGTTCTCTAAGATAACTTCATACTCAGACTTATGCATGAAGCAGCAAAGGAAATGGAGATTAAAGTGGAAATTCATGGAGGTCGTTCGTATGCACCTTGAAAACGACAAAATTGATTTGAATGCTTCTTTCTTATTTATTACATTTCATGGCCAGTTTATTTGCTATTTATGTTTCCTTTACGGTTCAAGTGTCAGATATTTATGACCCGTGGAATTTCTGACATTTCACTTTACACATTTGCAGAAAATATGCATTCATGTCAAATGTGCAAAATGTTTGTCCCCTATGCGGTTTCGAAAACCATTGACCAGGTTGTAATGAAATTTTGGTAGGGTCTTTAGAGGACGCCGAAATTCCGTGTTTTGAGGAGGCAAAAATTATAAATGTTATGTAAAGCCTGACCAAAGAAATAAGAAACCTGCTCTGGGGGCGCCACGTGTTTATTTTTATGACTATGGCAACAATTTCCCTTTTAAAATTAGTTCCATTGAAATTCCGCAATATGGCGAGGTATCTTATTTCTTTGGTCGGGCTTTAAAATCTTAGATTTCGATAAGTATAGAGCGTAAATGACGTCTGAACTGCATAGAGTTCGAGGCTATGACTATTTTGTATAGAAGTGCCAAAAATTTCTTTATTTCAAAGTTTTTTTTTATATTTCTCAAAACCTATAACTGAACATGTTCGAATGAACGTGTGATTTCAGTATATTTATTAAGCCGCTTCTTACACCTTGTATATGTATATAGAGTATTAATTATTTGCAGCGATACGCTTCTTGTATTTCAAAAAGGCAGCTTTGCCAAGTGGTCCTTAAAGGTATATTTTGGAAAAGGATTCCTGTATCTTTTTTCCATACATGCAATTAATTATTTTACATTCGGACATTCCAAGAAATACCCAGCAGTCAAGGTGTTAATTATGATGGGTAGCCCATTGGGCTACAAAACAATAGATGACTGAATAAGATTATGAAAATATTGGACTAACCAAAACAGTCCATTGATTAGACTGATAATACAATAATGTTATGTAGTCATTGTATCATTCATATAATAATAATTTCGTACGGCGATTGTTTCCTGTAAGGTGCTAACAGACGTGCTGAAAACTTATAAGAGTCAAATCCAGTCTATTATAAATTTTACCATTTATTATTCTTACTTTTCTTGGGTGAAAAAGTGTTATAATATTCCGTTTAAATAATCCTGAAATCTCATTGATTTATGTTTAATCGATGTCGTTGCTTAAAGATACTTTATAAAATTTTTATGTTAAGGGTTTTGTCTCTGTACTTAGCCAGATAAATTCATCTTAGTTATTATGATCATCGATTCTCCGTCTTATTATGTTATTTTTAGAGTACTTCTATAAGTTTTGTTTTTAAATAAGCTTAAAATGAACGAGGAAGAAATAATATAAAAATTGTTAGTAAATCTTAATTCTTAATTTTAGATAGATAAACTTAACACGTGATTAGTTATGTAAAATCCCATAAGAATTCTTCATTTTATATTAGCTAATCATTCTATCTAAAAAAAAAAGTTAGTTATATTTCAAGTAGCTTATTAGAAATAGCATTTGTTGGCCTTCAAAATGTGGCCGTATTGGTATATTTATAGGTCTATTACCTTATCCTATTTACCCATTTATTGAGACGTTTTCGCCTGAAGAGATATAATATTCCGCCCACCGGCTTCGTCCTCTTTAACCGTTTTTCCGTGGGAATAAAGTATTTTCCAGCGATAAACTATGTCCTTTTCCGTCATGGCATCTCTGCAAATTTTTATCCCAATCTATCTAGCAGTTTAGGCGTGAAAGCATCACAGACAGACATTGACATTCGGATTTGTAATATTCTATTAAGGATGGACTTGGATAAAATTCAGCTTTAACCATTTTGCATTTCTTATGCGTAGTTATTCAGCTTTTTTTTACTAAATTGTTAAAATGTTTCATGTGCCGTGTGGTTCTTAAATTAGCCCAACCCAACACTTCCTTTTTTTGGGTGTTACGAGTATACGAGGCGATTAAAGAAACACCTTGGGATACCCAGCTTACAACAGCTGCGATCCCTAATCCGCCTGGAATTATGATAAGCCTTTCCTTCAAGGCATAAGGCCTATATCCTGCATTGGACTGTTATATGCTTTAGTAATAGTATAGTAGTTTTTAACCCCTGACGAAAAAGAGGGGTGTTATAAGTTTGAAGTGTGTGTCTGCAGTCTGTGGCATCTTAGGTCCTAAACTAATTTTTGATCTAGTTTTTTTGTTTGCAAGGTGTCACTTAATCGAGTGTTCTTAGCTATGATCCAAGAAAATATCTTCAGCCATATAAAGATTATCAGCTCTTATCTAGTTGTTGAAAGGATCAAGTAACGGTTTTGTGGTTGGGATTTTTAAAATTTTTAATTTAAGGTTTTAATAATATTACTATCATAATTTCAGCCGGAAGACGTCCACTCCACAACGACTGATCTTGTTCCTCGCATCCACCATCTCCCCTTTTAATTTTACCAGCCTTGGTGCCATGATGTCTTCTTGTCATACTGCTATGACAAGAAGACATCTTTATCTCTCTATCTAGCTGTCCGCCTATATATAAGGCTACGCCCGCGTTGCATTTTTTTTCGTTGTAAAAAATATCTAAGATATTGACCGGGGATATAAGGTACCACCATGCAAAATTCCATTTAAATCGGTCCAACGGTTCCAGGGATTAGCGTGAACAACCAGACAGATAGACGGTAATTTTTTTCAAAACTTGTATTTTTGTGTTCAGCTACACTCCCTTTATCACCTACAATCAGTTTGTTGAAAAAAAAATCAATGTACAGAGACGCCGATTCTTCAGTTTTATTATAGGTAAAGTACTTAGTATAGATAGAAGAAGAAGATTCTGAGATACTCGCCATAGAACTTTTCTCCAATACGATGAGAGTAAATAAAACTGTCTTATTACGTTTACAACTTTTGCTGCCCTGGATCGTCAGTCCACTTAATAAGGGACATAATATTCACTGTGTGTCTTTCAATGCGTCTTCGTCCCATCGACCGTGGATTCTACGAGCAAATTCTTCTACGTACGGTTTTTTTTCAGCATATGTCTGTGACTTTGGTTTCCCTACAGATCCTCATCATTCCTTAAGAATTCTTCTGCATTGTCCGTTGGGCTGAAATCATATTGACGAAACATCTGTACCCCAAAAAGGTTCGGAGATACTAGATTTGAAATCGGTGCAAAACAACTGTGAGAATATTTACCTAGATTGCAAGTTGTAATCAGGACAACTAATTTATTCCGCAGTTGGATTAACGCCTGTTCTCGAAATACCATCTTGCCTGATGACTGGGAATAGCCATATTTTATTGTAGTCAGCAGCGAACGAAACCGCGGTCCATTTTTTCCATTTGTATGTCACCCACAGGAAGAGTCGGATTGGATTCAATACAATTTATTTATTTGCAATCATATGGTTACTTAAGGTCTAAATTATAAATATATTTCCACACATGAGGCCTTTTTGAGGGCACAGCAAAAATGGTACAATCGTAATTAATTACTCGTATAATAATTGTGTTGTAATTGATTGTATGGTCAAGTAAATTTAAAGGCTGGTTAAAATTTAGGGAATCATACAACACAGAATAATAACCGAAAATAGTCGTTAAATCAAGTGCCTCAATCATTTGAATACCAGGGTTTTAAAAACATAAAGAAGTCTTGACCTCTACTACGCCGTAGTACTCGTAGCAGCTGCTACGTCATTCGTAGTATATCCGCGTAGCAACTAAGATGACTACAGAATTGATTTCAATTGAATCAGTGACGACGTTGTGTGGATTTATGACAAATTCAAAATTACGTATAGTTACGTAGGACATATAGCGTACTTTTATCCTGTTACATGGCGTTTCCTAAGGAAACTCCTCATGCCAACGTAAAAATATATGAATGACGGAAATGAATCATAAAAACCCTGGATAGTGTAATTTTTCATACTCAGACATACTTTGATGTTTCATCTGTTGAGTTCAAATGCAGATTAACCAATTTCGACTGAAAAATTGCTGAAAAGGCTGCACTTTGTGCGGATAGTACAAATTCGAAGTAATTTTATTCACTACAAGATTTTAGAAGGTAAAAAGCTTTTTTCAAACCAAGACTGGCTCTCGCTCGTCTCAAATGTATGAACAAGTCTAATAAACAATACATAATTTAACAATCTAACAACAAATTTTAGTTACTTAAATTGGAGGTGGACGTCACAGTTTCAGGTATTTACGTACAGGTAAACATATTTCAAGTAAATGATTAAAAATAGCAACCTCATTCTATGACTAATGAATTACTAAAACCCATAAATTCATTTTGGAGTCATTATTATAGGTACATTAAATCCATGGAAGTCATTCAGTGATAGATACGAACGTCATTGCAAGGGTGATAAATTATTAAGTATAGTATATTTTTTGGTCTATTTGATTCAACTCTGGGCAAAGTCTTCGAGAAGTCTCAGAGTCTAAAGTAGATTTTTTTCTTTAAATCAGGAACAGAAATAACTGATTTAAATCTTTGAGTTTATATATATTATTATAATTTATAATGTTTATTACCTGTACCTATCGCAAATTCAATATATCTTCACCGGAATTGTTATATTTATCTGTCAGTTTTTATTTTAATCCATTCGGCAATTTACGCTCGAAAGCTTAACAGATTCACTATTGTCATACCTACCCAGGGTTAGTACTATTCTAAACCGGACTGAAACCACTTGAATCACCAACAACCTAAAGAAGTCCACTGTTGGACAATGACCTCCTTATTTTGCATAGTGTAGTAATATTTTCTAACAAGTGCGATTTTCATCATGAATTTTACAGATCGGAGTAGACGCAGTAAGATGAATGACCTTGAATGTATACAAGGTAAGTAATACATTTTTATTTTATTTTATTTTATTTGTTCATTAACTGTGACAAAGAAAAAAGTCAGGTTATACTCGTATTATACCCTCCGGAGAAATTTGCAGTTTTTTTTATCTGAGTTTCCCAATAAATTGATGTTTTAGATTGGACCTCTTTGTAAGTGTTATGTGGTAATGAAGAGTGGAAGAGTGGTTCCAGATTACTCGTTCAGTTTCATGAGTGAAATCGACTACAATATCATCGTATACTATTTCCACTGCTGCAGTCTAGTCTTAGTAGCTGAGTAGTCAATACGCTCGCGTCGCGTACCACTTACTACAAAAGTTCCCGGTTCGAATCCTGGTGGGAAAAGTTTCCTTCTGCGACCGACTGGGAACAATCCTAACGGTGGCATCTGGGGAATAAAGATTCAAAAGCCTAGGCGGCTTAATAGTTCGGATTCAAAACCCATACGATAACAGGGTTCGATCAATGTTATGGTTCATTAAATGTACGACGGCCCCGTAGCCTAATTGGTAGTACGTCTGCCTACTGAGCACAGGGTCGCGGGTTCGAATCCCGCCCAGGGCAAACATTCGTGTGATGAGCACTTGTGTTTGCCTGTGTCTGGATGTTGTATATTTATATATGTATGTATATCAGCTGTCTGGCACCATAGTACAGGCTTTGCCTAGTTTGGGGTCAGTTGGCCGTGTGTAAGATGTCCCACATATTGTAATATAAGTATTATATTACCTATATTAACAGCTTATATATGTCCCCACCCATCGAGGGGCTCAAACCTACCCTGAAATCAGGATAAATAGGCCTCAGTCGGCCACGCTGGCACAGTGCCGGTTGGTCAACTTCACATACAACCCTTGAATTACTTCGCAAGTGTGTGAAGGTTTCCTCACGATTTTTTCCTTCACCGTAAGAGCGTCAAATAAACGTAATATGAATTCGAAAATCGAAATCACAAGTACCAATGTACGTGCCGAGGTTCGAACCTGCGATCTTTCTAATGGAAGTCAACATTCTAGCCACTTGGCCATCGACGCTCTACACAGATAATAATAATAATAATAATTACTGGCGTAGTCCCAAAACAAATACATACCAGCTTAAGGCTCATTGATCTGAAACCCAATACTTACATACAAATTCAGAAAGCAGCGATTCTTAATACTTGCCGGATAGTTCGCAAATTCCTCCAAATAGATGAAGACGTGACAGACTGACAGACCCAATATTGCCGTTTACTTGGTCAAGGCCCGTAAACGGAAATATTAAAAATTACCGGTGAAAGCCGAGAAAAAAAAAAGTACAAAGAAAATAATAATAATAATATACTTTATTGACACCAAGGAAAACATTACAGAAAAAAGCATAACAAATTAAATGCAAGAGGTCAACAGGCGGCCTTATTGCTACGGTAGCAATCTCTTCCAGGCAACCTTAGGGTTACTAAAGCTTACAGATGTTGGTTACTAAAGCTTTAAATGCTTGTTGCTGCCATTTTATAGTTTTATTGGGCCTTAGCCCAGCATTGAACATAGTAAACCGTAGTTAGAATTACATCACGATCACAGAACACTAATATCACGATGCAAGTACCAAAAATCTGTCTTCCAATTCCGACCACCTATCATCTGCGATCTCCGATGTTATATAACACATGCCTGTCACGTTATCTCGACACACTACATCAATTCCAGCCAAGTCTTACCTACTTGTAGTTTTTGCTATTTAACTGTAACAAGGACCTCTTATTGTATCACTGACGTTGATAGAAACAGCATTACAAATATTTTAGGATTAGTCGGCACAGAACTGTAGTAGTAACAAAACATTTATTTATCTAATTAAATAACTCATTTATAGTTAGTTTATGACTCTTATCTTCATATATGTATGTATATTCTTTTCACTTTATTTTAATTGTTAGTACCTAAAGCCCGACCACATAACGCACTCGACGAGGCACCTTCTTCTCCCATGGTCTTTTGTTTCTTCCTCGCACTTTGTTAAAATCGCGTGAATACTATTAAAAACCTCGCCATATTGCGGAATTTCAATAAAACCAATTTTATAATGGAAATTGTTGCCTTAGACATAAAAATAAACACGAGGAGCCCCCAGAGCTGGTCTTTTTATTTCTTTGGTCAGGCTTTATATAATATTCCATTCTATTGGTATATTCTATTTTATTCTTACATAATCGTGATGAATATTTTTTTTATTTATCAATTTATTCCTTTAACAATATTACATCGTGTTGGAAAAATTACACACAGAATTATTTCTATAAATATGTTCACAAACGTTTTACATTTACTTACATTAAAAATATATAGGACAAAAATAAAATATTATTTTAATAACAACAATAAAAAAAAGTCAATTAAATTATTTATTAAGTCAGAATATGATAATATATTTTTATTTTATTTGGAGTCTTTAAATGTCATAAATTCACGAATACTGTAGAAACATTTTTCCAACAGGAATGCCTTAAGGCTTCTCTTCAGTTCGGAATGACTCATTGATTTAAATCTCATTGGCAGACAATTATACTTATAATAGAACTGCTTGATACCTAACACTGTGCCTAACTATTTCTAGTTTTAGTAGGGTTACTAGCGAATATTTTTACACGACAAGTCCATCAGCTAAACCATTATGGTCCACTTTTGTAGTTACGATAGTGTCTTCATTTAAAGTAATAAAATTGTCTAAACATGAGCGAGAGTTGTTTCCATTTATATACGTAGCCTTTGTTACTAAATGCCAAAAATTATAACAAGTAAGCAGAGTAACAAACTCATTTTTATATTTGTCAGGTGTCAATAAATCAATGTTGAAGTCACCAGTTATAATGCACCTCCTACTGAAAAAATGTTCCAAAGTTTTTCAAGTTGTGTAATAAATTCCGAGAAAAAAAATGTTTTTTGGTTACGATAAATACAGCACACGTTTAACACCACATATTTCAAAATATTGAGCTCTATGCAATTGCTCACAAATGGATATATTTTCATATTTGTAGTGATTTAAACCAAGTATAAGACCACATAAGACTTCCACCTCGCTTCATGTTCTGGCGTGTGTTATAAGAAGCTAAAATATAAGGTTCGAAATTAAGACGATTTACATGATCATTCCTAAGAAAATGTTCAGTTATACACACATAACTCGGTAACTGCTTTTCATAGTATGTTTTCAAGTACCTACAAGTAAAATTCATATTTCTTATTACTAATTCCACATAAGTTTTGATGAAATATATGTAAGGTAGATTTAGTTTTATCGGAGTCAATAATTGATTTATCCGTCAAAGTCTCATTAATTGGAGCGAAAAAACTCATTACGATTAATTAAATCACTTAAGTTAATCGCTTTTCTAGTTTCTGTTAAAACGGATTGAAAATAATCAGTAATAAGCTTTTGCACTAAATGACCGTCGCAGTTTTTGTTAATATAATATTCATAATCTGTTTTATAACTTAGTCGTATAATTTCTCTTAAAATTAATTTACTAATGTTAGTCTTATATTTTAAAATATTAGGCATAATTCTGGTGTCAGTTGTAAATACCTACATAATGAACATAGTAAAACTGGTTACTTATCAGATGCTGTATTTTATTTAGTTTATTTACATTTAGGTGTATACAGCTATGAATTTCGCTAATAATTACATTTGTGTTTGGGATTTCAGATACTAAGTGAAAGAGCAACGACTGGAAGTACAAAGGATTTCGGTCATGTTTTTCAGTCAATACAATTATATAGTCATTTTTAGTGAAACTTTTACACATTGAAATCGTGTCCGAAGTTAACACAGTATTAGGTTTTATTCAAGAAGTATTCGTCGCCTAGTTGTTTGGCCAAGATGTTTCGCATGCCTTTTCCAGTTTCATCGCTGAGAAGGAGGAACCTGCACACACCTGAGGATTCATTCAAATTTTGTGTTGTGTGTGAAGTCGACCAACCCGCACTGGGCCAGCGTGGTCGACTAAGGCCTACTCACCCTGATTTCAGAGTAGGCTCGAGACCTTCGGTGGGGACGTATATGAGCTGTTAACGAACGATTCTATTCTTAATGCACCTAATTATTATGAAAACAACAGTCCTTCATTTCATACGTGTTCTGGAAGCCCAATATCTGTAACGAAATTATTAGTCTCTCAAATGAGCTAAACTTCAAAGTATTCGTTTAGTATCAAAAAAATAAACATACTCCATTAGGGAATGCAGTTTCCTATAACGCGGGCCTGGTCAAGAGGCATTTTATAGTGTTTTTTGCTGTAGCATCAGCTCTGGTCATCAATATGCTCAGCGCGCGCGCATCCAATATCATCGATCACTGACAGGCGGGGCCTAGCTGTAAATCACGATCGGTAGACTAATAAGAATTGTTAATGGGTTTTATGACTTGTCACTGTTGTCGCCGCTCTTTTTATGGGGGACTTGTGTCGTAGAAGATGTGGGCGTGGTTAATATCAAGGTTGACACATACGTACGTAGGACTAATTCTGTGGTAGTACAGAATATTAGAAGGCTATAGAATGGCACATTGGGCACATTGCGCGTAGAACCGACGGCCGTTCGGGCAGAAAGGGCCGCGCGCCGGAAGACATAGTGTGGGCAGGCCCCCCACGAGGTGGACCGACGATCTGGTGAGGTTCGCGGGAAGCCGCTGGATGCGGGCAGCGCAGGACCGATCATTGTGTAGATCCTTGGGGGAGTCCTTTGTCCAGCAGTGGACGTCTTTCGGCTGAGATGATGATAGAATGACTACTGTGTCCCGCCATTCTTCTGCATTGTAAATTGACTAGCGTTTCGAAAATGCTAAAGCATACTTAGTAAGTACTTTATTTTATTCTGTGACGTGCTGTGACATTACAACACCTGGGTTTCCACTCCGTATGAGTTGTATGAGAGCGTCAATGGCCAAGTGGCTAGGGCCGTTGACTTCCATTCGGAAGTTTGCAAGTTCAAGCTTCGGCACGTACCAATATTTTTTTGAGTTTCGAATTCATATGTACGTTTATCCGACGCTCTTACGGTGAAGGAAAACATCGTAAGGAAACCTGCACGCACTGCGAAGTAATTCTAAGGTTATGTTTGAAGTTGACAAACCCGCACTGGGCCAGCGTGGTGGAATAAAGCCTGTACAGTCTGATTTCAGGGTAGGCTCGAGCTCGAGCCCCTCGGTGGGGACATAATATGAGCAGTTAAGGGCAATGGGTTGTAGTAGGTGCCTACTATTTAGCTTCTGTGGTTGTAGTAATGTTGTCAAACTTAATGTCAGTATTAGAAACCCGCCTTAGGTGTAGTCGAGTGACGAAACACAGATCGCGGAAGTTCTGGGTTCGAATCCTGATCAAATCAAAACAAATATTACTTCCATTATTTGAGACTTGTCCCAGTTTGGACATTGCAAAGAAAGATTATTTCGTGCTTCGGAATGCACGTAAAGCCATTGGTTCCGGCTACTATCTACGAACGGTTAAAGCCCCTGATAGAACTCCATGTTTTTAAAATTTTGCTTTGAAATAGAACATTTCTTTTAGTAGATATTTTTAATTGTATTCTTTTCCATCCTGTTTAACTCTTGTAGATCAATTCTGTACCCTCGGTGAACAGTCAAACTCAAACGACAAGTCTCAAAAAGCAGTTTCGAGATATCGCGACTTAAAGTTTTGAAAATTAAAAAAAAATCTAATTTCATTTCTATTTACTGTAGATTTTTGATTTTCACAAATTCATTTAGGTATTCATGTGAAGTTTTAAAAACACTAATTCAAAATTATGCTGCAATACAAAATTTTGTGTCAAATAGCGAAAAATACGAATATATATCATTTTCCACGCCTATCGAACAAAGTGTTAAGTGATTTATGTAAACTTATATCACCTTACACAGCCTCTAGCATTTTTGTGTGAAGTGATATAGCATTAATATTTTCAACATTTTAAATATTATAAACATGATTCACGTATTTTTGTTGGAAGAAACTATACTATTTAAAGTATCCTCTTTACGATTCTTTACTTTATTTTGTAATTCTTAAGTATTTTGCAAACTTATATCAATATACACAAAGTTTTAACCGTGCAGTTAAGGTGAAAAATGATTTAATTTACCATTTTATTTTATTAAATTGTGTATATTGATATCAATTATGTTATTATGGTCGAATTGCAATTGGGTAAGCAAATTAAATAAAGGAAAAAACAATGCTCTTTGAATTTTAGTAAAATTGTAACAGTTTTTTGACTATACAGGGCGTCCCACGGCTATGCCACATGGAGGGAAAGTACCTTAAATATTGTAGTTAGAACATTTTACTGAAAGAAGACATTATTTTATTTCTAAAAACTATTAAAACTGCATTCATACATTTTTTAATAATTACATGGTTGAACCGGGAATCGAACCCGCTACACGAGAAAAAAAAATCACCCTGTAGTTTTATTATACCAATCGAAAGGCTTCATCATAAGAATTATTTTTTGCTAAATAACATAGTATCAAAAATAAAAGGAATACTATGAATTTTAACATTTGATGTAGCCGGCCGAGATCGCCAGATCTAGCCCCGTTAGATTTTTTTATGGGATTATGTTAAAAAAATGAGTTTACAAGAACCGGTACGAAAGTGTCCACGAGCTACAAATAGACCTTAGACGTATTATTATAAATATCCACCACAACAAGTTAAAAAAATCGACAGGGAGTGAAATAAAGAGTGTGATTTGTATTCAACTGCGTAATTTTGAGCATTTGATAAAATTGATAAATTTTGTATTAAACATTTTAAAATACATAGTCTTCCTTTTATTTCTGACACTATGTTATTTAGCAAAAAATAACCCATATGATGAAGCCTTTTGACCGGTATGAAAAAACTATAGGATATTTTTTTTTTTCGTATAGCGGGTTTGATTCCCGGTTCAACCATGTAATTATTAAAAAAAATATGAATGCAGTTTTAATAGTTTTTAGAAATAAAATAATGTCTTCTTTCAGTAAAATGTTTTACCTACAATATTTAAGGTACTTTCCCTCCATGTGGCATAGCCGTGGGACGCCCTGTATATTCTTTGAAATATTTAGTAATGCGTCAATTTGTCAACATAAGTAAGAAATAAATAAGTAACACTAACTATTGCCAATACAAAGAACCCTTAATACTTTCTTTTGAATCCCTAGCAGAATAGGTAGGAGTAGAGGATTACAATGATAAGTTCGTAGAAGCTGTCTTTACGACGACGACGACTGGATTAAAGTTCTTTAAGATCTTTAATACCTCAGATTCATCAAAGAAAGACGGAGGATATTTCTGCAGTCTGCAGATGCTTCCTGCTACCGGCAGCTCAATAGACAGATCTCAAAGTCGTATGGAAAGATCTACTAAAAGACATCAAGGAATTCTATTGAAACTTGTACACGAACACCTGTCAGTAGTCAAACTGCAACTGACCCTAGAGCTAGGTTAACCCGACACTATACCGAAAACATTCCTGACATCAGCCTGTACGAGATTGAGAGCCATCAAGATCATGGGTGATTGATGACAGAATAACTTCTGAGCAGGTGGTACACGGCTCTTCACCTTTCAGAAACTTTTTAATTTTAAGTCCGTCATCCTTGAAGGTACAGAACCGCAAGTATGGCACAGAAGTACAATGGTCCCTTTAAAAAGCGCGATAAAGAAATAGAATTATAGTCCCATCTTACTTCTGAGCCATGTTTACAAATTGTTTTCGAGAGTCGATAAAAACCTTCTCTTGTGTAGATTTGACAACTTTCAGCCTCCTGAGGAGGTCGGTTTCTGAAAAAACTACATTACCATTAGACCACTTTCACATGTTATACAGAAGACTAAAGAGTAGCAGGTATATAATCAGCCACTATATTCAGTGTTCGTGGACTATGATAAAGTCTTCTGTTCAAACGAAACCTGGGCAGTACTGCGGTCTCTTCAGAGGTTTCAAATTGACTATCGGTCTTTAAGATACTGAAATATTTTATGAAAATGCCACCATGTCAGTCCGTCTCCAGGATCAGAATTACAGATTAATGCAGCTACAGCGGGGTGAGATAGAAAGACGTTATTTAAATGAAATACACAGCTGCATTGAAGAATGTTTTTAATTTTTTGGACTTCGATGGGCGTGGCATCAACATTAAGGGCGAAAAATATGACGGATATTGTTATCATGGTTGGGACCTTAAAAGACCTCATACTGCTCAACTTGGGATTAGGGGTGAAATAGTTCTCATATCGGAAACTGATCATCCGTCTGCGCCACTCGCACAAGTCCTCTGTATTGATAAATGCTCAACAGATTCGCCAACTAGTCAGAAGATGAAGATGGAGAAGGAAAATGTAATAAATGTTGGGGATTCTGCTCTCGAATTTATACCCCATTATGTCAGCCCAGTTAGCCAACCCACCAACCAACCAACCACCCAACCAACCACCCAACCCAACCACCCAACCACCCAACCACCCAGCCACCCAACTTTGCTCATAATGTAGTCAATCAAAAAGCAAAATGCTCTTCTTCCAGTTTCCCTACAGATTTTAATCAGGAATGATGATATCCGCAGACGAACCAAAGTCACCGACATAGCCCATAGAATTATTAAACTCAAGTAAGTGACAGTGGGCGTTGGGGCAGAAAGGTCCATAATACATAAAGGAAGACATAGAGAGAGCAGGCCCCCTACAAGGTAGACCGACGATCTGGTGAGGGTCGGGGTTTTTTGGATGATTGGATGCGGGCAGTGTAAGACCGATTGATGTGAAGATCTTTGTTTTTTCTTGTGGCCGAGAAATAGTTATAACATTTTTCACAAACTGGAATCGTTTTGCGTGCAGACGTTTTTGGTATTATTAATGTTATATTTTAAGTTAGATCACTTAACACCAAAAATATTTTGTAATAGTTCTCGTGGTAATAGATTTGTTTTGAGTTAAATCATTATACACTAGTTACAAATATTAATTTTATCAGTTACAAATAATGTTGATGTTGTTATATCACTTTTCACAAAAATTATCATCTTAAAACATAGTTTTTGGTAATTCAAGTAGAGTGATATTATTTTACACATAGAGTCATGTTAAAAATGCGAGATGTATCAAAATTATCTTCGCTTCTAGAAGGGCTAGAGCTACACCGATTAGATAGAAAAATAGCAAAAAAATTGCTCTTTAAGGATTTACAATCACTTGATAACCGATCTATCTCAAGTTGTATCACTCTTCACAGAGGGTACAGAATTAGTTGGACGAAATAATTATTAATTTCTTTTAACTGCACCATCTTCAAAAAAATGTACAAACATACTTTACATAAGTGATGAATACGTCAGTTTAGAAGGTTTATCATAGGGGTAGACATATTACTATGAAAATCGGAATTTGGTGCCATAGCGATGGAAATGAGAACGATAAGATTCTTGACTCTGTTCACAAACACGTTTTTATTTTATTTTTGTTTGTATATTCTAGAGCATGCTAAGCTGTACGATTTGCACCGTTCTTTATATAAGAAAGATGTTTTTTTTTACCGTTAGAACGGTAGTGCGTTCAGGATGGCCTATTTTATTCAGGTTATATTTATATAATTTTGTTCAGGGCCAAGAAAACATAGTTGGATCTGACTGACTTGCCGTCGACACGAGAAGAAGAAGAGCGTCGAATATATGTAGGGTCGGTAGTTCTACAATGAGCCAGGCAGGCACAGTGAACCATCGATATTTCTCTGAAACACGACATGACCTGATCGTGCTTATACCGGTGAACAAATCGCAACTTCATCCCCCTCCTCCACCCCAATCGCCGCGGCGATCCTCTTTTTAACGGTTAAATGCGGACCATTTTTGTGAAAATCTACTTCAAAAGTAAAAATTTTTGACAGCTTTCTTCGATTTTTAATAGCTTGGAGAAAGACAATTTAGTTACTTCAGTATTTTTATGTTATCACACACATATTTACCTTGTAAATTGCGTAAACGATGTATTTCGGAGATAAATATAAAAACAATTAAAATTTGAATTTATCTAAAAATACCTAGGTGTCTCAGATTGAACCATCCTAAGGAGATCTACAATGAACCTGGTTCAATCGTACGCACAACTAGCTCATGTTACTTTTTCAACTTTTATTTACTTTTGGACGATTAACTTTTGAGTCGTAATTTATTTTTATGTAATTTACCAAGTAAGAATGTCAATAAAATATAAATTACTTATATAAGTTTAAAATAAAAAATATACTCTAATGATAAAATTTCAATCCACAGGCACATGATGATTATATTATTCAGTTTCATTTTATATACGAATATATTTTAATATTGATAAATATCATTCAGATATCATTATTTCTTTTTTGTTTCATTTTTTTATGTGTTCAAAATAGGATGGTTCACTGTGGAAAATACCCCGGTTCATTGCATAATGCTAAGAGTACACAATGAACCAAATGCCGTTTTCTTTTTAACTTGATAATTTCACCTGAAAATGATATTTTTTACTAAAAGCATAAATGCACTTAGAAACTTGAATAAATTTCCTAACTTTTAGTAAAGAACTGAAAGAAAAAGGTACATAAATAAAAAAAAAACAGGGTCTCAAAATTTACCCGGTTCATTGTACCACAACGTACCATACATAATGAATTCTAAAATCGAATTTATTTGTTTGTTTGCATTGAATAAACTTCAAAACTACTAAACCGATTTTATAAGGCACTACCTTTCCGCCGCGGCTCCGCCCGCGTTCGCAGTTTTTCCCGTAGGAATGAAGCATTTTTCCGTGGTAGCCTATGTTACACAAGGTGAATGTAGCTTTCTAATGGTGAAAGAATTTTTGAAATCGGTTCAGTAGTTTCGGAGCCTTTTCTGTACTGTACTGTAAATTAAATGTCATTTAAGATAAATATATTATTACAATTTTATCGTCCATTGGATACATTATTACAAGATATAAATGTCAAGATTATAAACACGATTCATTGTTCTTTGAACAAAAGTTCATGTTATAACTAATTAATGAATAAAAACACTTTTCAAGTAGCCACAAAATGTAAACGTCTCTTAAACCTGATTACGGGCAACATTTTAATTTCCTCCGGTAATTTATTGAAAATGCTTATAGCCGTAAATGGAGCATTACGTTTGAGGGAGCTAATTGACAAAGCTGTGATTGGAGCTTACTTTTGAGATGCATTCTTAGTTGACGTGTTTTGATATCACCTCGAGTAGGAAACATATTTCGATGTTATTTAACAAAAATCGCTACAGCCCCCGTAACATGCAGTGCTATGACAAAAGTTTGTCGCGCGAGAAACCCGCCATATTGAAATATCCTCCAATAGGATAAGAGAATACGCACGACAAAATTATGTCTGTCACGCGTGGACCACAGTCAAAATGTTGTAATTTTCAAATAACGGTCGACAAGAGTCCAAAAAATGTGCGCCACACAATGTTTATAATAGGACCTATGTTACGCGGAGATAGTGTAGTTTCCCAACAGTGAAAGATTTTTTTTAATTGGTTCAGTAGTTTCGGAGTCTATTCAATGCAAACAGCCACTCACCAGAAAAGATAATTTAAATGACTTAACTAAGTGATGTAACATCCAAAAGTTAAAAAATAAATTATTTGAACTCTTTGAACAAACAAACAAACCTTTCCTCTTTATAATATTAGTATAGAAGTATAGATTTGCAGCTCGGCAATTAAAAAACTGGGCTCTACAATTTGTTTAGGTACATAATTCCTAGCAAAGGTGTTTTAAAGGTGACCCGTCTAAATCAGATAAAGTGATCGAGTGTGAGGTCTTGCGCAGATTCCTAATCAGGCTGGATGGCATGAATTATGTAATGGCGGGCCCTCTCGCATGGCGATCACGGAGGGCGCCAGACAATTTTCAAATAAAAATGGCCGCTGTTTGCATAAAAACTGATTTAATGTTAAGGGGAATAGAATTAAGTGCGCTCTAGGATAAAAGACGGATTTTGAGTAGGTACGATGAGTTAGTATTGAATGGTCGCAAACGTGAGTGGCCTTTAGTAGCAACTTGTCTAAATGGTTAAAAATATTTTTTTATTACTTTGTAGCCACTGTAGCCAGTCTAAAATGACGTACCTACAAACCTACCTACCTACCTACTTATGACATCCTTGCATTAGATAATATTTATTGCAGAAAGCAAAAAAAAAAAATCGACCTCTATGGCTGAAATTGATTTAAAACCGTGTAAAAACCTAAACGTGACACATAATTAGCCCGCCGCCAGTTTTCTAAGTTGTTCATATTCCGTAGAGTAATTAATTACCTACGTAATTACGATGATTTGATTAATGGCAGCTTACCTACTTGTAGCTGCACTTATGTGGTACGAAAAATAATAATTAGGCAGCCTTATGGCTACAATATAGCGGTTTCTATAAGGTTACCTTAGGATGAGAACTGAAAAGTATACGAGTAACATAACGGGTGTCTGCAAACAACATAAAATACGATAGGATGTTGACGTTTTGGAATAAATCAAATAAAAAGTAGGTAGACGTTCTGGGAAGTTGTCCTTAATAACCTAAAGGTTTAAATTAAAATGAAGGCAATGAACATTAAAAGTAATCCAATAAGCTAAACGAAAATCGCAGTCTTCCCCTTAAACCAATGAGTATAAGTAGCAAACATCGGGCCCGATTCTACATATTTTTATAATGCTCTAACTTAGGGACTACTATTTGGTATTCTGTGCTTAAATTTAAAAATCATATTTTCATATTATGAAAAAGGACAGGTGATTGTTGTTGGATTAAATTTAGAGACGTCAAACATCGATTTTACGCGTGGTTCGCACTAGTTTAGCAGGCATTTATAAACATTCCGACTAAATTAAGCTGAATTTAACAGCTGCGCTGCTTATTTCAAATACCATTCATTCAAAATTAAATTCATTCATCTCCCATCCTTTTCGATTCCCATATGAATGAAAGAGACCAGCAACTTAAATTTAGATATTTTAGTGGCCACGTCAGAATTGCGCCCATTGTCTATAGTTGTAACGACATTTTAATCATTGTTCCTAAGCTTGGGGCCATAAAGAAACGGTGACATAAATACTGATTACCGCGGCGCGGGCGCAGGCGCTACTCTTATGGGGAATGATGTAAGCACCTAGTTCAGGTTTAAAAATACCATCTTAAATCAAAGTTAAAATATGATGGCGTTTAAGAAAATCTGACTTACTACAAATTGATACCTCAGTTTTACTGAACCGCCACTTATCTCCTAAACTAGCTAGAAAAACAACAAACAGAAAACTAATAAAAATACTGGAAAGGAAAAGCATTTTTACCTATTTTTTTCATCAGTTTTGAGTGATTAGGTAAAAAGTTATGAATTTTTTTCGTAAAAAAATAACATTAAACGGCTTTTTCTCGAAACAGCATTTTGGCGCTTTAGTAAAATTGGATTTACAGTGACGATATGGTGGCGGTTAAAGGTAGCCTATGTTACTCAAGGTGAAAGTAGCTTACTAATGGTGAAAGAATTTTTGAAATCGGTTCAGTAGTTTTTGAGTTTATTCATTACAAACACACACACACACACACACACACAAAAATACAAATCTTTCCTTTTTATAATATTAGTATGATTAATCCTTTATAAATCATCGTAAAATATTAAAACTTTAAGAAAAACAGTAATAGATCAGCAGCTTATTGTAGTTAGATACGAGGCTCAATTTAGCTGTTCTTATAACAATATCCCGTCTTAATTCTCGTATTCAGGCCTAAACTAAGTTACAATAGAAATTAACTAACAATAACACATGCATATTTAGGTATAAGCTAAATCCCTTCGCGTTCAAACTTGGCATCTTGCTATGAAAGTCTCAAGTCTTCACCGTCTTCATCCTCATTCATCTTAGTACAATAGACAGTAGGATAATAGCCTTGTAGCAAGTAGAACGGAAAACCTTCAAATAGTCTGCTGGTTGCTGTCTTTTTTTTAAGTTGCTAAAAATATTATTGAACAATACGATGTTGCAATCAAGCAACAGCTATAGGTATGCTAATATATTTACAATTTATCAGTATCGCTTCGGTCATTATTGAAGAAATAGACCCTTTCTAGGCAAATGGCGATGAAAACCAAACGCATTAAATACAGCTGCGTAATATAATAACCACGCATATATCGTATAAATTTTCAATATTTCAACTCAAAGATCAGCTGCAAGAAATACCTCCCACAAATCGCGCGGGATTTTCTCCAGTTCAAATAATATTGCTCTACCTAACGCCAGACTGTTTGACAAAATTATAGTCGGGTCGGCTACAGGTCTTCGCGAGCACTCTCCGATATCAGAGTCCCGCGGGACATTAGACAGAACAAACAAACAAAGGGAACGAATCTTTCTCGCGTCAATAACAACTGACATGTTCTGAACACGAGGAAAAATCACAGCACATGCGTTTCTTTCTATAAAAGACAATATGTAAGTACCTACATATCTACATACAGTATTTTTTATCGAAAGCTGGGAGACCAAAAAATTTAAAGCCAGCGTTAATACCACATAATACTTAGATTAACAAATAGTAGCCCCTGGTAATACTAGAATTTCAATCTGCCATAAGGTCGGCGTACTTAAATCACACAGAAAGAAAATTAATAAAATGTTTGAACTGAAAATATCTAAGCGCACGGGAGTGCGCAGGCCAAGTTCCAGCAACAAGCCGCGCGCATGCCGTGCACTATTTACACGAACCGTTTCGACCCACTTTTGATCCCCCTGTAGCTCAGTGCCTATTGCAAGTACAGAGATAAAATTGTACCTACGTAATTATATACTAGTACTAAAGCAGTATGCCAAATTTCATAGATATAGCTTCAGTAAATTCTGAAATATAACCCTGTGAAAATAGCTAATTTTGGCACTGACTGACTCACTCACTGACCGGTAATCAAAATGTTTAGGCCACTTCCAATTGTCCTAGCCTTATGAAATTTGGCACACAGGTCGTGTGTTGTATGTAGATTAACAAAAAATTAAGAAATTTAAGAAAGTTGGCTTAATTGAATATCGAATTTATAATAAAAATATTTCTAAACAAGTGGTACAATGAGAATACGAAGAGGAGAGGGGGGAGAGGGCAGGGGGGTATAAAATAGATTGTCATGTATTCATAATAATACACTGTAGCGCTTGTTATAAGACGTGATAACCTTGTCACATCGTGCAATTTTTATTATTCTTAATTTATCGAAAGAGACCGTTGTAGAAAGATTAATAATGTGCGCTTGTATAAAAAAAAACGACCAATCGAGCTCTGAATACTGTAAACATTAGGAATGAAGATTGGCTAAGTACGATATGTATATTATCTTAATTGTTGACAAATTTTAAAATGCATCGTGTACAGTAGCCAGCACATGCGGCTGGACATAATGACCTTGGGAGCGTCTTTATCCTGTAGTAGTAGGAGCGAAAATCGTGGAGCGAATATCCAGCCGCATGTGCTGCCTACTGTACCTATTTTATTTATATTATAATATAAATTTGACCGATGTACTGAATGTCATTTAATTTAACTATCAACTATTTAATACGTAAACACTTGACTTAAAGATACGACTAAAACTTAAAAAAATAATTAAATTAGAGATTTCAAATAATATTGCCCGCTACTCCAAAGTTGTTTCATGCAAACAAATTCGCGATCGCGACAACGCTGTCACTAAATTTTACGTCATGTCACTTACGTCAAGTGTAGCGACGTTTGTCATTATTTAGAAAGGTTTAATAAGAAGATTTTATGACAAAAATATATGTACGCTACGCAGTATTATAGAAGTTTTTTTAAATTTAATCTCGTGATAACCCTGACTTGCAGTTGTTTTTCTAAAAGAAGTAACTAGGTTGTCAAAATAAATTTGCTGCATCGTGTCCGGATGATTAAATATATTTATTCTGTGGTTAACAATGGACGAAGGCGTGGCACAAAAAGAAAAAAAAGGTACGATTTCTTCAAAAAAAGTATTCAAATCCCACCAAAAACATACCTGTTAAAAAGGGGGCGGCCAAGTTCCTATCGGCTAATTGTTCGCCTAAAAAAGTATTGAAATCTAATCCAATGCCAAGTTTAGATGCACTTTAAATTCGATCATAATCATCGTCATAAACAGCCTGATCCACTGGTAAACATTTGCCATTCCCAAGACTCGCAACCACATTCTAAATTTGAACTTGGCAGGTTAAATTAGTTTAATAAATAGATTAATTTAATTATTATATAAATAATAAATTGCTGAGTTTGCTGTCGACTCGAAAAGAAGAAATAATAAATTTAATTATACAAATTAATTAAGTATTACGCACGAAAACCTGCCAAGTTCAAATTTAGAATGTGGTTGCGAGTCTTGGGAATGGCAAATGTTTACCAGTGGATCAGGCTGTTTATGACGATGATTATGATCGAATTTAAAGTGCATCTAAACTTGGCATTGGATTGGATTTCAATACTTTTTTAGGCGAACAATTAGCCGATAGGAACTTGGCCGCCCCCTTTTTAACAGGTATTGGTGGGATTTATTACTACTTACTACGCTTGTTAATTGTTTTTCCCATGGAATACGCGACGACGAGACGTGTGAGTTCAAAACTTCAAACAACTTAACTCTTCGTCGTTAACAGCTCATATGTCCCCACCGAGGGGCTCGAGCCTACCCTGATACCAGGGTGAATAGCCCTTAGCCGACCACGCTGGCCCAGTGCGGGTTGGTCAACTTCACACACAACCTTTGAATTTCTTCGCAGGTGTGTGCAGGTTTCCTCACGATGTTTTCCTTCGCCGTAAGAGCGTCGAATAAACGTACATATGAATACGAAAATCCAAAACACATTGGTACGTGCCGAGGTTTGAACCCGCGAACTTCGGAATGGAAGTCAACGGGCCTAGCCACTTGGCTACCGACGCTCTTAACTCTTATTCTCTTATAAAACAGACTTATTAGTACGGATATAAAATGTAAATCACACACTAGCATTAGAATTATTTATTTATTTCATAAATTCTTTATAGTACGGCTTGTTAACCTGAATTACGGTCCCATCTGGCAGAAAGCATGAAACTTAGCATACATGTAGCTTTTATATATGTGCTTCAATGTCGATATGGAAACACGCTGAGAAATGATTACCCCCCCCTTTTTCCCTCATTTTACCTCCCTCATTTTGGTTTTTTTCATTTTCTACAAAAACGGTAGGACTGATGAGTTTACTTTTCAAGAACCAAATAGTTGTCGATAAATTACCTACAAAATGATACTACATTTTATAGTGCTAAGATTAATATATTTCTATATACAGCCATCAACGTATTATGAAATTTTAAAAACAGGCACACTTTTTTCTTCCATACTTCATTTATAGGAAAACGACAAGAGTGGTGATAAAATGGACTAAAGAAGTCAACTACCTTATACATTAAGCTAAAAAATGACATTTATTTCATAGTCGTAAAGGCATTACTTCTAGAGTTACAGCTCACCGCGTCTGACTCAAGTACTCTTTTTTTTACCTTTTTAGAATACATCTTTCTGTTAACTTTGTTTAGCGTAGATTAGATTCAGATTTTCCAATTAGAAATAAAACAGTCCATGTACTAATCCAGGCCACAGTCTATTTACATGTAAAACTAGCTGTCTGCCCGCGGCTACGCTTGCGTTGTGTTTCGACATTTCCGTATTAATTTTTAACTATCCCACTTTTTTCCGTGATTTTAAAGTATCCAACATGTTGACCGAGTATATAAGGTACCACCATGCAAAATTTCGTTTCAATCGGTCTAACAGTTTCGGAGATAAGCCCGTAGAATATACTGCGCCGTATGAGTACTAAAGTTTTTTAACTATCCCACGGGAACATTTTAATTTTCTGCGATTAAAAGTATCTAAGATGTTGACCGGGGATATAAGGTACCACTATACAAAATTTCATTCAAATCGGTCGAATAGTTTCGGAGATTAGCCCGTGCAAAGAAAAATAAAAAAAAAATCTATAAAATCTGTACATAGAAAAAAAATGCTATAAACCTATTCAAGGGGATGTAAGAAGCGATATAGTACATACCCAGATTTTTTTTAAAATATTTTTGTTTCTCTGTTTGTCTGTTTGTACGGGCTAATCTCCGAAACTATTCGACCGATTTCAATGAAATTTTGTATAGTGGTACCTTATATCCCGGTCAACATCTTAGATACTTTTAATCCCAGAAAATTAAAAAGTTCCCGTGGGATAGTTAAAAAACTTTAGTAACTCATACGGCGCAGTACATTCTACGGGCTTATCTCCGAAACTGTTAGACGGATTGAAATGAAATTTTGCATGGTGGTACCTTATATACTCGGCCAACATGTTGGATACTTTAAAATCACGGAAAAAAGTGGGATAGTTAAAAATTAATACGGAAATGTCGAAACACAACGCAAGCGTAGCCGCGGGCAGAAAGCTAGTTTTACATGTAAATAGACAGTGGCCTGGATTAGTACATGGACTGTTTTATTTCTAATTGGAAAATCTGAATCTAATCTACGCTAAACAAAGTTAACAGAAAGATGTATTCTAAAAAGGTAAAAAAAAGAGTACTTGAGTCAGACGCGGTGAGCTGTAACTCTAGAAGTAATGCCTTTACGACTATGAAGTAAATGTCATTTTTTAGCTTAATGTATAAGGTAGTTGACTTCTTTAGTCCATTTTATCACCACTCTTGTCGTTTTCCTATAAATGAAGTAAGGAAGAAAAAAGTGTGCCTGTTTTTAAAATTTCATAAAACGTTGATGGCTGTATATAGAAATATATTAATCTTAGCAGTATAAAATGTAGTATCGTTTTGTAGGCAATTTATCGGCGATGATTTGATCTCTGAAAAGTAAACTCCTCAGACGTACTGTTTTAGTATAAAATTCAAAAAACCAGAATGAGGGAGATAAAAGGGGGGGGAAAGGGGGGAAACAATAATTTATCGAAGTGTTTCCATATCGATATTGAAGCACATATATGTCAGCTACATTCATGCCAAGTTTCGTACTTTCTGCCAGATGGGACCGATATCCTTATATTTTTTAGCTAGCAAGCCGTACTTCCTAAACAAAGCCTTCATTTTACACCTCATATGGTAACCGTAATTAAGAGGGTGACAATTACTTTTCCATAACACTGTGTATTTACTCCTACAAACTTATTAAAGCAAGGTACAGTGTGTTACAAGAAATAAACTATATTCTTGGTTAATAATGTGAGTTGTAAAATCGACTACAAAATCTTACGGAACGTGCCTGAAGTAAAGAATATCCAAGGTACCTACTCGACGTGCCTTATAAAAAAACGAAGAGTGATATAAAAGTGTGCAATACCCAGAGTCCCCAAATAAATATTTCTTACTTAAGAAGATATTGGCGAATGTTCTCATCTTTGATTATCTTTTTCGATGACATTGTTTTATGCATTTAATTCAAACAATTTAATCAATCAAATAGTTGAGGCGAGATCTTTGGAAAAGGTCGTTGTTTAGCATTAGACGTTTTTCGGCTAAATAATGATGATTATGTGGTAAATTGATCAGCTCTTACTGGGCTAGCGCAATATGGATATTGAATAACACTTTTATAATAGTACGCCTTTTATTAAACCCCTTATATACTTAATGAACGGTTATTAGAGTTGGATCACTTGACTTCATTATTTATTTAACAAATCACTTGCCACCACTCATTATTACACCTTCAACCCTTAATAATTTAAAACCATTTGGAATCACGACCATTTATGTCCAAGACTGGTGAAGATTGATACGTTGAGTTAAAAGACCATTACTGTACCAATATTCTGCATAATATTCAGACATGATGTCAAAACCTGATAAACCAAGACGTTTCCTTGGTCTACACTACATCCTACTAAGGTTCTTAGGTCTGGGATGGTGGCACCACCCCGATGAAGAAGACACTAGGAACTTTCCCGGATGGTACTTATACTACACCATCATAACTGAACTGGTTTGGGTTGGTGGTTTCGTGGGATTAGAAACGATTGATCCTTTTATAGGAGAAAAAGAGATGGATAGATTTATGTTCAGTCTGTCTTTTGTCATTACTCATGATCTTACTATTATAAAACTATATCTTTTCTTGTTTAAAAATGTTGAGCTGCAAGATATAGTTCATACTCTAGAGATAAAGATGCAGGATTTTTATCAGAATTATGACAAGACTCGTTCTACAATTCGGAAATCTAGGATCTTGACTGGATCATTCATATTCTTCGGTTGGGTTACCATTGGTAATGCAAATGTCTACGGAGCCATACAGGACTTTAAATGGAGGTCAGAAGTCGCAGAACTGAATGACAGCTCTTTGATTCCTGTGCGGACTTTGCCACAGCCTATTTACATCCCATGGAATTACCAGAAGGATATCTCTTACATTCCTACGTTTATCCTCGAGACTGTGGGTTTGTTGTGGACTGGCCATATCGTGATGTCAATAGATACTTTTATTGGCACTGTTATCTTGCACATGAGTTCGCAATTCGCAATTTTTCAAGAAGCTGTAAAAACTGTCTATGATCGTACTATAATCCAGCTTTACGAAGGCATCAGGAATATCGACGACAAGGAATTGAATTTAACCAGTGCTAGTGAGTTGGACAGATATGAGGCGGCTGTTAAAGAGCATTACACAGAAGAAGAAATTGAAAAGACCTTGGAGAGTTCACTGAAGACTTGTCTTCGGCATCATCAAATACTAATTGGGTAAGTAGGTTCTTAATACTTACATTAGCTGTAACCGAGTAGTAAAATCGCTTGCCCCACATCACGGAGGTTCCGAGATCGAATCCTGGAGGGGCACTCGCCGAACAAATGTCACCATGACACATTTCCCAGTTTGGATACTTAGGACATACGATATTACAGGCTGAATAACCATTGTCCGAAAAGAAAGATGATTCCGTGTTTCGGTAGAACGTAAAACCATTAATCTTAAGTGAAAATTTCGCAAATGGTCTACGTCAGTAAGAAATAAGTTGCATATTTTTAAGGCAGAATAAAGGTATTGTAACACTAGGTAAATAGGTATACAATTAATTTTAACTGACTATCAATTTGGTCCCTCCATTTAAACATTAAGATGAATTCTGTAGAAAATAAGGTAGCTAAACTTTTAGCTTAGGTATTAAATAGTAGATCCATAGTAGGTATTTAACTTTAACATGGTGAAAGATTGAAATCCAACACTTGATAAATTAACAAAGTAAATAGAAGTAATGAAACATAAATTGTGTAAAATCGGGGTAATAGAGTACTATTATTTTCTTCGGTGGTAATAGCTAATATAGAGTTAAACTATAAGGAAATGTAAAGAAAATCAAAATATTAATAAAAAAAAATTAAGCTTAAAATGTCGCTAATTCTTGTCAGAAGTGAAAATTATTTAAAAAAAGACCTCGTAACCCACACGTTAAGCAAAACAAGCCGTCAAAAACATCAGCTCCTTTTCAACGGACAGAGTATTTGTATGTATCTCGACGCGACGTAGAACTGGAAACAGATAAATCAGGGATGTTTGTTTGTTCGCCCCGGGACGCGCTGGGCCGTTCCGAGTTACATTTTAATTAAGTTTACTGGCGACCCGCTGCAACGCTGCAGCCGAGCTAATTAGAACTCAATAGTAGCATTTTGTAAATACGTTAAAAGTATGGAAAAGGGGGTGTGCAAAATAGAAATTACATAATATGATTAACAATTTCATTGTGTGATTTTATTTTGAATTTCATATCTCAATAATATTACAATTTATTTATTTATTTAATAATTCTGAATTCATTCACAAACTTTTCTTACGATGTTTTCCTTTACGGTGAAAACTTGCAGGCACGATTGTGAGGATTGAAGGTGCTTTGTAAGTGGAAAGCAACGGCTTTAGTCAATTCGCCAATGATGCTCTTATGTTACAAGTAAATAAATATTATTCATTCATTAATGTTTTAACATTTTAACACAACTCGCATAAAAGGGCTTGTGTCTGCTCAGTTTGTCGGTGCATCGAACTTTTTGGCAGGCGTTTCAGTCCGCGCCCAGTAAATTGCTACGGAGCGGCATCTGAATTAACTGAGCGGCCGGCGCCGGGGCGCGGGCCAAGCGAGCAATCCCGCGGATAAATAGGCCGAATCTGGCAAGCTCAGACGAATCATATTGCATGTGCTGGCAACTCACATGAGGTTTTTATTTTTTATTGCAGTAATGGCTTGTTGTTGACACTGGCGCTATGCTCTATTGCTAATAAATAAAAAAACCCGCATCTAATCAAATATATTTTATTGCATACAAAAAAGTTACAAATATTGTATTAACAGAAATAAAGCGGTACCTATGATAAGACTAATGACGGCCTTATCGCTCTAACAGCCTTTACAACAGCGAAACAACAGACAAATCAAAGAAACAAAAATTAATAAATCCTTGTTTTACTATAACTATTGCTGTGACGTAGTTGGTAAATAAGCCCCTATATCCAGGAACTCAGTGGACCTGTCTAATAAATTTTACCCAAAATTCTATCTTCAAAATGTAATCCGCTCCAATAACATTTAATATCTAGCTTAGATTTTCACGCTGAATCCGAACCGGCCTTATCCAGTCTTTACTTTCTTCGAAGCGACATCCCGTCTCTACCTAAACTGTGAATGATAAAGAGCGCCTTCGTGCAAAAAATATCAATTCTCAGCTCAGTCAATATGGGGCTCGACAGGCGTTTGACTGTAGCAATATCGCCGGATTACACCCCCAATGTTATCGTTTCCTAGTACTTTTTTCCCAGCTCATAATATCAACATAATCTGCCACTCATATTCACAGACAGAACTTTTGTAAACAGCGATGGAGATTTTGAATGCGAAAAATTGGGAGGTGTGAGCGCTATGAATCTTTCTACGAGTATTTGATTTTAAATCATTTCTTTTTCTTTTAAAATACAGAAGAACATTAAATCTCATCATATTATAAAGTTAAATTATAATATTTTAAAGTTTTAATTGTTTATGTGATTTAAATCTATTTTAAAGCATTTTTTGCAGAAAAGAAAACTACAGGACCATAAAAATTTTTTAAGATATCAAGTGACTATAATAATTGTTCGTTAGAAATACAGCCCGGTGGACTTGATACCAATCTTCGTGCTGTCAGTGATAATATCTTAATTCCTCTCGATTAACTTCGCATGAAAATCCGCATTGATTAGGATGCAGATGTCTAAATCTATGCGGAAGTTCCGCATTTGCGAATGCAGACAGATACGAATATATCGCAACATCCCTGGTTTCTACTACGCCACCGGCGGCGACGCCATTTAAGCCAGAAATAATCAAAAGAAGACTTAGAAATTAGAGCTTCTTAAAACTACCTAATAAAATAAAATAAATTAAGAAATATAATAAAAAGAAGAAAAATTTGAAGAATTTCAGCCAGTAAAAAAAAGAAAAGTAAACTTAGGAATAGAGCTTCTGATACTTCCTAAAATTCAAAAGTTTAAAAAAGTACTTTTATGTTTTTTTTTGCAGTTGCGTTGAGAAGTTTGGCAAGACATACGCATACGGGTTTATGACGCAACTGCTGTCGAGTATGGCTGCGATATGCGTGGTAATGGTGCAAGTTTCGGTAAGACACAATATATCACCTGATGCCTTGAAATATGGTTCACTAAGTTTGTTAAGTTTCGTGCACAAACATCTAGGATGGGTGAACTTGGTAGCTGGAACAAAGAAGATAAACAAATGCAAGTACTTCAATCTGTCATTAATAATATTAATTGAGACTATCTGCCTACTTAGACAATTTACATTTCAGACCTTTTGCTAATAGTATTATTTAGCAACCTTTGCGTTGTGAGTGAATCTTATCTAATGTCTCCCAATAATTACACAACCAAAGTAATTTAAAATCTAATCATAAGTAGGTATAGCTTACTTTCTGAATACTGAAAGCCAATCCAATCTCTAACATCGTATGGGTTATACGCCGTGAAATTTAACTGGTTTTTTATCCGCTACATAGTGGTAGTACCCATGAAACTAAACAACTTTCCCTAAGGAACATAGATTGGAACCTTAAAAATAATTTTCAGCTTTTCATATAGGTACGGTCACGTTCATAAGTCCAGTCATGTCACGTGCACCTATACTTTAAATTAACTTTTTTTCCAAAAGCATTCAGAACATATTATTTGAAGCAAAATATTGAGTCCCTTACACTGTATAAGTAACACAAAAAAATAATAATATCAAGCCTTTGGGAAAAAAGTTATTTGAAAGTATAAAAACACGTGATATGACTGCACCTATGAACTTGACTGTACCTAAACTTCAGTCCCGTGACCGGCCACTTTGTATGAAAGAAAAGTTAAATTTTAATTTTGATGTTTCAAAGTTTGTTCCTAAGGGAAAGCTGTTCAGTTTCACTACCACTGTTGCGAATAGACAATCAGGTGTATTATACAAGGTCGTGTCAAATGATGATGCTACCAACACGAATAAGAAACGTACCGATATAGAAAATGTGCTTTGGAACCTTTCAAACTCGTAAAAACCAAAAATCTCACCTACAAACGAAGGAGAAGGATATCCCAGGATGGGGTGATTTAGTCCAATTAGTTATGTCCCCTCTTCAAAGGAATGTGGGCTTTCGACTTCAGCTAAAAAATCCATTTAGCAGGTGGTAGCAGAAACATGTGTTTTGTAACTGTGTAACTATTAGAGGTATTAAATAGACCATTTAAAGATCGAAGACCATAGACGGAAAAAGCAAAAATAAGTAATAAATGGATTACCATTTATTACTTATCGTAGTGAGTGTAAGAAGTGTCGTAAATTATTACGACACTTCCTTTTTTTAAATTTAATGATATCCCTATACAATGTCACAGAATACCAAATAGTAATGTTTTTTTTATATTGTGACTTTACCAAATAAATAAAATACAAGAGTGTGCATTCAAATGCAACGTAGAGAATTGCAACAAGCCTTTTCTGAAAATTGTTTCTCTGCAATACGAGTATATCATAATTGTCAGCACGACGAATTATATCTGGCTGGCTGCCAAGCCAAGAGTTGGAAAGTACAAAACTAAAACTGTATGAACTAAAGTCCGGAGCGAGTTGCATGTATTGTTCGAGTGGAATAAATTCCGTATCATACAGCTTACCCAACATATCCCTCTTGCCTATTATTAAAAAATCCTTCTGATAATAACTTATGGTTCCACAGCAAGACGCGTCCAGCTTCAAATCGGTCAGACTGGTGACGTCACTGTCCTTTTTCTTCGCGATGACCTTACAGCTCGGCTTGCAGTGCTACTCTGCCAACGAAATGACCCTTGAGGTAAGAAGAGTCGTTATACTGTCTACATCCATTGAGGAATTACGTACAAGTACCAAAAAAGATACCTCGAATACATTTTGCGCCAACATGGCGGCAGTGGGAGTCAGAGGCGGGCGGAGTGCGCGGGGAGAAGAAAAACAAAAGACAAGCGCCATAGAAGTTGGAGCTCGCTAGTTCCAATTCAAATGACAAGAGTGCGGTTCGCGGGTTTCCTTTCTATGTACTATAAACTAGATCTTAAGATACAGGTTGTGGGTGATGGATCAGCAAAAATTGATAAAAGATGCTCAATCAATGCATGTGATCAAATATCTAAAGAAACTTATCCGGAAATCGAAGTCCGGAAACGAAAGAAAGCTTCTCAATTTGTATGTTATGGAAGTGTCCATTTTCTTTTCTTTTCTGAGAAAGGTTATTTTGGAAAGTTGCACTTGCTAAGCTGCCGCTATAAGGTTTTTTAGGAGTACCTATTATTTCTTTCGACTCTACATAATATACTTAGCCCAGAGAAATAGCAACAGTAACAACAACTGCGATTTCTAACCCACAATTTCCTTTAAGGGAGAGGCTACATTAATGTGGTTCGTTCATTCTAAAATGAAAATTAATCCATAAGTGCACTTCTTCTCTGTACACCGTTCTTCGTACTCTACGGTATCGTAATCCCTTTCGTAATCCATTGCTGCACCGACATCTTTCCCCAGGCTGGTCGCGTAGCAGGAGCCGTAATGCAAAGCAAATGGGAGCGAATGCCGGTCCGCCTCCGCCCTTTGCTACTGATGATGATGATGAGGGCGCAACGACCGCTGCGCCTTAGCGCTGCTGGCTTCGCTAATATGGACAACGCTTGTTTCCTTGCGGTTAGAGAATTTGAATTGAGAATATTGGAATTCCATTATTATGTTTTTTATTAGATTCTTTATTGTACACACACAAATATAACAAAGCAGTACATTTAACTGGTAGTTTACAAGGGCGAGCTTATCTCTAAGTAGAGATCTTTTCCAGCCAACCCGTAACAAGTGTGAGAAAACTATAACAAAATTTTGTATCAAACGTCATACTTACGTTTTCAAAAACATTGAAGTCAGCAAGCTACAAAAATGTTTGTTATGTACGTGGCACGTTCACTAATACTGTGTGCGTTTTTCTATGGAGTAGGATAGTAGTACTATATGGTATTAGAATAACAATAGTCAAGTAAAGGATGTCGCAATGTACAGTTGGGTAACCAACCACAACTGTAATCCACAAACGCCCTAACCCCCACCGAGGGGCTCGATCCTACCCTGAAAATCAGGGTGAATACGTTAGATAGGCCTTAGTCGACCACGCTGGTTCAGTGTGGGTTAGTTAACTTCACACACACCTTTGATTTACTCGCAGGTGTGGAGGTTTTTCACAATGTTTTACTTCACCGTAAGAGCGTCTAAGAAACGTACATGTGAATTCTAAAACCATGGTACCTACTTGCCGAGGCTTAAACCCGCGAACTTCCGAATGGAAGTCGAAGGCTCAGCCACTTGACGACTGACGCTAATGTAATGCCTATAATTTCTTTTGCAGATTATGAAGGCTGCTTATTCGTACTACGCAGTTCTTAGCCAGCGGCAAACAGACAGTCAGGATATTTAAATTAAAAACATTGTTTCGTAGCACGATTTATTGAATTACCTTTGAAGTAGTTCACCGTAACAATGATGTTGACGTAATACCACGTAATACTTGGGGTGACGTCACACTGCTTTAGAAACTGAATCTCGAATCTCATTATAATTATACGCATTGAGTTTGTTTCTTTTATTTTATTTTTAGAATACAATACACTGTTTTTTCTAGTCTTGTTTCATAGAAAACTGCTTAATAGTATGTTGTCTAGACATAATATTTAAATTTATGCACAGTAATAAAAAAAAACCCTCCGTTAAGTTAACGATGTTGCCACTCTTCGTATCAGCTGATGTCTTTTCTTTACTAAAGTAGGTATTTAAAGCCAAGCACGCGTAAAAATAAATAATTTAGCAATTTGTGTTACAAAATGTTTTTGCTTCGCCAAAGTTATAAGGCAGTGGACGGGGCACATATTGTACGCAGGACCGATGGCCCGTGGGGTGCCGTGGGGCAGAAAGGTTCTTGAATGGCAACCACGCACTATAAGAACCACCACACTAAATAGCGTCTTTTGGCCGTCGACTTCGTACCTACGTCGCGCATACATGAATTAATCCGCGTTTGTCTTTTGTTTCACTCGTCTTGCTGCCTATGATTGAATGCGCGACGTACGACAAAAAAAAGTCTTACGATCGTCGACGTCGCGTCGTACGTCGCGCATACATGAAATAATCCGCGTTTGTCTTTTGTTTCACTCGTCTTGCTGCCTATGATTGTATGCGTGACGTACGACGACGACGCGCAAAAGACACTAGTGAGGGGGTAGTAAGGCGTGGCAGCCAAACGATAATGGCCCATTTACACGAGGCCAATAGACGAGGCAATCCAGTAAGCCAGGCCAATATTGGCTTCGTTAAAATAGGGCCAGGTCAATTAACCAAGCCAATGGACGAAGCCAATCCAATGAAATAGAACGATTTCGAATTTGCTGGCGCCAACGCTTCTGGCCTCGTGTAAATGGGCCATAAGGGTCGTTAAGGAGATCTTTGGGTATGGCCGTGGTATGGCCTTTGTCCAGCAGTAGACGTCTTAAGACTGGATGGTGATGAAGATACTGTATACATTATAATACCAATAAGACTTATGACCTTGTACCTCGTTTTTTTGTTTTCTTCTGTTAGCTTAAATGCAATAGCATAAGGTCCATATCTTTCCGCACAGTGTGACGTCAGCCTTACAAAGATTATAGAAACGCATTTTCATAGCATTGCACGTAACTAACTCTAGTATACTATCACAGTTGTAGCGTAAGTATAAAATTACAAAAGTACTCGGTAATAAATTGTACTATTACTATACTAGACCCTTTCGTTTACTATACATTTACAAGCAAATTCTGTATGTTTGAAACTACGTACGCAGGCTATTTACTTAATTGGTATACTTTGGTAAAATTATTTTTTCGCTATTTACACTTACTTATCAATAAAAACGTATTTTCTTCAAAAAAGTGTTTAAAAATGGATTATTACAAAATAATGGATGTTTTGACCAAATAACTTTTGAGAATTATCTATATAATATTTTGCCAAAAAGGCAGATTATAGTTTTTAAACATTTTCATCACATCTCTGCTAGGATAAGTCATGAAACGTAACGAAACACCTAAAAATATAATAATAAAACAAAAAAATATTCAGATTCAAAATAATATTAAAACTCGCAATAATTTTATGGTTTTTGGTCCAAAACATTTACGAATCAGATTACATGCTTATATAAGTAGCAAAGTATCTATCAGTTGACATAAGATAGCAAAATCATAATTAACAATTTCCGCGCATTGTTTCAAAAGTAGTCATACATAAGTAGAACATTACTTTTTCTTTTGCTCACTATAATAATACCTACCTATCTGTCTTGAAGACTTCAGGCGGCTGATGAATTTACACATTTTAAATAAGAATAAAAATAATTTATATATGGGACATCACAACACATTACACAACAGATAAAACAAATTTTAACAACATAGGCAAAATTACCTTATACGCAAAACAATTTGGTAAGTAACAATTTGGTACAGATATACAGGGCGTCCCACGGCTATGCCTCATGGAGGGAAAGTACCTTAAATATTGTAGATAGAACATTTCACTGAAAGAAGACTTTATTTTATTTCTAAAAAGTATTAAAACTGCATTCATATATTTTTAAATAATTACACGGTTGAACCGGGAATCGAACCCGCTATACGAGAAAAAATAATATCCTGTAGTTTTATCATACCGATCGAAAGGCTTCATCATAAGGGTTATTTTTTGCTAAATAACATAGTGTCAGAAATAAAAGGAAGACTTTGTATTTTATTCCATGTGGCATAGGCGTGGGACGTCCTGTATAATGAAATAAAACCTTGACAATAAATATTTAACTGTTTAGTTATTAAATAAAGTTAAATACTTTATTGCATTCAAAACAGTACAGTGAAACATTTACAAAAAAAAGTGTAGAGAATGTACAAGAAGTAATAAATAAATTGATTTTATTTGTATCACAAATGAATAAATATGTGATTTTGATTTAAAGAACAGGCGGATATAAATTAAGGCCTATAATGTATGGCTGCTTGATGATTCAAGCTTGTGAAAATTCTCAAAGTTCTAGAAGAGGTGGTTTGGGGGTGACAGAACGGGGTCTATCCGGCGGCGGCGTCTTAATCTCCGTCATCTCTTCAGATCTGAAACGAAAAGAAATGCCGTCATAAATTGTATCCATGAAACGTTTACTGCTAGACAAGGATATCCACACCGAAGGTATTTTTCACCAAAAGATTAAAAACAACGTGAGATATACGTGATACAAATAAAACACACACAATAAAATACATTTTGTAGGCTGTGAGTTCAATCTCACGCAGAAATACCAATAAATCTGTATAATAGAACTGTAGAGGTCGAAAATCTGTACATAGAAAAAAAGTCCTTAAAACCGAGTCAGGGGGATGTAAGAAGAAATGATGTAGAAATAAATATTTATTATAAAAAACACTAGAAAAACACGCTTTTATAAATGCACGTAAAAAACAAAAAAATAATTATGGATCGTTCAAGTTGTCTCTATTTCTGGGCTGAAGTGTAAACTATGTGCTTTTATTTATAAAAACGCTAACGCTTATGCTGATATTTGATTGTAAAAACGTGGGGCGCTGGAACAGAAACTGGAACACTATACATCCCAGCAGCAATGAATGCCGAAGCTGGTCGGAGATGGCTCATTGTGTAGCTGCTCGTCACGTAGTACCTTTGCAGCTTCGAGTGGAAAAGCTCTACCGTTTGCAAATTTCATTCATAGTCGAGTCCGTTCTTCTACGCTACGTGGGGTACACACCGGGGAACAGTGAAAAAAATAATTTTAGTTCATTACTCATTCAATAGATGTCGTCCGTTAGCGTATATTTGAGTATAAAAAAATAGTATAATATCTAGCCGGGCCGGGGCGGGTCGCTAGTTTCATATAATACCTACATATTATATGACTTTAAACATACAACATCACAGAACATACAATAGTACTAACACGTAGCAGGTTTGCAATGACGTCACCTTATGCATTATTTATGAATTTGTATAAATAGAAGTGCATTTCTGTGATCCGTGAGTGCTCTCTTGCTCTGAATATTAAAAAGATGTAAGTTCTAAATAATAAAATTGTGACATTTGTGACGCAATCATTATTAGGAACAATACCATAGAATACAAAAAATATTTATTGACACCAATAAATACAAACAGATAACACAAAAAAGAAAACAATAGGTTTCAACGGGCGGCCTTATTGCTATTGCAATCTCTTCTATGAACCTGACCAAACATAGCTCTACATTGAGTTTACTTACACTTTTCTAATGATGAGTGATAGGTTACCTACCTAGCTACCTACTGTGGTTTCATAATCGCCAAAAAAAAAACTCTAAAGAAAGATTGTTCCTACTACTTTCCTCAAGTAACATAGTATAAAGTGGCCTATGTGTTAATCCAGGGTGTCAGCTAACTCCATACCAAATTTAATTAAAATCGCTCCTTTCGACGTGAAGAAGTAACAAACATACACACTCACAAACTTTCGCCTTTATAATATTATAGTGTGATTTCTTTACAAATATCGTAATATTCTTTTACTACAGTCGTGAGCACATCAAGCTGAAAAAATTTATATCTGCACCTTTCTTACATCCGAATAAGGGAGATAATTGCAATGCGTGTGTTCAGTATGACTCACTCTTGAAAAATTGTAATCTCCCGAGAATTTTTTTTTCGCCTCACAGTCAGAAGCCAGCACAAGCGGTAGGACATTCGCACTACGAAATTCACCCCTACTGCTACGGAATACGGGCGCTCTTAAGGTCATCAAGTCCAACCGCATGTGCTGGCTTGCTACTGTACCTATACCTACATCCTCTGGGACACAGAAGTGAAAAGTTGGCAGACAACAATAGAACAAAAGCGACGAGAAGTAAAAGTTAGTCCTCATCCTCCCACACTGCTAGTTATCCCGTTCTTACATGGAGCTATTCAAACTCCCCATACGTTATCAAAGAAGCGTTTTCTCACCACAGTTAGTATTAGTATCAGTTAACAGCTCATAGATGTCCTCACCGAGGGGCTCGAGTCTACCCTAAAATCAGGGTGAATGAATATGCCTTATTCGACCACGCTGGCTCAGTGCGTGTTGATCAACTTCACACACTACCTTTAAATTACCTACTTCGCAGGTGAGCTTCACCGGACTTGCGGGGGAGCGGAAGACTCTACCCCAAAGTAGTCATGCACCAACGCGACTAGGGGCGGCTCGAGGAAGCCTCGGACCTAGGCCTAGCGTGTTGATACTGAAAAACATCGTGAAGGAATGGATGTTTTACTTCACCATAAAATATATTTTGCATTTATATCTAGATTTATTTGTAAATTGTAGTGCCGTGAAACAACAATAACAGTTTAAACCAAGTCCTGTACTTACTCTTTAAGTACATACATATCGCGTCGAAAAGATAATGAGGCGACGACGGATAGGGAAAATTCCAAGCGCCGCGTGAAAAACGGAGAATACCTACGTAAGTTTATGTATCTTATTTTTCGTACCTTTCAGTGAGTAATACGAGTAAACCTAACTTCGTCGCCTTTACATACAAGTATCAAGGAGTGAAATAGATAAATTAAAGGACAAAACAGATAGATTACCAAATTTTAAAGAGTATTATTACGAACCACTCTTTTTCGCTACTTGTATAGTTGTAGTAGATTCCACGCCGACGTGTTTAATCCTTCTAAAGACGTAGAAGATCCAAAGCTGAGGAGAAAATATGTTTATGAATGGAGGATAGTGGTAATTTTTATGTGTTCCTTCCTACTTGCCAACAGGAGAATACCATCTACTTGCAAAACTTGAAAGGATGGATTGATTTTTATATCTATCTATATCTACAGTAAAGGAGCGAACTCACAGACGCGGGCGATCGAGGTCTGTGGGTCGGAAAAGAGTTTATATGCAGCCTGTAACACGGGTCGCGCCGGCTTGCTATGGGACAGACAGCATATAAACTTTTTCCTGCGCCTGTGGGTACGCAGCTTCAATTGATGAGGTTGGCTTGGTCCAGCTTGGTCTATGAAACGGGTGAGTGTGGCGACGTGCTATTTACATCAGAAAACTCGTGGATCTTGAAAGCTATAATCGGGTGAATATGCGTCATGTGACTTTGTTTGAAAAGTCGATCATGCAGTTATCATCCCGTGATTATGATCAATCATGTCTGTATACCTATTTGTCCTATATCAATATCACTGAACAACAGAAAATACCTACAACGTTATAAATCGTGCAAGAGATAACACAACCCCCATTTAGAAATGCTTTACTAGTTCAGTTATTGATTTTCGGTTACTTTATTAATTCATTCTGAATTACTTCGTAAATCACCTTCCCCGAAGCACTTTCAAGAACTCAACTGTTTTAGACCGAACTAATGTGAAAGAGTCCCTTTCACCAGCAAATTACAAAATCATGCACTAGTTAGAAAACTATAAAATTAAATTATGATGTTTACCTGTCTTCGCCCGTATGTGCCGCGTTATAGAAGACGTCAGGCAAGGGTGAATCGTACTGGCTGAGAAGAGAGCTCCCCGCCCTAGGCGAGTGAGGGCCGTGGGTCGCGAACGGGGAGAATGGAACTGTTGCTCGAAGAGCTGCCAGGACTAGAAGTAAACCTCCTGATGGCAGACAAAAAAAGAAAAAATCGTTGTGTTCTCTGTTTGAAATAGCGAGCAGCAGTTTCCAAAGGTGTGAAGAACAGGCTATGGCAATATGAGCTTCTTTTTATGAAATGTGCGACTATGTCGCTCTTTACATCAGAACCAGCTAAGCTAGTATGTAAAATTTAAGCGAGGTGATGAGTATTGAATAATGTCGTGCCTTTTCTCTTGCAATGACTGTTTATATTTTGCTTTATGATTATGATTTGGATGGAGAGGGAAGGGCACCAAGTACCCAAGACCACTGCGACCCATAGTGGATCTATTGTATGTAGTCGGCCCTCATAGTCTACATAGCCTCTTCCAAACCGACCGCTTTGAGGAAGCTGACGGTTTTGGTGGGATTTAGGCTTCGGGCTTGTTCGGGCTTCATGGGGGGCAAGCTATATTTTGCTTTAGTTTGCATATTGTTAAAATTTGCCAATAACACGTTACATGTTAGACGCCTATAATATTCAGTACATAATATAGGTAGACCTTGACTGATTTCCATTAGTATCTTAAGCGGCGAATCAACCCATATGTTTAACTCGTCCCTGTTTATCCATGATAATTGATAAGGTAGAAGTCGAAGTTATGATTTAAACTGGCTCTACATTCTCGACAAAACTAGAGAGGCGAAAGAGACGCAGTTATGCGCAAGAGTGAGCGCGGTGTATTTGCATCTCATTCTAACGCATAACTGCGTCCCTTTCAGCTCTCTAGTTTTGTCGAGAATATAGAGCCAGTTTAAATCATAATTTCGATCTACACTCGTAGACTGCATATGACAAATCTATTGGAAGATTACGAAGATTCATTCTCTCCTCTCCGGTACAGGAATTCTCAATTAGCTGTTATAGGTAGGTAGAGTCTATTAGGGCCAGATTGGCAAACACATGGTTTTAATAATTTATTAATTTAAAAAATCCAATCGTCAGCAGCGCTTATTAAATTCATGGGTAAACAACGCTGAAGCAGCCATAAAGGAGAACATTTTCTACACAAATTCAAACATAGATAGAAGATATTACCTTCTTCTCTGTCAGAAAAAGGTAACACCTTTAAATATGATCAGCTTCAAAAATATCTTTGGAATTACCTGCAATAGTAGCCATAAGGGTTAAATTAGCAAACAGTAGTGCAGTGGCCATGCAAGCGTAGACCGGCGCTCTGGCCCTCCCACAGGACCAGCGGCAGAAGTCCCAACATCTAAGGGACAGGGTATATTCCCCCCTTCGGCACAGGAGGTCTACGAACAGGGCAACTACCCACATCGTCTCCAGGATAAAAACCGCTGCTGCTCCGGCGCTATGGACAAAAGTGTGATATGTCATTGTGTGCGTGCGCTTTATTAACCCCCGACGAAAAAGAGGGGTGTTATAAGTTTGACGTGTGTGTCTGTCTGTCTGTCTGTCTGTGGCATCGTAGCTCCTAAACTGATGCGCCGATTTTGATCTAGTTTTTTTTGTTTGCAAGGTGTCACAATCGAGAGTGTTCTTAGCTGTGCTCCAAGAAAATATCTTTAGCCATTTGAAGATTATCAGCTCTTTTCTAGTTGTTGAAAGGATCAAATAACCGTTTTGTGTCGGAAGTTTTTTTTTTATTATTTAGTGTTGTTATAGGTACCTATGTATTTGTAGATGTAAGCAGATCTCGGCCAATCATCTCCAATAAACTGTACTAGTGTTAGACGTTGTTTCCTTCCAAATACCTCAAGTTTTCCAGTAGCAAATTAAGAAAAAATAAACCTTACAAAACGGCTCAACAGATGGCACTAGTGAATAGTGAGGTAATAAATACAGATGTATTGGATTACAAAAAAAAACATTCAAATTAATCAACTACTTATTCTAAAATTAATTTCAGTCTGATAAATCTCACTGTTCTCATTATTTCACTAGCATCATCTATGAAAATCTTGAAGAACGCTCTTTTTTTTTTCCAGCTGTCAGAAAATGTCCCATTCTTTAAAAACCTTTGTTTCTATTCATATCCATACTTATTATAAATGCGAAAGTGTTTGTTTGTTTGTCCTTCCTTCACGCCCTAACTAAGCAACTTACCGACTTGATTTTCGGCATAGAGTTAGATGAAAGGATGGAGAGTAACATAGGCTACCGCAGGAAAACACTTCTTTCCCACGGAAAAAAAATGCGGAAAGCTAGTAAGGTCATATTAAAAGTGTCAGATTTTTATATAAGGCTCTATCTACATTATTATAGCTATAAGTATTCATATGACGGAGTCCCTATAATTATAATTTAACAAAAATTACGGTAGTCATCACGACTAAAATCTTCTGACCTTATATATAATTATATTCAATGAACTAATTATGATATGAAGGTAGAAGAGATAACTTAAAGCTTCTTTTCATTGAGGTTTTGGTACGTTATAGGGACTCAGTTCCTTTACTATTTATCTGTTTGAGTATGATTGGCGATGAGGAACACATTACTCAAATTCCCACGTGGCTCCATCAGCGAGTTTCCAGTAATTAATCCAGTAGGCGCCGTCGGGTCTCGCCGTCTAGCCTGCAGGTTCCTCGCTCAATAAACCCTTAATGTTTACACGGTACCTATACGTTTAACGACTCATAATTTGTACGATATTTGATCTGACATTTATTCTGGACTAGTAATCGATCACCTTTATACGACCCCTATACGACAATGACAACCTCTTCAAGATTGTCTCAGATAACAGTCTAAATTGAATCTATGATGAATTTTGTATGTAGATTAGACTTCGGGATTAACACGTATGAAGGCTACTTTTATCCCGAAAATATAAATTCCCATGAAAAACATTACCATAACTAGTAAAGTATTTTTAAATAGCAGCGAAAATTAAAAACACTAATCTGGGGCAGGGACTCGAACTCGCATCTCCTTAGCTATCCGGGCCATACAGGCGCAAACTACCAACTGTCGTTTCGGACGGTTGGTTCCACACCGCTAAGTTCCACTAGTGGGTCCACCTGGACTTTCATAAGTACCTACCTTGTAGTGGAACCAATAGCATTAGTTTTAACCAGCGTTTTTAGTACTAATAGCACAGAATAAATAATATACTAGGTACTAATAAATAGCCCCATAGCCCACTACTAATATTTTAGTTAAACCTTTGTGCTACCGAGACTCCGTACAAGCCCAATGAATCCCTAACAGACAGTATTGTTAAAATAGTAATAAACTATAACTAATAAAAGATTTACGGAAACAGTTAGTATTTTTGTAAAATACTAGCGCCTGCCTGCGGCTACGCCTGCGTTGTTTTTCGACGTTTCCGTATAGTAATTTTTAACTATCCCACGGGAACTCTTTAATTTTCTGCGATTAAAGTTATCTCAGATTGTTGACTGGGGATATCAGTTACCACCATGCAAAATTTCATTCAATTCGGTCTAACAGTTTCGGAGATATCTAAGCCCTAACAAACAAACAAACAGAGAAACAAAAAAAAAATCAGGATATGTTCTATAATCACTTCTTATTACATCCCCCTGACTCGGTTTTTATCAGTTTCTTTCTACGTATTTTCAACTTTCACAGTTTTTTCAATCATATATTTTCAATTTTCATTCTCCTTCTTTGCCATTTGCATTCTCTTTTTCCAAATATAAATATTGTAAAATATATGCATTTTTTTTATAAATAACAAGCTATTTGGGTATCCCAAACCAAGCTTTCCTAACATTTTAATAAAAAAATATAGTGTATTTTTATTCTATTACCTGACCAGAAAAATAAAAAACTTGCCCCTATGCCGCCACGTGTATATTTTTATGTCTATGGTATAAATTTCTATTATAAAATTAGTTCCATTAAAATTCCGCAATATGGCGAGGTTTTTTTTTTCTCGTCGGTCTTTATATGTTTTGAAGCGAAAGCGGCTCCCATCTCTCTGTGTTTTGTTTATGTACGTGTATATGGACGTGTGTACACGTCATTGCCAACGTGTGTACAGGAAATATTTAGGTATCTAATCAGTCAGACTATCTAATCAAACTATCTAGTGGCAGGTGCTTGTGTTTTATCTGACTTGTTTACTTAATCTAATTCTTGTCTGCAGCGCTACTCATGTCAAACAAATTTTTATCTCGCTCGAGCGACGTTATTGTACAACGATTCTCTTCCCTACATAATAATCTGCCCATAACGTATTTTCTAAAGTAAACATTAAAAAAATATATATTATATCTCATGGCTCCGTAACGCTATGCCGAATAATTCTAGTGCGATGAACGTTAGTGCGACAACACTCCAGTTCGATAAATAAGTCTACAAAAAAAAACAGAACTACCTAAATTTTTTTGTATTTTTATTTTGCACAGCTTACGTGTTAAATGGGAAATGCCGGGTTAAGAAGAAAAAGTTCGTGGAGTCATCATTATCATAATTTCAACCGAAAGACGTGTCCGGTCCTGCTGGACAAAGGTCTCCCTCAAAGAACTCCACAACGATCAGTCCTGCACTGCCCGCATCCAGCTTCCCGGTCCCGGGCGGGACCTACCCAAGCTACGTCTTCCACCGCCGTTCAAGAAACTTTTTGCCCCAACGTCCTTCGGTTTTAGACGCAATGTGCCCCGTCCACTACCCTTAAGTTTAGCGATTCTTCGGACTATGTCGTGACTTTGATTTTAAGCTTGATCCGTCGTACTTTTTCGACTCAAGCATAGGTCAATTAAAAATAAAAATAAACTTTGATTTGCTGCGGATCTCATCATTCCTGAAACGATCGCGCAGGGAAACTCCAAAGAAGTACCTATGCAAAATTAAATAGGGTGAAAAGGAACGAAAATTTTCAAATATGTAAATATAATTATTAATAAGGATATAAGTGACGTACTCACAGCAGTGCAGGTGCCACGTCATAGCCCAGGACTAGCAGTTCTGACCCGGCACCACTTAACACTGGGAACAAAATAAAAAACAAATAAATATGTCATCATCATCTCAGCCTGTAGATGTCCACTGCTGGACAAAGGCCTCCCCCGAGGATCTCCACAATGATCGGTCCTGCTTGACCCGCATCCAGCGGCTTCCCGCGACCCTCACCAGATCGTCGGTCCACCTCGTGGTCTTCCGGCGCGCGGCCGCCATTCAAGAACCTTTCTGCCACAACGGCCGTCGGTTCTACGCGCAATGTGCCCAGCCCATTGCCACATAAGTTTAGCGATTCTTAATAAATATGTGGAACATCTCAATTCTCACACACGGCTATCAGTAATTTTGACCCCGAACTAGGCTATCTGACCCCAAACTAACTAGGCCTTCTGTACCATAGCCATGGCTTGTCAGACAGCTGATATACATACATAGATATAAATATCCAGACACAAGGCAAACAAGTGGTCGTCATACGAACGAAGTGCTAATTATCAGAAACAGTTCATGAATATTGTTTCTTTTTGGGTTTGCTCTTTAATATAAATAAAATAACTAAAAAGTTCTTTCTATTTGTTAAATTATTGTTCCATAGGAAATTTAAGGAAATATGGCTTCATTTTGATATTATGTAGTAAAAGTAGAATAATAGTTCGCTTTCAGGGTTAAATAAATACTTACCTACGTCATTACCGAAATGGACGTTCCTTACCTACCTCGTAAATTTCAGAATTCAGCCAGCAGTCAGCCGCTTAGAACGCTAACCGATTTTGTTTAGAATTCTTTGAAAAATGAAAATGAAAATGAAAAATGTTTTATTCGAAGTAAGATTTTACAAATCACTTTTCGACGTCGAGGCTGGTTCACAATTTGGCTGTCTTCTGTGGAGAAGAACTCGCCGGTGGAGAAGAACCCGCCGATTTCGGTAACTGCGCGCCCCATACGCTTCAATAGAACGCTTCAACAAACAGTAGATCGGTATTTAAAAACCGGCGACATTTATCTAACTCTCTATTTAAAAGTAATCACAAAGTAATAAACTCATCCATCGATGTAGATTAGATAGTAGATCCTAGACAAGATTTAAGATAGGGCGTAGACTAAGCCGAAATATTAAGATTATTGTAAAGTATATAGAACGTCATCAATCTTATATATAATATAAATCAGAGGCTCGTCAATGGATGATAATGAGATTTAAATTCCTCTTTTTTGGGTTTATCGAGACTCCTATGTCCTGTCCGCCCTCTTCGGCGGCCATCGAAACTAAGTAAGTTTATATAAGTAGTAGACGAGTTTTCTCAGCGACTGCAAAAAGTTGTAAATTTTGGCACATTTCTTCTTGTGTCTTCAAATGTCATTCGGTTTATAAAATATCTACGAAAATTATTCGGTTGCAGTGGTTGCAACTAGTTTCCACTGACGAAGAAAAGCTCTTTTCAAGCAATTTATGTCTACTCGATCGAAAGTTTCGATCGCGGCCAAAGGATCCTTTTTTCCTTGCCACTATTATTTCTTGGGTGCCACTACACTAAGATGCTACATATTTAATTGCCTGCCACCACAGATAATATAATACTAGTTACACTACTGCCACTATAGGTATCATAGTGCTAATACAAATACTTACCGTGGTGGACCGCACAGATAATATCATGGTCTAAGAAAACAAGGTCTAACCGTTAGACCACGTGACTGACACGAGCCTACGTCATTTTACGCTGTTCATCCTTGTCTATTAACACGCATTCGACAAGGACGAACAGCGCAAGATGATGTAGGCTCGTTTCAGTCACGTGGTCTAACGGTTAGACCTTGTTTTCTTAGACCATGGATAATATTATATTATACTTAGTATGTATATATAGTTAGTAATTGACACACAAAAAATACCTAAGTTTTATATACTTCCTATATAATATGCTAGATCTTTCGTGTAAAGCCCTACAACAAAGAGCTTCGTAAAATAATTGGTGCTTGCAGTTTTTGGGGACGAAACAAAATGAGACGTCTGTGATTAAACACCATAGAAGTGCGCTTTGTAATCAACAATAATTAGTTTTGGAACATTCAACTTTATCACATTTCTGTGTGAAAAACAAAGAGGCAAATAGAATTATTTTCGGTTATTATAATACGTACTATTATGTTTAAGTACATAGATTAAGATCTATCTACTTCTACTATCTACTAATATTATAAAGAGGAAAGATTTGTATTTTTGTGTGTGAGTGTGTGTATGTTTGTATTGAATAAACTCAAAAACTACTGATCCGATTTCAAAAAATCTTTCACCATTAGAAAGCTACATTCTCCCTGAGTAACATAGGCTAACTTTTACCGCGGAGAAATGCCTCATTCCCACGGGAAAAAACTGATAAAATGGGCGGAGCCGCGGCGGAAAGTTAGTACATTATAATTTTATGAATAATTTATTACAAAATGTTCAAATAAAATTACGTGTCGGTAGGTATATACAAAAGTATTTTATCAGCAATCGTCATCTAATCAATGTTTTATTTATTCATTTTTAATATCTAATTAGAATCCTTGAGCCATGTGGATCCATCACTCTAAAGATTCATAAATTTACTACTACTAACGACTAGAATCATAAATTATTATTTTGCATGAATCGCTGCAATTATTGTATAATAATGAACTGTTCGCAGTACCTATATAGGTAGGTAGGTAAGTAGGTTTTATATAAAACCCCTCAATTTCAGAGGAAAATCAATAGGTAGTAAAGAAATTATTTTATTCAATAAACTAGCCTGACCATAAAAATAAAAAACCCGCTTTGGGCCACGTGTATTATATTTTTATGATTTTTAAGGCAACAATTTTACATAATGAAATTAGTTCCACTTTTTTTATTAAACTATGGATTATTATTATGGAATATTAAGAGCGTCGGTGGCCAAGTGGCTAGGGTCGTTGACTTCCATTCAGAAGTTCGCGGGTTTGAACCTCGGCACGTACCAATGTGTTTTCGATTTTCGAATTTATATACTCGTATACGTTTATTCGATGCTCTTACGGTGAGGAAACATCATCCTGAGGAAACTTGCACACACCTGCAAAGAAATTCAAAAGTGGTGTGTGAAGTTGATCAAAATACTCTCGAAACCGCGCCTCACGCCATTATTATTATGTGTGAAGAGTGATTAGTTCCACTACGATGAAAAAACGGTTCCGCAGATCGTAATTCGTAAGAAATACCTATAAGTAATAAAAAAAATACAAGCAATAATTTATAATAAGAAGCAGAAATGCAAATTTTGTACCTATAGCTAATAGCACTATTTATGTAGGTAGGTACGTCTTAGTTTACGTAAGTAAGACGTATTTGGTTATTGGCTTTGATATTTTTTTCTAAATTCTATAAAGTAACTTGCTACTCCGCAGCTCCTTCCACGTCATTAAATTATCCTACAAAAAGTAGCCTGTCTTACTCCCTTTAATTATTAGGTACCAATTTTTCATCGCAATTCATTCATTCACCAATTTTTTATAGGTCTTCTCAATGTAATGGTCCACATGAAGAGATAGTTTGGTCTAAATCAAAGTTGAAAAAAATTATTTAAAAAAAGTAAAATAGTTCAACTATTATAGACCAGGCTGGACAAGACGGAAGCTGGGTTCAAAAAAGTCCACTTTGACGGTTAGAAAAAGATGCCACAAAGTCTTTTTAGAAACAGCAGTGTTGTAACTTACCTACTGCAGTAATGAGTCCCCATAGCCTGGTGAACGGCTGCAGTATCTCCCAGGCCCTTAGAATCACGGATTTCTTTTGGGGCCCCGTCCCCCTTCTAACAGGGCTTGGGGTCACTATTTGAGGGGGGCTTGGGGAATTGCCCCTGTCCACGTTTTGCTCCTCACTCATGGTCACGTGGCTATCATACTGGTGTTAACAAATGTCAATGTATACTGATTTATGCGCTTTCAAGGTTCTCATATTGTTCATAATGTTTCAGTAAACACGCATCTTCCGATATTTAAATTATGGAGTCTGCTGGTTTCCTAAAGAGGTATGCTAATTAAAGAACCAGAAATATTCGTAATACAGTGAACCGATCACTAAGTTTCCTATTTATAAATCGTTAATTTTCAAATCGTCACTGCACATCAAACAAACACTGGCGTTGTGCCCGAGTACCAAAATATCACGCCTTGAAAACTCTACCGCCCTATTTAATTTTTACATGTAAAAGCAGTTTATTCTTTCAGTTAAACACTGGCCACTAAACCAAAAAAATAACTTGAAAGTTTGTTTTAAATATTTGAATTAAATTTCGAATCGCGAACACAAGTCGCGTCACGAGTTTCCTTCGCGGAAAATGCCGGGCGGGTAATTTTCCCGCGCACGCTATTTCTCTGCTGCGGTCCGTTACCAACTGAGATGCAGCCAAATGCGTGTGCTCTGTCTTTACCGTTGATATTACACTGATTTCTGTGATAGTAGCATCAGATGGAATTTTCGCTTCGAGATACTTGGAATTGTTGATTTCTTTTATTGCATTGGCGCTGGCGCTTGGCATAGGCATATGCGCCGATTCACGCAAGACTAGCTTTCTGCCCCGCGGCTCCGCCCGCGTTATCAGTTTTTCCCGTGGAAATGAGGTATTTTTCCGCGGTAAAAGATAGCCTATGTGTTATACTGATGTAGGTATACCTACGCTATATTGTAAAGTTTCATTAAGTCTTTTTGCGTAAAAGAGTCACAAACATCCATCCATCGTCACAAACTTTTACGTTCATAATATTAGTAGGATAGAATATGTACAAATTTCTGACGTCCTTGGTTTGGACTAGTAAGATAGAATACTTCAGACTGTGCTTCAGTGGTAGATTACGTATATAGAAAATGTTCTTTCTTATTAACCCCTAAGCTCCCATAGATGCCTTGCCTCCGTTCCGTACATTAGGAAACATTATTATTATGACTCCGTGTTTCGGAAGGCACGTAAAACCGGTGGTCTCGATCCCGTCTACTATCTATCTACAGTTTGTAGCGTTTTGCGAGTCATACACACACGCTCACATCAATTTATTTATGTAGATATGGCGTACGTAAGGCGTGTTAGTTATTATGATCAAAAGAACAGCGGCTTCAATTCAAAACCAAACCCTAGGTACTAATTAATTAATTGGTACAAACTCACGTAACCTACTCGGACATACCAAAGTTCATTTACCTACACTACGTTGGTTTAGCGCAAAAATATGAGTAACTAGGTAGGTACCTAATTGTTTGTTTTCAGAAGTACACATAGGATACGTATCTACTACCTACTTAGGAATTATTTTGCAACTTTTTATTTTAGGCACCGAACGTTTGGTTTGGAGCATGTCGATGGTTTGGAGCTAGAAACTGAGATGTAGACCTCGCAAGCCAGTTAACCTAACCCCCTTAGCTCTGAAAAATTATAAAAAACTGCAAAAGAGTATATGCTTAAAAAATACAAACTTGCTTACATTGAATATTGCTTTGCCGCCATGTAGAAGAGAGTCAGAGCGACAGACAGGAAATACAAAAGCATTACAGATCAACCAACTTATCTGTGAACTGAAGGGCGGCGCTAGTAGCGATGTGAAATTGTCCAATCGCTTTTATGTAGGTAGGTATTCATACTTGACGTCCATATAGCGGAGTTAGTACCAATTCTGACCATTTCACAGATAAGTTGGTGGCACTGTAATATGCCTAACAACGGTCAACTGGGCAAAACTTCCCAACCTTCTATGATTTTTGGCCAAGATGAAACGCAGAGGCTTTGCCGGCTTTGCGGTCACTCGGTCAGTAAACATATACTTTCAGGACGTTTCTTACGTTCAGGATAGAAGCAATACTTAGGTAGGTACGTACGATTCCTCATAGGTGTATTATAGTAGGTAGTTGGTAGGTAGGTCTGGCTTGGACAAGAACTTATAAAACACGCCGGCAAACGACGCGGCATTTATTAATGCCGCGTCGGGTAGTACATATTTATTATTTTCTGTGACCATCATTTAGTCTTTTAAAAATATTTTCATTTTGGTTTGGTAGGTTGGTACCTTATTCCGGTTCCGGTTAAATAATAATAATATCAGGTGCTTTCCGAGATGCATTGAAGTCGACTGAAAGGCACCTATTTCACTGGCGACGAAGACAAAAGACGAAAGAGACGCAGTTATGCGTTAGAATGAGATACAAATACACCGCACTCACACTTGCGCATAACTGCGTCCCTTTCGTCTTTTGTCGTTGTCGCCAGTGAAATACCTGCTTAATGGGTGGATCACACGTAGCGAGTACAGATGCGGGAGAGTGCACTCGGCCGAGTGGTTGTTACGTATGAACACTTTAGCGGGTGCTCGGCCGAGCCAAAACGGCGAGACAGCGACTAGAATCATGATTTGTTTGCTCGGCCGAGTGCCCACCCCCTCGCTTCATCATACAGCCCCCGCAGCCACTCGCTATCCCGCTCGGCTCGTGTGGACAGGCACTCGGTTGGCCACTCGCCACTCGTTCGATTTGTACCGAGCAGCGTGTGTTTATTTATTTTTGTTATTTTAGTTTTTTTCAATAAAAATGGCTAGTAGTATGTGGAATAATGTTTAATGGACATTAGAAACGACAATTAAATTCATACAGTGTTACACGAATGTTTATGGAATTTTTGTCACCTGAATATAAAAACAAAATCAAGTGTAATGCAGCCCTAATTGCAAAAAGGAATGAAAATAAAATAAAAATCAGTTTTTCTGCGATCCATTGTACACGATAATCAACAGCATCAAACTGAACTGTCTCGCCAGTTTTGTAAATACGTGTGAACAGCAACTCGGTTGGGCGACTCTCTCGGCCCAGTGACCATTTGCTGTCTCGCCACTCTACTCGTTACCTACGTGTGATCAACCCATAAGCACAGAATACCAAATAGTAGTCCCTCCATAAGCTAGCTAGCATAGCATTTCTAGCTGTGCTGTGCGTGCGAGTATTGGTGCGAGTGCGCTGTGCGTGCGACTCAGCGTGCGACTGCTTAGTGAGCGAGTGTGTGTGGTGAGCGTGCGTGGGTGGAGCATAGGATATTATTATTTAATGAAGTTATAAATATATTAGAGGGGTCTTAACTCTGCACTTATAAAGTGGCCATAAAGCCTCATTCATCCCAAAAATCTATAAATATAGGTACTTATTTTTCTAAATATGTAATAGAGATATTGCCCCCATGTGCCATGTGCCAAGCCAAATTGATCCAAGTTTTACATAACAATAAAACTTGTATTATTGAGCAGAGACGATGCACAGCATCTGTGAGAGTGCGCCACCTACTTCCGATTCGATTTCCACCAATTAGAGGCCATTTCCTGTGAATATTGGTTGCTAATTTGACTTTGTGTCACCAGAGGACGGCTCGTTCGACCTTACCTCATAAGTCTCTCACCGGGAGCCCTTGAAGGGATGCTGTGCATCGTCTCTGCTCAATAATACAAGTTTTATTGTTATGTAAAACTTGGATCATTATCGGCATGTGACGATGCACAGCATCTGTGAGAGACGTGTTTATATCTCCTGGTGACTAAACGACGCTATGTGATGAGGAATTATGCTTGTGCTGAAGTTCTCTGCAAAATAACTCTTAAACAAATTTATTAGAAAATAATCGGATCATTTGCATGTGCATCATTTGCATATGCTTGTGCTGAAGTTCTCTGCAAAATAACTCTTAAACAAATTTATTAGAAAATAATCGGATCATTTGCAAAATTAGGAGACCCATTTCTTAGAATCATCCTTGCTATGATATTATAGAATGAAAGTTCTTCCTCTCATGATTACTATTCGTGAAAGAAAGGTAGACTATGACGTTGTGTAGTTATTTCATCCGCGAGGTGCGAATAAAAATTTGCAAAATTAATCACAATATAGAGAGGTATGGTTAATATAGCTGCGAGAAGCTATTGAGGGTAGAAAAAATTACATTTAGCTATTTATGACTGCATACTCAGTTCTAAAACATTATCTAACCAAGGTAAAATATTTTACTAATCACGTCTAATCATTAAACAGAATCGCCGTCAAGGGTTGCCCTTCAGTTTAGTACCTAATATAATGTGCCCACTTGAAACGTTATTCGAATTTCCATAACTCAACCGCAACGGCAAATTATTAAATGTTTCCAAATGAATATTTTAAGATCGAGTATGATCACCACTGCACCCAGAAATTTAGAGGCATTCACTCATAGGGTATATTGAAACTAAGGTGAAAACAACACATATCACACATACACACGCGACCTAGTACATACTAGCTCGTTATACAAGCGTTTTAACTCGACAACCCTCTAAAGAATTCATACTATACAATATGCATTCATGTACCTACGTATAATATCAGCAAACGAATATTACGCATATTGAATTTTACGGACGAACGAGGTTGCGCCCAACAAATCCCAGTTATAAAACAATGTGGATGACGCGAAAGAAGTGTGTCTCTGCCCACCCCTCGGGGAAAGACACGCGACTGTATGTATATATGTATGTATAACAGCTGCAAACTTACTAAAGTATGACAAAGAACGGTAATTTATTTTCGCGAATAACATTAACTTGTAAGTATGTATGAGAATTTTATTAAGGTAAATTATAACATTACTTGGTAAGATGAGGGTAAATAGACAATTGGTTGTTGGTTTGCTTAATTACTTAGCAGATATACCTTGAATTCATATTCTTAACAACAACAGTTTCAACCGAATTATAATTTACCGTTCCAAGACTAGAAGGTATCCGGTAGTTATAGCTGTATTTTCGGTAGGCTGACTACCATATTACGGGTTCTTAGACTGCGCCCTCCCCTTCTTTTTCTTGCGAAGAAAGAATCTATGAGAGTGGTCTAGGCACCAAAGGAAATTTTAATTTAAACTTGGTTACCTTTCAGTTGTAATTTTAGAATTGTTTACTACCAGTGACACACGGGTGAGGTGTGATGCCATTTGTTTTGAGCTGCGGTATCTGGGCTCCGACTTTCATTTCCGCCAAAGCTGTTGACTGTAGAAAGACCTGAAAGTACTATTTATATCTACATTATTAAAACACTGGCAAGTGATGTTACTACGCATACCCGAAGGCCTGTAAGTATCCCAGCTGCCATACTACTGCTGGAACATTGCCTCGAGTCACCACACTTGGGTCAATGTTGGTTACCGCGCATCACATGCCACACAATAATAAATGCATCCTTGACGAACTAAATAGTTAAGTAAAATCGAGCTACGAGGCGTAGTATAATCTGTTGCGATTAATAAAGTACCTACTAAATTGTAATGTAAGCAGATTGCATAGTGTTTTGGAGACAAGCACTGAATGGATGTTATTCTCTGAAACATTACCTTACATCAATAACAGTTCGACCTGTTCTTTTCTTCTGTGTCGGTAGTGTAATCGAGCGTCACGATACGCTCTATAAAAATTCTTGCTTGAAAGTGAAAATAGGGCCCCTATTAGAAGCGTAGTGCTGGCTATCACAGAAGCGGAGACATTACCTGACGTCACTAATGGTTATTATACCAGAGAAGACTGGTGCGATTCGCACGCAGGCAGACCACAGAAATCCTTGGTTGAAGATATGTCAGACGCCGCTGTTGTTGTAGAGTGTTGAAGGCAAGCACTTGCTAAAGGTTAATGAAGGTTATATTCCCCGAAATAAAAAATGGCATGTCCTTGGGTACAGGCGAGCGAAACTGCCATGTTAAGCTTGAAAAGCAGACAAAAGAAAATTTATGTGGGATTAAGACGCCACTAGGTTGTACAGGATTGAAGTGAGCCAAGCTCTGGCTGAAGTTCGGTGGGATACGTTCCCTTAAGTCAAATGCGATTATCCTATAGTATAGACGAGGCTGCCGCGTAACGCTAGGAGGCAGCCGACGTAAATCCTTGGTTGAAGATGTAAAAAATAGGACGCCGCTATATTGCAGTGTTGATAAGAAGCAAGCACTGGTGGGGGTTCATGACAGACATCTGACGTCATATTTAGACATCACTAATTGGCATACGCTGCCAGATAAGCCTGAAAACTGCCCGATACGCTCGAAGACAGCCCCCGAACAGGAAATTGCGTAGTGTTGCTGAGAGGCAAGCACTAGCCGAGGGTTAATGATAGACACATCCCCTGACGTCATTTCAAGACAGACATCAGGTTGGCCTACGCAGCCAGACGGAACTATCACTGTTGTACCGATACGCTCGGAAACAGCCCCCATGTATCAATTATTTCATGATAATAACGGATTCACTCAACTTGATTAAACTTGCGGTTTGACAAACTTCACTTCTCTCTGCATATAACGCCAAATGTACATTTTTATTTCACATGTGTATCTCACGACTCTGAATTACATTCCTGTTTACGTTACATGTGTAACGCAACGTGTGGTAAATAAATAATTTTCTTTCTTTGTTAATCGCCTTGTGTTGAAGTGCAATGTATCCAGCCAATCCGAGAGGCGGCCGATAGTTTGCTTTGCTGTCGTCGCTTGTGAAAATATCTCTAGACGTCAGGCGGTAGATACAGTTCGGGCACGGTCGATCATCTACTCGAATGGAGGGTAGTACAGATTTTGTGCTAAGTAAAAATTTAAATTCACCAACACGCCATATACGGAAACAAAACATAGTGAATCACCACAACCAGCTAGAACTGTCTGAACACTGTCTAGAATTTAACCAATACAGATCTTCCTGAGTGTGGTGAGATGAGACCACATTATTTACATACATTACACACATTTATAGACCACATACATTACACGGAAAAAGGGAGCAGCTTGTATTAGATTTATTGAAAAATATATTCCATCGAAATATTATTACAATGCATTCCGTGCTTCGGAAGGCATGTAAAACCGTTGGTCCCGGCTACTATCTGCGGATGTGGCCAATATAGGAGCCGTGTCGGAAGCCAAGTCGGCCCAACAATTCCGACACCATGGTTTCTGAGATAGGTTGACCTTTACTCGTTAAGAAGAATGCATAGAGGATACAGTTACTTTAATAAAGAGGCTTAACGATATTCACGTGACGGGTTGTAAAAGCTCAATAACTGCTAAATTAAAAATTTAAGCCTTACTCAAATCTTTCTATGAAGAAATTTTTGTAGATCAGCTTGAGGCCACTTTGAGAGAAAAAGCTAGGTGACCATTATATAAGCCATTGTATGCAGGATAAGACTTCATTATTGTCAGGTGTACGTAATTAGTTGACAAGTTTGTATGTAATGTTTTAAAACGGGAAAATCCATTTTTCTCAAGTAAAAATTACGACCTGGGCGAAGCCGCAGGGTGAACACCCAGTTTGGATTTATTTAGACAATAATGGTTCTAGCGATAACATGAACAGATAGTGGAGCAAACAACCACGGCTTAGATAATGGTAGGTGTATTCCCGTAATCATATCTAGGCGGGCCTGCGGAGCCCTTAACCCTTATAAGCAACTTCGATACGCTCGAAAACATTCTCCTGTGAGTCATTGTCACAGCTAACAACCGAGTTATTCAGTTTCGGCTTAGGTAATGGTAGGGTAGGTGCATTCCCACAATCATATCGAGATGGGCTTGCGGAGCCCTTAACACTTATAACTTCGATACGCTTGAAAACATTCTCCTCTGAGTCGTCGCAGCTAACGAACGACTTATTCAAACAAAAGCAAAGTTGGAAGTACTCACGTGAAATTGAAGCTTTTACCTTCTAAGATACTCGTTTTTGTAGCAAAAGCGAACATCATGACATGAAAAAGACTAATTTTCACTTATTTCACGGTAATGAGCAACGAATTTAAAATACGCTTCTAAATCCGTTAAAATAATTTAAAAATTTTATCAAAAAATTTCCATTACACTGTCACTAATTTCTTGAATAAGAAAAATAAATAAATTTAGACTAATATTTAGAATACGCTTCTAAATGCAAAATATAAAATTAAAAATAAAATATTTTTTACAAAAAATAATTTTAAATTTTGACAGACTTTAAACTGAGATCTTGTTAGATCGGAAGTTAACGACGCTATGGGGTAAGGTCGAACGAGCCGTCCTCTGGTGACACAAAGTCAAATTAGCAACCAATATTCACAGGAAATGGCCTCTAATTGGTGGAAATCGAATCGGAAGTAGGTGGCGCACTCTCACAGATGCTGTGCATCGTCACATGCCGATAATACTTTATTTTATGTATATAGCTAGGTAGCGCGCGAATCGCATTTTGGAATGGAACGGGCAGCATGTGGTATTTATTTTTCTTTTTGGTGTTGTCAATTAATTGGTTTTAAATATTTTGCATCTAAAGAACATAATAAAATAATACTTTTTAATATTTAATATATAATGCATATTCTTATTAAGTTAGTAAAACTAGCTAATAAAATAGCTTAAATTTTAAAGAAAATTCAAAACATACTCATGTTTTTGTTTTTAATTTATTATAATGGTAACACTGTAGCTGCCTTTGTGTTTGACAAATGAATCGCATGGCGTCGTATTCGCGTTCGCGTGCTTGTTTTATGTCGTAGCCTTCGTTTATTATTCGGACGGCTGATATTGCGTTTTAATTATAAGTGAATTGAAGTGTGAAATATTAAGTGATAATTTAAGTAACGATGCAGGCCGGTAGCGGCACCAAAAACCCACCGTGGGCTCGCTCAAATGTGAACACAGCTATGACCGGCATGAATCCGCAAATTATGGATGCCAGCTCCATGATGTCGCAACAAGGGATGATGCCTTTCCAACAAAGTCAAGCAGTATTCAACACCGGAATGATGCAACCGCAAGGAGGAATGGGTATGCCAATGGCGGGGCAAATGCAGATGAATCAAATGGCTCAAGGTCAAATGTACCCCGGTAACGTTGTCGCGTATCCTACGCCCCGCTCTATGAATCCCGGTATGTATCAAAATTCGCAGTCGAATCAGACTCCGGCGAATGCTGAACAGCGCGTATTTACTGGAACCGTCACTAAAACCCACAATGACTTTGGTTTCGTGGACCATGACGTGTTCTACCAAACATCCGTGTGTACTAAAGGAATCATTCCTAAGGTTAACGATAGAGTGCTGGTAGAAGCTACCTACAACCCGAATATGCCTTTCAAGTGGAACGCGACTAGGGTGCAGGTGTTGCCGAAAAGCGGTCCTAATCCGAAGCAAAATGCTCCGAAGTCCAACAACTACAATGCAGTGCCACCTCCGTCGAAACAAAACAAGCCCATGCCACCTCGCCGTGATGATAGAGGTGGACGCGATTCTCTGCGCAGGGACAACATAAGGGAGGAAAGGGTATGACTATTTTTTATTTTACAAAAAAAAGACCATGCATGATTTTCTAACAACTTACAAGATGTAATTTATTTACATACCCAATAACTATTCAGAGAATCAGTTACAGGGAGTTCCTATGTCTGTTCTGTAACATAATTTTACACAAACTTTATATTTATGACAATGTAAAATAGTTTACTCTATATTATGATTAAATTTATTGATTCTAAATATGTTATCCATTGGTTATTGCAGAAGAGATCACGCACTAGATCTAGGTCCCGCTCTAGAGATCGTCGGGACAGCCGCAATCGCAGGGATTCTCCTCCTCGCAAACGTCCAGTCATTCATCAACCATCACCAGTTAAATACATGGTCAGGGTCCCTCGCATTCCACTGGATGTGTAAGTATATTAAACAGAGGAAATAGCATAAAATCATACTCTTTTGTTGAACAAGTTGTTTGTAATTGTAAATTAATATAGCTGAATAGGTTGTCTGTTTGTTCAATCAATGACTATTTAAATATTTTGTTGCAGTCAAAAAATGGATGTCCCTGGCTTATCTCAAAGATACACAAATCTGTACATCCCGTCAGATTTCTTCACTGCCCAAGTGAAGTGGGGAGAAACCTTCCCGCCACAGATGCCGTTCTCTATCAACAATCCGTGCTCCTACCACATTATGGGTAAGGAGGCGGAAAATCCCAACCCTAATGATGCAGTCTTGGAACCACCAGACTCTGATTATAGGTTTTCTGCCAAGGTTAGTAAATTTGATTCTTTTATTTATTTTGTTAGCATTTCCGATCAATATTCCAACCTTATCCTGCGCTATGTAGTATGTAATGTACTAAAAATAGTAGTGAGTCATTCATTTAGTTTGTGTTACTAGACAAGACCAATTTTGTAAGGTGATGAAATTTTAAAACAACAAGTTTTGTATGTTTTTAGGTGATGTTGATCAGCATGCCGACATTGGAGTCTCTTTACCAGAAGTGTGGCCTCACAAAGTCCGATGATAAAGACAAGCGTTCTAGCTCTAAAAGCCCGTTGCACCCCACACGGTTGATCAAGTTTCTAGTGGGGCAGAGGGGGAAAGGTGGTGAAAACTTTGCTATAGGTGGCCCTTGGAGCCCTTCCTTAGATGGAGAGAACCCTGACACCGACCCTAGTGTGCTCGTCAGGACTGCCATTCGCACTTGCAAAGCCCTAACTGGCATAGATTTATCTGCCTGTACTCAGTGGTAAGTGTTTTATACTCTTTTCAACCATTAATCCTGATCGCTGGCTTCCTGTCTGATGTCAACAGTGTCAAAAGTTTCTAACTTTTCCTTGCCCCTATCATTTGAAAATAAAGGTAGTATGTGCGGTATTAATAGAAGTTTTGTCCCATATCGCGCCGTGGCTTCAGCGCTGCTCCGTCGCGGGCGCGGGTCGCTGTGGGTGTGAGTATGTGACGTCACTATAACTGGCTTACCCGCGCAGGTACCGCATGGTGGAGTTTTACTACTGGCGCGAGGGCAGCGGCGGCAAGTCGCGGCTTGAAACTGTGGTGTTGTTCCTGCCAGACGTGTGGTCTGCGCAGGCGTCGCGGGTCGACTGGGCCACCATTCAGGACCACTATCGCGCGGCCATGGACCGCCACCTCAAGAGGCTGGACGAGCCGCAGCCCGAGAGCGACGCGCCCGAGGCCCCGCAGACACCCCAGACTCCGCACACACCGGCGCCGGCGGACAAATCACAAATTGTTTGTTCCCAGTATTGTTTTACCAGCCGCTTCTCCCTAACTCCGCTTCCTGGGATGCCAAGACGATGGAGCGACGCCACATTCAGGACTTATAGTTTCATTGACTATTCGTTCTCATTATTTCTTTGCTAAGCACACACCGATTCTTTCAATTTATACATTCAACCTTTTGTACTGAGTGTAGGCGTGACAAATTATCAATTTCCAAATTATCTATTGAAAAAAAAAAACTTCATGCATCTGAGCTTAGAGGCGTATAATTTTTCTATTACCAAATTATTGAATTAAAGCATTTTCTTAAATCGCCTCTGCACAACATCTGCTAATTTCAGAATCATGCTAATCTTTAGATTACATTTCAGGACAACCAGGACGCAAATGATTCGACTATCACTATAGATGAGACAGATGATGAAATTGCTAAGCTTGAACCAACACACTACTCAAAACTTGATTTGAAGACTATTAAGGTTGAACAGTTGCGTCAGGAATTGCGTGCTCGCAAAGTTAACACGAAAGGTATGAAAACAAGCAAAGATATTTAATATTTTTTTTATGTGAAACATCTATAGGCACGGGGTAAAACTGTTTATTGGCGTGGCGACCGTGGAGAGCCGATCGTGGCGAGCTGGCGTCGGTCGTTACGCTATATTTACTAAAGAAAACTATTCTCTAAGTACCAATAATAAAGTGTATATTTGTATGATACATCTTGTACTACGCCATCTAGCAGATACCTGTAATACTATTTGATGCAATCACAAACTAACTTTCGATGTTTCACATCAGCCAGGCGTCTCGTGTCGGCTCACTATTTTTTGTTTATATTTTGTCTCACTCTAGTAATAATATCTTCTTCATCTTTTGATATGTTTAGGTGTTCGCGCCACGCTGGTCTCGCGTTTGTCCAAATTGCTGAAGTCGGAGGAAGAGAATGAGACCCAAAAGACAGAAGACATCATGGAAGTAGAAGACGAGGTTGGTTACAAACAAGTTGTAAAAAAAAGTCATATTTTAGTCTATAAAAATAATGTAATGACATAGAATGAAAGAAAGAAACTTTATTTGTACGAATGTGGTGAACAGTTTTGGAAAAATAGGATCACACATTCAACCAACATTAATTTGGTATACAAAAAGCGAGAGGGGCAAAATGCATAACCATTATGATAGATTTTGCCTTTGATTTTGATTTTGTGGAATTAATTTTAGTAAAGTTTTAAATTTAGTCAGAAAGCTTTGACCATACTCATTCATAATATCTATTTAAAAAGAAAAAAATACAATTTAGTATTTTAAATGTTTAGGATAAATCATCTGAAGAAAAGGAACAGGAGGAAAAGGAAGCTAAAGTAGAAGAGAAACCAGCAGAAGATGAGAAGAAAGATACCAGTGACAAAGACAAGAAGGAAGAACCTGAGAAGAAGGAGGAAAAGAAAGAAAAAACTGAAAAGGAAATTGAAGAGGAAAAGAAAAAGGTTAGTAAAATTACTATTATTGTTGTTAGGTTTTCTGCACTGCGTCAAACGCGCCAACGAATCGTGCTGTCGCACTGTTCAATGATGTGGTTGCTCAGCAATAAGGAGCTGATATTTTCTGTGATAAAGTTGGCATTGTAATGTTGCCCAGTTTGAAAATATTCTCCGTGCACGCGACAATCTTCTTTAGCCCCGTCTTTTTGTTTGATTTACCGATTACCGATGATTTTCAAAGTATATTTCTGAAGAAACGAATCCTCAAAAAAGAATGTTTATAGTTGAGTATGTCCATATAACGTTTATGACGGAAAAAAAATCGCAAGGCGGGGTCTAGCATACTTTGTCTCGAACCACTGCACACAATATTTTCCCTAACACAATATTTTGCTGATAGTACTAAAGATTAAGTTAACCTCTACATGCTTTGGATCATCTGGAAGTGTAGTTGCATATTGTTAATAAATAAATAACTTAAACAGAAGGAGAAGGAGCGGCAAGCAATAAAGACGCGGTACGAGCTGCCCCCGGAGCCGCACCTCATAGTGCACCCGAACTGCGCGGCCAAGGGCGGCAAGTTCACCGCGCACGTGGCCACGCTGTCGCTGCTGCTCGACTACCGCATCACCGACAACAAGGAGCACAGCTTCGAGGTCACACATTACTTTTTTTTTTGTTCTTTTCGTCCCAAATTCCACAGTGTCTTAAGTCTAAAGTCTTTGACTAATGTGTGTTGCCAGTGATGACTTACGGTTCTGAGACGTGGTCGCCTACGATGGGCCTCATAAGAGGGCTTAAAGTCACCCAAAGAGCGATGGAGAAGGCTATGATTGGAGTTTCCTTGCGTGATCGAATCAGGAATGATGAGACCCGCAGGCGAACTAGAGTCAACGACATAGCCCTAGGGCTGGGCACATTGCGCGTAGAACTGACGACAGCGGCCGTTGGGGCAAAAAGGTTCTTGAATGGCGACCGCGCGTCGGAATACGTAGTGTGGGCGGCCTCCCACGAGATGGACCGACGATCTGGTGAGGATCGCGGGAAGCCGAGGATGCCGGCAGCGCAGGACCGATCATCATAATCTCATATCAATTCTGTTTGTCCTGATAGTATCCTCGAAATTACGAATCAGAAATACAATTGTTATCTTGCTAATCATCAATTTAACTCATTATTATAATGTTAACTTTTCCCAACAGCTCTTCGTATTTGCGGAACTCTTCAATGAAATGTTAATGCGAGACTTCGGTTTCTACATCTACAAGACTTTATACACCCTCCCCGAAAAGGCAGAAGAGGTCAAAGAGGTTAAAGAAAAAGAGAAGAGCACTGAGAAAGGAAAAGAGGGAGAGAAGAAGGACGAAAAGAAGACAGAAGGAGATAAAGCTGAGAAGAAAGAGGGAGACAAAGATAAGAAAGATGAGAAAGAAGGTGAAAAGAAGAAGGACGACAAAGAGAAGGATCCTAAAGATAAGGACAGAAAAGATGATAGAAGAGAAGATAGGCGCGATGACAGGCGCGAATCGCGTAGACGCCGGGTAAGCAATTATTTGTAGAGATTTTTTTAGCACTGAACAACTATTTAGTATTTAACAGAAAAATAAATGCGACTGAATATAAAATTGGACAATCAATAGACATTGAATTAAATTCAAAATAAAGTTTCAATCGATATTCATGGAAAAGTTGATCATCATGTCAAATGAAGTTTGTTTCAACTTGTTATTGAAGATAAGTTTTTTGTCATGGCCTGGCCTACTACTATCAAAAATGGCCATGCCATAGAATGGTCTACACAATCCCATTTATAGGGAGCGGAAGGATCTACCCCAGAGTAGTCATGTACCAACGCGTCTAGGGAGAGGGAGCCTCGAAACTCGGCCTAGCGCGTTGATACGGAGAAACATCGTGAAGGCGTCTCTGATTATTAGTTTTGAATTTTTTATTTTAATTTTGGCCGCACCCCCGCTGCCGGGTACGGGCATCGGTACCTGAATGATTTTACTATTTGTATGTAATTTATCTTAAACATATTATTATTTATGCCGTCAACCCGCAATGCACTATTCCATTCAAACGATTTTCTTAAACTTAGGTTGCCTGGTAGAGATTGCTACCTTAGCAATAAGGCCGCTGTTGACTCAACTTTGTTTATGTACTGTATTATTTATGTGTTTTCTGTTTTGGTGTCATTAAAGAATATTTGTATTGTATTGTAATTGTTACCTGAAGGGTAATTGTTGCTTGAAGGGTAATTGTTACCTGAAGGGTAATTGCTACCTGAAGGGTAATTGTTACCTGAAGGCCTACTATGTAAGTAGCGACAGGTTCGAGAAGCTGTCTAACGCGACATAGTGACATTAGAGCCATAGCAGTTCTGTCAATATGTCGCGTTTGACAGCTTCTCGAGCCGGTCGCTACTTACATAGTAGGCTTACTGAAGGGTAATTGTTACCTGAAGGGGTATTGATACCTGAAGGGTAATTGTTACCTGAAGGGTAATTGCTACCTGAAGGGTAATTGTTACCTGAAGGGGTATTGCTACCTGAAGGGTCTGTAAAAACATGGTGTTGTATGCGCAGGACTCTCACAGCGACGACGAGCGCAGCGGGTCCCCGCGCCGCCGCAGCCGCGGTGTGGAGCTGCCCCCCGACCCGTACCTGCTGCTGTCGCTGGTGTACTTCGACACGGGCCGCGGCGGCGCCGTGAGCCGCAAGGACCTGCAGAGCCTCTTCATGAGCCTCGGCCTGCACCTGTCGCGCTCGCAGGTCAAGGCCATACTCGAGAAGGTTTGCATCAGGGATAGCTTCAGCTACAAGTGAGTACCGGTTTTAGTAAATCATAAGCAGTGAAATAACAATCTGTAACAAAATTAAGTAAGTTACTGGGCCCGATTCTACATATTACGCTCTAACTTAAATTTAAAAATCATATAATAATAATAATAATTTATTAAAACAACAAAAATTGCATTTTTACAATATGATCACATTAACAGTTACATAGTAAAGTACTACATAATCACGCTCTTAAGGACGAAAAGGTACAGGTGATTGCCAACCTACATTTAGAGACGTCAAACTTCGATTTACGCGTAGTTTAGCATGCATTTAAAAACATCACGAAAAAATTAAGTTGAATTTGACAGCTGTGCTGCTTATTTTAAATATCATTCATTCAAAATTAAATTCATTCATCCCCCATCCTTTTCGATTCCCGTATAAATGAAAGAGACCATTACTTAAATTTACAGATTTTAGTGGCCACGGCAGAATTGAGCCCATTCTTTACTTATGTAAGAAATATGCGTGTACTAGTGTATAATTTTATGTACAATAGCCAGCACATGCGGCTGGACTTATTAACCTTAAAAGTCCGTAACGGTAGGGGTGAATTTCGTAGTGCGAACGTCCAATCACACGTGCTGACTTCTGTACAATTCTTACAATTTAATCCAAATATAAGTCGCTAAATGCAAGCGTGTGCGTGATGCGGCCAGTTGGTATGGAGATAACTTTCTGTTGTTAGTGTTGTGTGGTACAAGTCACGTCGGTTGTTCCAGGTCACTGATGCAGGCCATCAAGGACCTGGCGATGGGTGGTCCGGAGATCATGCAGGACCTGCCGCTCGACTCGGCCGCCGTGCCGCCCGCCGCGGAGGTGCCGCCGCAGGTCAGAAACAAATACTCATACATACATACATACATAAAGCCAGACAAATAGGCTTACTACGTAAGAAGCGACAAGCTCGAGAAGCTGTCAAACGCGACATATTGACAGAAATACTATGGTTCTAATGTCACTATGTCGCGTTTGACAGCTTCTCGAGCTTGTCGCTTTTTACATAGTAAGCCTACAGAGAAAAAAAACCTCGCCATATTGCGGAATTTCAAGAGAACTAATTTTATAAGAAAAATTGTTTCCATAAACACAAAAACATACACGTGGCGCCCTCAAAGCAGATTTTTATTTCTCTGGTTAGGCTTTACAGTCACGCCTCTTTCCCGGAGGCACGCAGAGACCACTTCCGTCTACTTGCTACGACCCAGACACACTTGTTTCTCTTCCACATTCATTAATCTCCTCACGCGGGCCCAGTGCGGGTTGGTCAACTTCACACACAACCCTTGAAATCCTTCGCAGGTGTGTGCCGCTTTCCTCGTGTTTTCCTTCACCGTAAGAACCTCCTCCTCCTCGTGTTTTCACGCAAAATAGGCGCACTTGACGTCGAGTTGCGAAAAATTTGCCCGTTGAACTAACTAAGTACTTTGCAAGTGTGTGCAGGTTTCCTCACGATGTTCATATTCATATTCATTATATATTCACCCTGATTTCAGCAGGGATCGAAACCGGTTTTGAAATACCTGTTAATATCGTTCGAAAAACCGATATAATTCCGTTTCCCAATTAACCGGTAATAGATGGAACTTAATGAAACAAACCAAAATCATTCTGGTTACCCGGTTTTTGATAAGTAACGGATTTATATCGGTTTTGTAATTATTAAAGTAATTGTATTTGCGGCAGACGAAGGCCAGGGCTGCCGGTTGCATATTATGTTCAAGGACTAAACCTACCCTTAGTGATCTTAGTTAGAGCTATAGTCGGATAGGGTTTGAACTAGCGTGATTTAACAAGTATACGAAAAACCGGTTCCGATCCCTGGATTTGAGGGTAGGCTCGAGCTGTTGTTAATGATGATGTATGTACAGATAGCGGAGTTGGAGGCGGCCATAGCGGCGGGTAACCGCGAGTTGCTGCCCGTGTTCAACCGGCCCGAGCGCGGCGCTCCAAGCGGCGCCGACACGCAGGACGTCAGCGACACCGGTACATACATATAAGTCATGTAACAAGAACGCTGGCAGTCTAGCGCGCACCACTTTCTCCAGCGTTCTTTCTACATGACGCGTACTCTACTCACTATTCACATTCTCATAATTATATTTAGTAGGCTCAGAAATACGAATTGGACCCAAGCTTTGGAGAGAACATAAACTCTTCTAAAATTTTAACTATATTTATTTAATTGCAGGCTTAGTATTATACAAGAACCGTCTAATTGACGTGGGCGCATTAGTAGCCGCCGAATCTCGCAACGCAACACACCGCTCCAAGCTAGAGGAGGCGCTACAAAACACACGCGCCGCGCTACAGGCGGCCAGGCAGACAGCCGCACACACGCTGCAGGCCGAGCGGGGCGCGCAGACACAACTCAGCGACGTCAGCAGCAACCTACAAGCCGCCAGGGCCCGGATACAGGCTCTCACGGTAACTGATACACTCACACACGCTGCAGGCCGAGCGGGGCGCGCAGACACAACTCAGCGACGTCAGCAGCAACCTACAAGCCGCCAGGGCCCGGATACAGGCTCTCACGGTAACTGATACACTCACACACGCTGCAGGCCGAGCGGGGCGCGCAGACACAACTCAGCGACGTCAGCAGCAACCTACAAGCCGCCAGGGCCCGGATACAGCCTCTCACGGTAACTGATACACTCACACACGCTGCAGGCCGAGCGGGGCGCGCAGACACAACTCAGCGACGTCAGCAGCAACCTACAAGCCGCCAGGGCTCGGATACAGGCTCTCACGGTAACTGATACACTCACACACGCTGCAGGCCGAGCGGGGCGCGCAGACACAACTCAGCGACGTCAGCAGCAACCTACAAGCCGCCAGGGCCCGGATACAGGCTCTCACGGTAACTGATACACTCACACACGCTGCAGGCCGAGCGGGGCGCGCAGACACAACTCAGCGACGTCAGCAGCAACCTACAAGCCGCCAGGGCCCGGATACAGCCTCTCACGGTAACTGATACACTCACAAACGCTGCAGGCCGAGCGGGGCGCAAAAACTTTGCTATAATTACAACATTTTATAAAATAGCTTCATTTTTTTTTTATCATTTTAACTGTGATTTTAACATGCCCGAAATAGCACTAAATCTCATATGGGCATTCATTCCATAGTACACATATTGATATGGTGTAAATATTTGAATGTTGTTTCAGGCGAGCTCTAAGATATTCCATTCGGCGTTGAAGAGTATCCAGGCTAAAGTTGAAGCGGTGGTCAACATCAAGTATGAAGATGACGACGTCGTGGAGGTCGTGTCTAATGGACCTACTAAGTAAGACATTCATTAAATCAATAATTATACTAATTCCTAGCAAAAAACGGAGAGGAGTTATTCCACCGACAAGAGCGTAGCTATTAAAGAATACAGTTTTTAAGTGAATTGTTATCTAAGTTACTTGAATTCCTTTTTCGCGTTTAGGCGTTTCCTGAACCAATTCAGACGGTTATTTTCTTAATCATCAAGATGTTTTCATTTTTTATTTATAGTTTATTACTTTTTAAACAGATGAAACTATAAAAATATATATCTAATGGACCGACCAGTCTCATTAAAGAAGCGTTTTTATTAAAAAAAAACTTTGTTTCATTGTCTTAAAAATTTTCTATTATTAAAATGCACATTTTCAACAGGACTGAGAAAGATCCCAAGAAAGAGAAGGCAGATACAGTGAAAACCGAAGTGAAAGGAGAGGACAAGAGTGACTCAAAACAGAGTAAAGACGACCAAGTAGCAGACAAGCCCAAGGGAAAGGACGGCGATAATGTCGCCGCCGAAAACATGGACCTTGATGATAAGGAATAATTAATTAACTAAATACATTAAGTTCTAAATATTGTCATTTACGTGAATAAACGTGATAATTCCAATGCTTGTTTTTTTTTTCTATTTTTATGAAGAAACGATGAAGAAGTTCTACCCAGAGGGATAGGGCTCATATATCCATCTCGATTTTCGACGTATTTTGACCGCTGATCCTAACAATACACAGAAAATTACATGAAATGGCAAAATAACCAATAAGCCAAATACCGACTGACCAATTTATTATTATCGCAAATACCTACTACATTCTCGACTTGGAAGCTTATGGGCGGATCACACGTAGCGAGTACAGTGGCGAGAGAGTGCACTCGGCGGAGTGGTTGTTACGTATGAACACTTTAGCGAGTGCTCGCCGAGCAGAACGGCGAGACAGCGACTAGAATCATGATTTGTTTGCTCGGCCAAGTGCCCACCCCCTCGCTTCATTCTTCAGCCCCCGCAGCCACTCGCTATCCCGCTCGGCTCGTGTGGACAGGCACTCGGTTGGCCACTCGCACTCGTTCGATTTGTACCGAGCAGCGTGTTTATTTATTTTTGTTATTTTAGTTTTTTTCAATAAAAATGGCTAGTAGTATGTGGAATAATGTGAAATGGACCTGAATATAAAAACAAAGTCAAGTGTAATGCAGTCCTAATTGCAATAAGAATGAAAATAAAATAAAAATCAGTTTATATATAGCGATCCATTACACACGAAAATCAACAGCATCAAACTGAACTGTCTCGCCACTTTTGTAAATACGTGTGAACAGCGACTCGGTTGGGCGACTCTCTCGGCCCAGTGACCATTTGCTGTCTCGCCCTCTACTCGTTACGTGTGATCAACCCATTAGTATAGCTTGGAAGGGAGTATTTAATTAAGTTAATTTTCGAGAGTGCCTTAAATAAAAACTTAACCGTTGCCACAGCAGAAGAAATGTAGTATGACCAAAGAAATAAGAAGCCTGCTCTGGGGGCGCCACGTGTATATTTTTACGATTATGGCAACAATTTCCATTATAAAATTAGTTCCATTGAAATTCTGCAATATGGCGAGGCTGCTTCTTATTTCTTTGGTCTGGCTTTATAATAGTACTTGCCGCTGCGCTTGCTCTGAGGGGCTACCTTTGACCGCGATTGCGATCCGTCGACAAGTCGACATTGAAATCGGGCGTTTCATACTTTCTGAGTGCCACACTAGCGCCACTTTGGTTTCATATTGGGCGGATATTGAGTGAACTAAATGAAATCAGACATTAATTGTCAACTCTTGGCGTGCAGCTTTTCAAGAGTAGCAGTCTATAATTTGACTTTGATATTGCATTGGATTGAAAACGGGATTGATATTGATTCGAAGAGTAGAGCCCCAGTCTGCGCTGCCCCTATAATGGTTACAGAAAAGAAAAGTAGGAAACTGACAAAATCTTAATTCAAAAACAAAGGGTTATTTGATACATACTTTATTTGCGAAGATATAAAAGAAGAAATTACACCATAGTACATCTAAATAATGCTTATCGTATCAATAAATTAGTAATTTGTATTTAAGGAAATAATAAAATTCCTTTTAAAAATAGAGAGTTTAGTACATTTAAATGCGAATAAAATTGTAACAATACATGGCGCTTAAACTATGAAAAAATAAAAAGGCATATTTCATGGAATTATCTTACCTGGCTATGGCCCTGCACACAACTAAATTAAAGTAAGAATCGGAAAGAAAACATTTGTACGATCTTGGGCTCGAATGATATGCGTTGTTACTTCGCGAATTGTATGTAACTTAAGTATTTGAAAATAGCATTCGCCTACCAACCGTACATTTGTCTGTAATTTCCGCTCTGGTACATGGATGTAAACCCGACTAGAGAAATAAAAACTTCGCCATATTTCGGAATTTCAATGGAACTAATTTTATAAGGGAAATTGTTGCCATAGTCGTAAAAACACGTGGCGCCCCCAGAGGAGGTTTTTCATTTCTTTGATCAGGCTTTATAATAAAATTCGGGTCAATGATCTTTTGCGGTAAGAAAACTAAAAGTTTGTCAGCAGAACATTGTTTCATTTTATCTTATTAATATGACCTAGGTATCGGCTAATTCACTTAGTATCTATTCTTAAATAATTGGATGTAATAGTCTGTTTAGATAATAAGATAACGAGGTATAGTATTACTTACTGAAAACTAAATTAATAGAAGATAGAGCCCGTGTCGCCAAAAAGAGCACAAGAGACGAGTACCATCCGATTTAGGTGCCCATTCGGATCGGTTCATAAATCAGGTGGGTGTAATCACATTTATGAGTACGATGTTAGGAAGCTGACTCGCCGCTCGCCTACCGTCGCGAACGTACAAAAGGAGGCGATACAAAATATGCTGAAATTATATAAGGGCATTTGTTGACACGTGCTAATATTGCCAAACCCGATAATGCCAGCCCGCATGAACGGAATGGTCGCGGCAGCGGAGATTTCAATAAAAAGGAATATTGCTGCAAATTTTTAATTAATTCTAGTCTTAAAGGCTTTCAATTATTAGCCGAGCATTATCGGGCTGTGCAATATAGGGACTCTTTGCTATCTGGCGTATTCATGTCGTAGTGAGTTGCTGTTTTGTAGCAGAGTGTAACAAAAATAAACGCGCTCGATATCGAGAGCGTAAACGCGATTTTGTATGGAATTGAAAGTACGCCATCTATTGACAGTTAGCTGAATCAAAATTTCTCCATACTAAATGCGCGTTTACGTCGTCGATATCGAGCGCGTTTCGTGAGTAAAAAACTCGCACTTGGCACTCTGCCCCTACACGCGTGACAGACATAATTTTGTCGTGCGTATTCTCTTATCCTATTGGAGGATATTTCAATATGGCAGGTTTTTTGACAGTTAAATGTGCGACAAACTTTTGTCATAGCACTGCATGTTACGGGGGCTGGTGTGTTCATATCGAAATGTAGTGGTGTTTAATAGCATGTTGGAGTGTGGTGATGTTTGATAGCATGTTGGAGTGTGATAGTGATATCTAACTAATGTTAAACCACAGTATAACCAGTAAGTTATCTTCATACAAACGCGTCGCTGTGTAGGCAGGCACGCGCTGTCACGCACACACTAGCACAAAATAAGGGGGCGGCAGTATGGGCTCAATGCAAGCTAGTGCGTGCCTACACGGCGCGCTCACATTCAAACCGATGCAGCCAGTTGGTATGGAGATAACTTATTGTTCTTATGTCTTGTATGGTTAGACGCAGGGCTCGACGTAGTTTCCCGGGAAGAGGCCGGTGACGCCGTCCATGACGCCCTCCCACCAGCCGTCGTCGTTCTTCTTCAGCACGTAGATCACGGCGCTCTCCTGGAACGACAGCTCGTCCTCCTTGTCTGCGTAGTAGTCGTATATCGCCACCACTGCAAATTGTATACAGTGTCAAATTATTTCTAGATGTCGCTATACCAGGCCTCCGTCACTCGCAGTACTTGCGCGCTATAACTACCTACCGCCCGGCCGAGCGGTCTCGGGCCGACCCAGGACCAATTCCCCATTCCCTAAACGTGTTAGTAGAGTGGCGCAATACGCGAGAGAGAGATGCAGCAACTACTTCTTTTCGCCTAGCGCCGTGCGATCTGAATTGCACTTTATTATAACGGAGCTAGGGTTACAATTTATATGAATTATGTCGCCTAGTGCAGCTTCTGTAGGGACTACTATTTGGTATTCTGTGCCTATACATAATATAAGTATAAACTTCGTCTTAGGACTTGAAAATGTAAATTAAAAAACAATCTCTGTTTCTTGTCACAACGAAAATCTGCGCCTTTGTCTATCTTCCTACGACACGAATAGACAAAGGCGCAGATTTTAGTTGTGACAAGAAACTGGGATTGTTTTTTAATTGTCATTTTCAAGTCCTAAGACGAATTTTATATCCTAAGACGAAGTTTATACGACATGTCGTAGAAAGATAGACAAAGACGCAGATTTTCGTTGTCACTGTCTGTTAGCACGCCATCTATGAGACGTCACTGCTAACAGTTAACAACCTAAAGCCTGACCAAAGAAATAAGAACCCTGCTCTGGGGGCGCCACGTGTATATTTTTACGACTATGGCAACAATTTTCCTTATAAAATTAGTTCCATTGAAATTCCGCAACATGGCAAGGTTTCTTATTTCTCTGGTCGGACTTTACATAAGTTTAGGCTGCATTGCGTGTTGTCGTTCTTAATCATTTCAATCAAGTAAGTAGTTTGACCTTGATTCAATAGATGGCGCTGCTCTTATTGTATATAAAGAATGTCATAGCTGAAAAACCCTCTTTCAAACAAAATGTACCTATCAATATCAAATCGACGTTAATTTACTTGCCCACTTCTAAATTCCATATTGAGAAGTATACCGTCAAATCTTAAATTTAAAATCTATACCACAGAATATCAAATAGCAGTCCCTACAAAAGGGGTCACTTAGCTACATAATTCAAACAGTAGATAAGTGATGCAAATATCCTAAAGTTAAAAATAAATACCTTGATACTCTTATATCGTATTGGAAGATAGTTCAATGACGGGTTTTTATGGTATTTTGTCCGCTAGGTAGGGGAGTGTTCATCATGCTAGGTGGGGTTTGAAATAATGTCTTGTCACAGGGCTTTATCCACCCGGATAGTTCTATTTCAGTAGGTAAAAGAGGTTAACAGTAACATAAAACAGACAAAGTGGACAGACAGTGGGGTCGTTAGTTACCGTCCAATCAAAGGTGACCGTCGTGTGTTGCGGACGGTGACCACTAGTGCAGACCTTATTGTTAGACAAGTTATACATAGCATCAAGCCGTGGCAACATTTCAAATACGAGTAACAATCTTACTTCATACTCTGTGCTTCATACTAATATTATAAAGAGGAAATATTTGTATATTTGGGTGTGTGTAAGTTTGTAAGTAAGAAACTCAAAAACTACTGTGCCGATTTCAAAAATATTTCATCATTAGAAAGCTACATTCACCCTGAGTAACATAGGCTACCTTTTACCGCGGGAAAAAGCCTCATTCCCACGTAAAATACTGTTAACGCGAGCGGAGTCGCGGCAGAAAGCTAGTTACCAATAAATACAAAATTAGTCCGTTTGTTTTCTGTAACTTCAAAACGAAAACCTAAGATTTGAAAATAACTATCAATTTTTGTAAAAATTCTAGAAACCTAACATCTTAACCAAATTGCGGATTTAATGTAGTCTCACAAAGTGATATTTCTTCGACGAGCGCCCCACCGGGGCTCGAACCCGGAACCTCCGTAATGTAAGGCGAGCGTTTTACCACTCTTCTACGGAGGCCGGTAAATTAATGAAATATTTTCTATTTTGCACGAGTGTATTATAGTAGTAGTGACTGAGTGTCTATACTAGAGGAAATATTTCATTATTTGTTTGCATTGAATAGGCTCCAAAACTACTAAACAGAATTAAATTTAACTTGGTACAAAAATAGAATAGACTTTGGAGAATAATAGGGAAGGACATAGGCTACCTTTTGCCGCGGTTAATTGCTTCATTCCCACGGGAAAGAAAGCTTTTTTCAATAAAATAGCTTACCTTTCTCGATGTAGTTCTTGGGCACCCAGCCCGGCAGGTCTTCTTCGTCGGGCACGATGGCCGGCACCGCGCTTGTATATTGACCACCGATCTTGCCCTGAAATTAATAGTAGATTGTTAACCAAGGGCTGTATGACATCAATTACATACGAGGTTTTTGGCGCCCCAGCGCAGCGATATAGCGAATAGTTACCCCGTGGTGTGTGGGTGTATGGTGTGGTATAGTTACCGCGTGGTGTGTGTTTGTGGTGTGGTGTAGTTACCACGTGGTGTGTTTATGGTGTGGTATAGTTACCGCGTGGTGTGTGTTTATGGTGTGGTATAGTTACCGCGTGGTGTGTGTTTATGGTGTGGTATAGTTACCGCGTGGTGTGTGTTTATGGTGTGGTATAGTTACCGCGTGGTGTGTGTTTGTGGTGTGGTATAGTTACCGCGTGGTGTGTGTTTATGGTGTGGTATAGTTACCGCGTGGTGTGTGTTTGTGGTGTGGTATAGTTACCGCGTGGTGTGTGTTTATGGTGTGGTATAGTTACCGCGTGGTGTGTGTTTGTGGTGTGGTATAGTTACCGCGTGGTGTGTTTATGGTGTGGTGTAGTTACCGCGTGGTGTGTGTTTATGGTGTGGTGTAGTTACCGCGTGGTGTGTGTTTATGGTGTGGTGTAGTTACCGCGTGGTGTGTTTGTGGTGTGGTATAGTTACCGCGTGGTGTGTGTTTGTGGTGTGGTATAGTTACCGCGTGGTGTGTGTTTGTGGTGTGGTATAGTTACCGCGTGGTGAGTGTTTGTGGTGTGGTATAGTTACCGCGTGGTGTGTGTTTGTGGTGTGGTATAGTTACCGCGTGGTGAGTGTTTGTGGTGTGGTATAGTTACCGCGTGGTGTGTGTTTATGGTGTGGTATAGTTACCGCGTGGTGTGTGTTTGTGGTGTGGTATAGTTACCGCGTGGTGTGTGTTTATGGTGTGGTATAGTTACCGCGTGGTGTGTGTTTGTGGTGTGGTATAGTTACCGCGTGGTGTGTTTGTGGTGTGGTATAGTTACCGCGTGGTGTCTTGTGAAGGAGTCGTGCAGCTCGTCCTCGAGCGGGGGCGGAGGCAGCGGGGGCGACACGGACCCGCCGCGCTGGGACATCGACGACGACGACGCGCGCTGCAACAAACAAACATTCATACTATTCTTATTTATTTATCAACCCTTGACGAAATGGTGGGGCAGTGGACTGTAATTGCAAATTTACGAAAGCGAGAGGGAAAAGATGGCGGCTAAGTTGCTACAAATGAATCGAAAGAATACGACACGATATTTTGGTTTGTGTATTAGGCTTGGGCCGCACTACGGTTTTTTCCCGCTAATCAGCCGCGGATTTTAACCGCCTGATTTTGTGAGTAAAGGAAACTTATGAAAGCGGCCGCACTGACGGTTTTTTTCCGCGACTGATTTTAAAACCGCGTTTTGTTACAGAATGGTTAGCGGGAAATAGCCGCGCCAAAATTTGTAATCCATAGAACTTATATTGGCGCGCACACATTTGACGCGGTAACCGCGAGCGGTTCTGTCATTGTTCGGCACATCGTCTTGAAGAGTCGTTGTGTTGAAGTGTAAAGACTATATTTGCAGTTTCACTGCGACTTCATGTCATTGACTGCAACATGCGTTGCGTATTGCTTGATTAGCAATATTACCTATTTAGATTTATATTCATTTTATTACTTTACTTTACTTTGGGCAACAGACTAATACACATGTCTACTAAATCAAGAACCTAGTTTCATTCCTGCCGCCTACGTCCCGTCTAATATAGAATGGCGACCCTATACAGAAGAACCAGGAATACTTTTTTTTGCTGAGAACTACGTATGAAGAAACCATACAAGAAGATGAAGATAACTAACAATTGAACATGAAGATGAAGAAAAAATTATAGAAGAAGATGACATCCCCTATAGAAGAGGTAGTCCCTTTGGCGAAAATTACAGAAGATTATGAAGAAAGAAAAGGAGGTTGTAGCTGCTGGGCGCTCGCAGTAACTCAAGCCTAGTAGATGCGAGGACATTAGATGCTGGGCGCCGGGAGATTAATTGAACGGGTCCAATGAGGAGCAGCTGGGTTGAAGAAGACTCAAACCCGAGACCGCGCTGGCATTCACCACTGCGCTGCGCTTGCCCGCGCGCATCCGCTCTCCGCCGCCGTGTCAGCGATATCGTCCACCGCTGGTAGCGTGACCTACTTACGAACGGTACCAATTCAATTATTTATAATTATATTTTATTGTTCACTCCTTAAGAAAAAGGTAAAAAGCGACGGCGTATGTATGTTATTTTTATTTAATAGATAATGTCTGAAAAGCTACAAGAACTATATGATAAGTTATACTATATAAGAGAGTATTTAGTAAAAATTGGTCCAGAAAGACGTAAGAAAGATATAGCTAGTAAAAAATTAGAAGAGGCTGACAATGAATATTGCAAACTAGGGAGTATTGTGACAGAGTTGAATCGTGAAGTTGAAGAAAAAAGTTGTAGCCCTGAGGAAATTCAAGGTTTTAAAAAATTGATAGAAGAAATCAAAACTGTTTATAAGAAAATTTTAGATTTGCTTTCTAAGTTAGATTCAAGTTCACAAACGTATCCACAACCAGACAAAATGACGACACCATTTGACATTCGTACTGCAATTTCCATTTTGCCTGTAATGAACGGACAAGAACATGTAACCCAACAACTGATTGACGGCATTTTACTGTACAGTTCCTTAATATCTACAGACACTCAGACTCAGAACCAATTGATTGACTTTGTTCTAAAGACTCGACTATCATCTAGTGCTAAATTAAGACTTAAAAATGATTACTCGACAGTAAAAAATTTAGTTGACGACATTAGGAAATTTTTACTTCCAAAAAAATCATCAGAGGCCTTACAAACACAACTGTTCAATGCGAGACAAGGACGTAGGTCCATCGAAACTTATGGTACGGAGATAGAAGAACTTTTTGTGAATTTAACTTTAGCTCAATCTGACGGGGACAGCTCTAAGTATGAGGTTCTGCGTCCACTCAATGAAAAAACTGCGATCAAACGCTTCGCAGACGGGCTCTCTGACTCGAGGCTGAGCACTATCATAGCCTCGCGCCAGTTCACGTCCCTACCTGATGCCATCAGGACAGCCCTCGACGAGCATGTCATGTCGCCCCCACAGCGACAGGAACATGTCATGCAGTTTAGGTCATCTGCGCATAGTCGCGGTAGAGGTACTTACAAACGGGGTTCTCGTAACCATACCTCTTATAATTCAAGTTACCAAAAAAGCAATTATAATTGCAATATAAATGGTAGCAACAGAGGTCAGAGAACTTTCGTTGGCAATTCGAGCCGAGGTGGAGGTAGAGGTGCGAGGAGCGGGCCGCGTCAGCAGGCTCGCGGCGCCCCGCGCCTGCACCACTCCGCACGTGAGCCGGATGCACCGGAACGCTTGCGCAACTCCACCACAGACGACAATATGTTTTTTCGTGCCTAAACTTACGCATACAATATTAAGTTATAATATTTTTTATAAAATCAAATGTAATATACAGAACAATAAAGAAATAAGTTTATTAGTTGATAGTGGAGCCAGTTTATGCGTTTTGAAATACGAACGACTAGCTTCCAATAAAGTTTTGTTGAATTTAATACAGAAGGAAATAATTAAAATAAAAGGTATTAGTGGTAATTTAGAATCAATAGGATATTTACTTTTAGATATAATAATAGAAAACGTAGCTTTCAAGCAAAAATTTTACGTTTTTAAAGGTTTAGCTTGTGCCGCAGATGGTATACTCGGCCAAGATTTTTTCCAGAAATATAACGCTGTGTTAAGTTATAAGGATTGCTCTTTGACTTTGGAAAACAAAGGACACTCCGTTTATGTTCAATTAAATGATGATACGACATTGACCATTCCACCGCGTTGCGAAATTATTAAACACATACCTACGGTGTATAACGGTGATTGCGTCATATTAGCAAAGGAAGTATGTAAAGGTGTGTACACAGCAGGAACAATTGCAAAACCAAAAGATGGTTTTATTCCTGTAAGATTTCTTAATACAAATGATAATCTAGTAAATGTAAATATTAGCAATTTAGAAATAAATAGTTTAGAATATTTTGAAGTATATCAATTTCATGATGAAAAAATTAGTACAGAAAGGGTGAGATCTCTATTCAAACTTTTAGATTTACCGTCATATTTGAACGTAGAAGAACAAGTGGCTATTGAAAACATATGCGCTAAGTATGCCGATGTTTTTCAATTACCAGGAGACACCCTTACCACAAGCAATTTGTATGAGCTTTCTATTAAATTAAAAGATAATGTAGCGCCAGTGTACTCAAAGCCTTATCGATTGCCGAATGCATTAAAGGGTGAAGTACAAAAACAAATTGCTGATATGCTTAAAAATGACATAATCGAGGAGACAACATCAGAATGGTCTAGTCCAGTTTTGTTGGTCCCTAAAAAATCAGATAGGTCAGGAGAGAAAAAATGGCGTTTAGTAGTAGACTACCGCCAACTAAACAATGTGATACAGGATGACAAATTTCCACTACCCAATATCACAGAAATATTGGACTCCTTGGCCAACAACATTTATTTCTCGAAATTAGATCTTTCACAAGGCTATTATCAGTTGTCTTTAGATGAAAAGTCTAGAAAATATACAGCATTCACAACTGATAAGCAGTATCAAATGAAGAGATGTCCGATGGGTTTAAAAACTTCTCCCAGTGCATTCTCTCGTTTGATGACTATTGCTATGACTGGATTAAACTATCAGTCTTGTTTAATCTATCTAGACGACTGCATTGTTGTAGGAAACTGTTTAGAAACCCACAACAAAAATCTTATCAATGTTTTAGAAAGATTTCGTCAAGTTAATCTAAAGCTAAATCCACTCAAATGTGAATTTTTACGAAAAGAAATAGTATATTTAGGCCATAAAATTACATCAGATGGAATTTTTCCAGACCCTGCTAAAGTAGAAAGCTTGCAAAAATATCCAGTGCCGCAGAGCGCAGACGATGTCAAGCGATTTGTAGCGTTTGCTAACTACTATAGGCGATTCATACCTAATTTTGTAGAAATAGCTCATCCATTAAACGCATTGTGTAAAAAGAACGTGACATTTACTTGGACAACTGACTGTGAACGTGCATATCAAAAACTAAAAAATTTACTACAAAGTCCTAATATTTTAGATTATCCTGATTTTTCAGAGAATAATGTTTTTATTCTCCAGACAGACGCATCAAGGCAAGGCCTAGGCGCCGTCCTGTCTAACAGCAATGGAAAGGTTATCGCTTACGCTAGTCGTAGCTTGAAACCAGCTGAAACCCGATATCCAGTTACTGAATTAGAATTATTAGCTATTGTTTGGGCTGTGCGACACTTTCGCCCTTATTTGTATGGCAAAAAGTTCCAAATTAAAACAGATCACAGACCACTTATTTATTTGTTTAACATGACCGATCCCGCAAGTCGTTTAACTAAATTTAGGTTGTATTTAGAAGAATTTGATTTCGAAATAAGCTATGTTCCGGGGCGGCACAACGCAGCTGCAGATGCTTTGAGCCGTATCACGTTAACTTCTAAAGATTTGAAAGAAATGCACGAACACGCTGTATCGGTCATGACTCGAGCTCAAGCTCGCAGGTTGACTAAACAAAACACTACCGACTCGACTTGTGAGGTTCCCGCAAATCCTAGGCCTGATCAACCTAAAGTTGTGGATATCCTCAGACGACCTGACGATAGTGTAGAACTACTCTTATGTAATAACAGGACTACTAAGAGACAGATAGAAAAAATAAATAGAATGTATAGTCAAAACGGTTCTTGCGTTTATGTGCCTGAAAAAATGGCCATTTATGTAATGTCTCGATCGCTTCCGACCGTAAGTGTGCTAGCGAGAGAATTACACATTTTTTGCAAGGAAATAAAAATAAACGAGCTCGTTATAATGAAAAGTAAGCGCGATGAAGATTTAATAAATAAACTTTTAAGCGAAATGAGTAAATTAGGTGATTTTCCAAAATTGTTAGTCATAAAGGACGTGACTAAAGTAACTGAAAGAGACATGAAAAAAGTTATTATGAATGACTTTCATATTTTGCCCACTAGCGGACACGCGGGGGTAAACAGGATGCTTAATAATATTAAACAACACTATTACTGGCCAGGTATGACTAATGACGTAACAGACTTTGTTAAAAAGTGTAAACATTGTCAAATCCAAAAACACTCAAATCGACCTACTAGAGAGCCAATGGTGATAACGACCACTCCTAGTACAGCGTTCGAAAGAGTTAGCTTAGATATAATGGGGCCCTTAGATGTAGATAATTATAACTATAAGTATATTTTAACTTTGCAGTGCAATTTGAAAAAGTACGTAGAGGCATATCCTCTAGAAAAGAAAGATACAGTTTCAGTTGCACATTTATTTGTAAATAATTTTATTCTTAGATATGGAATCCCGAAAGAGATCATCACTGATCAAGGTACCGAGTTTATGTCATCAGTTATGACAGAGGTTTGCGAATTATTACAAATCTCAAAACTCCACTCGACAGCGTACCACCACGAGACTTTAGGCTCTTTGGAAAACACGCATAAGAGTTTAGGAGCTTTCCTTAGGATTCAATGTAACAGCAACTCCACTGATTGGAGCACATGGCTGCCTTTTTGGTGTTTTTCTTACAATACCACGATTCATACTCATACACAATACACTCCGTTTGAGTTAGTATTTGGCAAAGTATGTAACTTACCAGGTAATTTACAAAACAGTAGTACGGAACCATTGTACAATCCTGACGATTATCCTCTCCAATTAAAATATAGATTACAAAAAGCTCAGGAAGACGCTCGAAACAATTTATTACAAGAAAAACACAGTAGAAAGTTTAAGTATGATAAAAATGTAAATTCAATAAAATACAAGCCGAATGATTTAATTTTGTTACAGAATCAAGTAGGAAACAAACTAAACAATATTTATTTAGGACCCTATAGAGTAATTGAAGATTTAGAGCCAAATGTAAAGATTATGAAAAATGGTAGAGAGTATACTACGCATAAAAATAACACGAAGTTGTTTGTATCATAGTATATAAGTTAAAATGAAATGTTATTTTATAAGTAGAAATATAAATTTGTAAGTGAAATGTAATTTTATAAGTTCAAATGAAATTTTATAAATATTAAGAAAAAAAAATGTATTATCAAGAAAAACGCAACACATTTTTTTTTCCAGAACCCCTGGGTTGAAGTGTAAAGACTATATTTGCAGTTTCACTGCGACTTCATGTCATTGACTGCAACATGCGTTGCGTATTGCTTGATTAGCAATATTACCTATTTAGATTTATATTCATTTTATTACTTTACTTTACTTTGGGCAACAGACTAATACACATGTCTACTAAATCAAGAACCTAGTTTCATTCCTGCCGCCTACGTCCCGTCTAATATAGAAGTGTTTTGGTTGTCGTGTCGTCATTATGTCGTCGACTGAATCGGAGTCTGTTTCAAATGAACCAGATTATTAAAGTTTATCCTTAAAAATCATAGTGGAGGTACAGAAAAGACCAGCGTTATATGACACTACTTTGCGTCAATATAGTGACAGGAATGAATTGATGACGTTTTCTTTTTCAGCTTCTTAGTATCAAAGCAACAACACAAACAGCTCTCTTGAAATCCATCTTCAAACTGTGAAAATCGTGGCCAGTTTCGCGGTTTTTAACCGTAGTGTGTGCGTCTCGGGCGGCTTTGCGGTTTTACGGTTTACCGCTTGCGGAAAAAAACCGTAGTGCGGCCCAAGCCTTAGGTAGGTAGTGATGATGACGAGCTGTTTGGGAACTGAGGTATAGAGCAGCTCGCCAGAAGGAAGGCACATACCTGGAAGCTGAGTGACCTTGGCTGGCGACGCTATCGCTCCAAGCGTGTTGCACTGTCCTGGAGGTGGATTATCCTTTCTATAAGCGCAACACTTCACGAAAACAGTTTTTCTGTACAGTTTTTTCACAGTTCTATATACAGCGCAAAGTTCTATATGTACACGAGACACTCGCGGTTACGGAGCGCGTCGTGGAGTCGATCAGCATTACGCTGAGGCAGCTAGCGCTCTTTCACTGCTTTGATATAAACAATTGTTGTGATACCCACTTTGATTTTATGTAAATGCTATCGTTAAAATATAAAACCATCGATATTAAAATTAACCACTAAATAAAATGAAATAAAATTATTAAATCGAAATACAGGGGTGTTATAAGTTTGACGTGTGTTTCTGTCTGTCTGTCTGTGCCATCGTAGCTCCTAAACGGATGCGCCGAATTTGATCTAGTTTTTTTTTTGTTTGCAAGGTATCATCATAATCGAGAGTGTTCTTAGCTATGATCCAAGAAAATATCTCCAGCCATTTGAAGATTATAAGGTCTTTTCTAGTTGTTGAAAGGATTAGTAACGGTTATGTGGCGGGGGTTTTTAAATTTTTAAATTTAATGTTATTTACTAGCTGTTTACCCGCGTTGTTTCTTCTACTTTTTCGTGCACTTTAAACCGGTTTACACCTTATTTTTTTTGGCAGAACCGGTGAAGCGGCGGATAAAACTTTTATCTTCTACTTTTAACATACCTATATGTCTATACGTCTTATTTTACCCTAGAAACATATTTGAAAGTCACCTAATAAACACTAAAAAAACACGTAAAAAAATGTCTGTTATGATGACAACCACAAAAATCTAAGAATGTAAACAAGTGCGACTGCGCGGATGGAGCGAAGTACTGCGAACACGTTTTTTTTTTCTTTCGGTAAATTTTCAATCACAATCAAAGTCAAAATAGACACGCGTCTTGAAAGAGGCGGATTTAGAATTACCTGTCCAGGCAGACTCATGGAGTGTTGGCTGTGCTCGCCGTCGGAGCCAATCAACGGAGACGGAGGCGCTGCAAACAAAATATTATTTAAAATCCAAACGAAAATTAAAAACATTCGAGCTTGAGCAAGGACTGGAACCCGCATCTCCTTGGCTGTCTGCGCCATACACAAGCACTACAATAGTGTCACCGAGTCTCCATACGAGCCAACGACTATGTTTGAATTAATATTATTATACAAACGTTTGAGACACTAGTGTTTTCAAATTACGTTGAAAATGTCTCAAGTACGATTATCATGTTAGCGACTCGGTCAATATGTATAAATACTCGTATTCCTATTAGATAACACAGTTTAAGCCTATTCTTTAATGAAAAACACTTTTCTTAAATTTCCAAACCCTGTAAATAAGTTGGACCATGTTTCTATCAGATTTTTATTAATAAGTAATCTTCAATGACTTTCTGTAGTCAACCCTCATAGGCTACATAGCCTCTTCCAAACCGACCGCTTTGAAGAAGCTGACGGTTTTGGTGGGATTTAGGCTTCGGGCTTCATGGGGGGCAAGCTTGTGCGCTCCCAGCACCCGACTCCTCTTATTGACGAGAGCATCGCATTCACAGAGAATGTGAAGTGGGGAGACATATTAATAACTAGCTTTCTGCCATGGCTCTGCTCGCGTTAACAGTTTTTCCCGTGGGAATGAGGCATTTTCCCGCGGTAAAAGGTAGCCTATGTTACAGCCCGTCCCCATGTTTACGGCGCCGCACCGTAGACATGGGGACGGGCTCTTTCTTACTCAGGGTGAACATAGCTTTCTAATAGTGAAAGAATTTTTGAAATCGGTTCAGTAGTTTTTGAGTTTATTCATTACAAACATACACACAGATACAAATCTTTCCTCTTTATAATAATAGTATGATGGTTTAGAGTTGTCCGGTCATTAAATTAAATGTTGTGAGTGATGATACCACGTGATACTTACGAGGCATACTGGAGTGCATGTCTTGCGGGTAGCTCGGGCTCGCTTGGTGTTGATTCGGGTGCACCATGCCGACCTGAAATCATTCAAATATTTTCAGTACACAGAGTTAAGCCAGACCAAAAATTTATGTTTTAATATTCCTTATCTTTATTATTGCGGTAAAAAGACTAGACTATATAAATGGATTGACAATTGGACAGCCTGCCTTTAGTTTGATTCAGTATCAGGGGGGAGACACATTGAATATGGGCGGGACGTTACTGGTTGGTTGGTGCTGTTGGCACAGGTCGGACACTCCATACAGCAAACGCGTTTTGACAACCTACTGCTTTTTGAATAACAACTGAATATCAATTACAAGTCAACCACTGAAACGCTATATAAAACACCCCTGAACACCCCTGTTAGTGTCCCGCGGCGCCTGCGGGGTGCGGGGCGTGGGGAGCTCGGGCGGGCAGTTCATTTTAGTGCAGGGGGTGAGAGTCCTTTCTGTACGGGTTCATCATCATCATCTCAGCCTGTAGACGTCCACTTGCGCTGCCCGCATCCAGCGGCTTCCCGCGACCCTCACCAGATCGTCGGTCACCTCGTGAGGGCCTGCCCACACTACGTCTTCCGGCGCGCGGCCGCCATTCAAGAACCTTTCTGCCCCAACGGCCGTCGGTTCTACGCGCAGCCCGAAGCTACTTAAGTTTAGCGATTCTTCGGGCTATGTCGGTGACTCTGGGTCGCCTGCGGATCTCATCATCTGTACGGGTTAGTACTATTATTTTGTTCTGTTGGTAGTGACCTGTGGTTGCGCGGGCAGCGCGGAGTACTGCGAGGGGTGCGGGCGCGCGGGGCGCGGGTAGTTGGGCGCGTAGTGAGACGGCACCTGCGGCGGCGCCACGGCCGGCGGCGTGCGGTACTCGCGGGACGACTTGCCTGCACACACAGTCGTAGCTTACACGCTCAGTCTGACGACAGTTCAGTCCATCAGTCAACACGGTAAAGCCCGACCAAAGAAATAAGAAACCTCGCCATATTGCGGAATTTCAATGGAACTAATTTTATAAGGGAAATTGTTGCCATATTCGTAAAAATACGTGGCGCCCCCAGAGCAGGTTTCTTAATTCTTTGGTCAGGCTTTAATAATATAACCATCAGACCGTCAGTCAACCGGTTAGATTAAACGATAATTCTCTCGTCATTTTGTCGTCATTCTGAGCAGACTGATGGACTGCACTGACGCCAGACTGAGCGTGTAACCCACAGAACATTTAAAAGAGGTTAGAATGGCGATAATGCGCCGATTGTATGAAATCCGGTGTCGCCGATTCCACCCCACCTTTCAACTCCACTACATATGTACATAAATAAAGATGAAGTTTACGCACATATTTGCAATTGCAAATCTAGCCAATCATAGCACCGCTCAATCACGCGATTTCAAATGGAACGAATCATACGCTACGCATGCACGCATACCGCTGTATATTTTTATAGCTATTTGTGAGTTAAACAGCGCGATCGCGTCTTTGCGTAGAGATATAAGCGTTTGCTCATATCCTTGGCGCGCCTGCCCCGCCCACAGCGCCTTTCTAACCTCTTTTAAATGTTTTGTGAATATAACCATCAGTCCGTCAGTCAACCGGTCAGACGATAATTCTCTCGTCATTCTGAGCAGACTGATGGACTGCACTGACGCCAGACTGAGCGTGTAACCTATGTCATACGGTTACCAAATCATATATTTTTTGGCAGTATAGACACAGTAGACTCAGAACAGTAAGTTATCTCCGTACCAACTGGCCGCAACGCAACGGTTTGAATGTGAGCGCGCCGTTGCATTGAGCCCATACTGCCGCCCCCCTATTACCCCTTATTTTATGCTAGTGTGTGCGTGACAGCGCGTGCCTACACGGCGCGTGGCGCGGACGCACACATTCAAACCGCCAGCGGCACGTTATAAGAAAGTTAAATCAAAACAAAAGGAAAGCATATTGACAAAAAATTGCAAATGTTTTGTCAGCATTCCTATGACAGTAAAATATAAGTAAATAAATGAAACAATGCATATATATATAAATACTTGAATGTGATTGTTTAACAAGTTCATTAAAATGTAGTATGAAATGCAGACATAAGTAGGGAAGCCAGATATATTAGTTTCCAGTGTAAAATGATACTACTCTTGCAATCACTAACCTGATACTATTGCCTACATGAAACTGAATATTGAAAACACAATCCACAAGGTATTGTGAAACATATTCTTTAGATTGGTTAACCTACATTGTATTTAATTAATGTTTTATCAACTACATTACCTTTCACATAAAGTATTAAACAAACTATTCATAAATAAAATATGACATGAGTTAAACAAAGGTTCACAAATGAACTTTTCTTGGGAAAATCAAAGAAACAAAAAACAATAGGCTTATATACAAATTTGTAAACTATATTAATAAGTTTTTTTTACTATACCCATACTGTGATTATATTATGGACCCACAAGTCAGTAAGTAGGTATTATCCATCCATCATAAAACTAAAGTTGAGTTGCTTGCCTGAACACATATTTCATAGTCTAAGATGACTTTGATTTTGACGTTTGACTTATTTATCCCGCTCACATATTTTACTCTTTGTCAGTGATATGAATAAAATAAATAAAAGACTAGGCAAATATCTGGCGCATTTTAGATTATATAAAATTATAAATGTAATACAATGATCTATTGTATACTTAATATAGGGTTAGGGCAAAACTTGTCACGATGTTACACACAATGACATAAAATAAAATGAGTAAAAATGTCTTACCAAAACTACGTCCAAGTGTGCCAGTGTTAGAACCATAAACACCGGAGACACTGGAGTTTGATCTTGATCTACCTTGTTCAAAAGGCATTAGCGTCTCACCGAGCGTGCCTCGTCCGAGGGTCCCAGTGTTGGAGGCGTTGGCAGCCCTGACAGCGGGAGGGGTGGGGGGTTTGGTGGTGGGGGCGGGCAGGGTCGCGGCGTTGGGGGCGGAGCCCGAGCGGCGACCACGAGGGGTGCCCGCGCTGCTGTTCCAACGCGCGCCGTGCCCTATGTCGTCCAGAGCTGGAAGGTGCAACACATTTATAGTAATATCCTGTTCATTCATTTGAGAAGAGAGCACAGAAGTATATAATAGTACTGCCCACAAGACCAAACATTGGTTTAAATAAGCATTCAGTGGCTTTATTTAAGCCTATAATGAATAAATGAAATTGAGAAAAGAAATATTTGTTTTGAGTTGTATGAGAAATGACAAAATGGTAAGTAGTATCACAGCAACTTAGCAGTTAGTATGATGACCATTTCTTGTAACTGTTATGTATAATAAAAAATGAAATGTAACAAATTTTAAGCCAGCAAATTGATCTTAATCTATAACTGAGAAACTTAATATGTACCTTCATTGGGGAGTCATGTGCCCTGATAACAATAGAATACATTTTTTTTTAACACCAAAGTACAGATATAGGTACAATGAAGGAGAATAGAAAAGAGGATGTGAAAATCAAGAGGTGAATCGAAATTTTATTATGTTAAATTGTAGTGTAGAATTAGCATAAGGAATAATAAACCTACCTGTATAATCAATGCTCTTCCTCACATACTTGATAGGCTTTTCAGGGTTAGCCGGAGCAATAATCTTATACTGCCTGTTTGTAACTTTATTCGCTGTGAGCACGCCAATCTCCCTCCTAGCCACCTTCTCTTTATGAATGGCTACAGTCTGTGCTATGTGGTTCATCTGACCTTCCATTTCAGCCAGTTGCATTGTCTGCAGCTCAAGGAACTGTAGGAAATTGTACGCCAGCGTATTGATCTGGTAAGCCACACTGGCTAGCGACTGTGTTGTGTAGTTCTTAGTGCCCTCTAAAGCTAGGCGCTTGTTTTCGGATTGGAAGTAGTTTGCTTCACAATACTCCGCGACTCGTTCGAGGTTGGTATGACTGTCCGTGAGGTGGTTTCTCCCTTCCGGGATTTCGGTTTGCAGTAGCGCTGCTAACTCTGCCATTTTATAGCTGTGGGATTGAAAATTTAAAGTTGTGATGGATGAAGATTACACACATAACGAGTCCGAATTTGTGACTAATCAGTGGCAGAACATTTGTGTAATGAGCATTTAGGTACATAATTGTATTGAGTATTTATTTATGCTACTCTGTAAACAGAGAGTTTGTAAAAAATAGCGGATAATATGTAGCGGAAGTTGCTTATCAGACATTTCTTTCTTACCTATGTGGAAGCGAGTTTAAATCAATCACTAACTTCTGAATTCTCAAGCACTAAAACACGATCATAATTCGCCACATTTATACAATTTTATCATCAAATAATGAGAAATGAAATGAATCAAGAAGCCCACCTTGATTTTGTTTTTCCATTCCTTCCACACACCCACCACCACAATACTTCGCGCTTTTTTCTGACCAGTAAAGTTAATGATGAGGCGTGCGCACAAAACAGAACTAATATACATTTGTATCTCCTATCTCTCTTACACACTTCGAATACAGCTAGAAGCTTTCCATAGTAAACACCCGTGCTTCGTGCGAATCGTACCTACGTGGCGTGCGTGCGTGCGTGCTTCGTTGGGGGGGTGGGGGGAATGAGTGAGTGAGTGAGTCACATATATTTTTATCATGGCAACTGGAATTAAAAAATATCTACGTCAAAAGAGGTTTTACGCGGGAATCGAGAGTAAATGGCGGGTTCATTGTTTCGTCCTTTTTAAAATTAGTTTTTCATGGTAATTGTGGTGTTAATATGGTGGAATTAGTGCGATAATGTGCCGTTAAAGAAGAACTATTCAATGAAAGTGAGAAATAATGAGTGGTTAGCTATTTCTGGTTTGATACCCCGCGTTAAACTTCAGTATCATTGAAATGTAAGAACCACCCTTGCATTTCAATGATCCCGTAACAAGATATGAAACTATCAAGAAATGACTAAAAAGACGACGAAATGAAACTGAAGAAATAATGACTGAAGACATTAAACTTGGATAATGCAAGAAACTACTGAAGACTAGGCTGTATGGGCTTAGATCCCTTTGCCTTTCCCATAAGGGAGAAAGAAACTAAAAAAAAAAAAAAAAAATCTACGTCAAAATAATTTTCTCTATGGTCGTCCTGCTTTGCTTTGGTTTACCATTGAATAATGCAAGAAACTACTAAAGACTAGGCTGTATGGGCTTAGATCCCTTTGCCTTTCCCATAAGGGAGAAAGAAACTAAAAAAAAAAAAAAAAATTTGGTTTACCATTGAGAGATTTTCGTTGTTAATTTTTTCGGAAATAACAACGAAGTGTTTGCATATTCGCGTGGAAATGTAAAATCTGCAACTGTGGCGAGCTATAGCGCAGAAGAAATCATGGGGACTAACGGTAATGGACGTCGGGGGGGCACAAAATTGCCCGACGTCCGCCGCCCCATGGAAGAAGGAGATTGTGTCAACGACATGGACAGCCCTGAATTAGATTTCGTGTACGACGACTGCGATACGCAGGCCAACGAGATCGCCGAGCTTTACAGCTATACGGAACACCCAGAATTCCAGCTCAATGTGAAAGCCTTCGAAGATATAATGGAGGAATTCAACTTCCCACCAAGTTGGCAAAGATTATCCGACAAACAGCAGCGGACAGTGGTGATGAAGTTGTTGGAACACCTCGATGTGGCCGTAAGTGATATTCGTATGCGTGCAATGCGTTGTATCCTCTACTTGGCGCAAGGATGCTGGGCAGAGATGCAGTCTGATGCTGAACAAGCCCACTGGGCGCGAATCAACGTCATGATGCTTTATGATATGGGCACCTTCTCTGCCTTCGTTGAATTACTGAATCTCGAGATTGTTAGAAGCAGCAATGCAATAGCATCACGGAAATTAGCTGAATCTCTGGCAGATTCCACCAATCTAAGAGTGGTCCTATCAGTTCTATACCTAATCACTGAGTACATGCGAACTGAGAAGGAAAATCCTGAGTCAGAATATGCACATTTAGTGAAGAATTTCAAAGAAGAACTGGGGCAACCATTTGGTGAAGAACTACTTCCTGTTAAACTCCTGGGAATGGTTACACATCTTTGTGCTGGAACCACCCCACATTTCCCCATGAAAAAAGTCCTGCTGCTACTATGGAAGGTGTTACTTGTATACTTGGGAGGATCTAAAGATTTGAAAGAAAGGAAAGCTAGACTCAGAGAAAAATATGGCTTACCTCCTGTGACAGAAGACACAATTGAGATTATCAAAGGAATGAGGGCCAGCTCTCCTCCTCCCAGTGCTGCAGACATGTTGGAGAATCAAAATCCTAAACAAAGAAGGTGTTTTCTCAATGGCGCTAGTGAGAGAAGCAAAACTTTTGTCAAACAAACATCTCTGGATGAGTCTGATGAGCAAATATTTGTTGATAAAGAAGATTCAGGAAATGGATCTGAAGATTATTCCATGGAGTTTCAGTCTATGCCCAGTGACAGCTCACAAAATAATAACCAAAACAGGCCTCAGAAAGAAGATGATCGTTCACCTTATTCATACTACATGTATTTCAAACAATTTGAAAGTCCACCACCTCCACCACCATTACCTAGAAGCTTGCCATGGCAGTCTAAAGTCCGCCAAAAAGACATAGACATGTTTCTTGACAATGTCCGGATCAAATTTGTGGGATACTCCCTTCCAGGAGACAGGATAACCATAGCTGGACTCCCCCAGCCAATACACGAAGGAATAGATATTCTAAAGAAACACATGTATACTAGTATATCAGAGATACAGTTTGATAGAGAACTGGAGATTGCAAGGAGTCCTCTTACGAAAGGTGAGACTAATGTGGAAGAAACTGACACAGAAATCTTATACAGAGCCATGTTGCCAAACCTACCACAATACACCATTGCTATTCTCAAAATTCTATTAGCTGCTGCTCCTACTTCTACAGCTAAGACATATTCAATAAATATCATGGCAGACCTTTTGCCTGAAGAGATGCCAATGACAGTATTACAGTCCTTAAAATTAGGTATTGATGTCAACAGGCACAAAGAAATCATTGTCAAAGCTGTCACAGCTATACTCCTACTTTTATTGAAGCATTTCAAACTGAACCATGTTTTACAATTTGAGTTCTTGGGTCAGCATCTTGTTTATGCAAACTGTATGCCTTTAGTTCTCAAATTCTTCAACCAGAACATTCTCTCTTATGTTGGTGCAAAGAACACTATTCCAATATTTGACTTCCCTGCTTGTGTGATTGGTGAACAACCTGAATTGACTAAAGAATGCTTGGATATTGGTGACTCTTCAGTACCTTATTCATGGAGGAATGTATTCTCATGCATTAACTTGTTGAGAATCCTCAATAAGTTGACCAAATGGAAAAATGCTAGGATCATGATGCTTGTCGTGTTTAAGAGCGCGCCGATACTGAAACGCACGTTGAAAGTGCGACATGCTTTAATGCAGTTTTATGTATTAAAGCTTTTGAAAATGCAGACCAAGTATCTGGGACGCCAATGGAGGAAAACCAATATGAAGACGATAAGTGCTATATATTCAAAGGTCAGACATAGGTTGAACGACGATTGGGCGTTTGGCAATGATGTTGACGCTAGACCTTGGGATTTCCAGGATGAAGAGTGTGCTTTAAGAGTCAGTGTGGACAGATTCAACAACAGAAGATATAGTACGAGAGGGGAGCATGACATGGATCTGGCTCCACTAGAAACTGACATAAACAGTATACTAGAGACAAGTTTGGATCTTGATGAGGAGTTTAAAGAAAACTATGAGCAGTGGCTCGAACAAGAAGTATTTAACAATGAAATCAACTGGGATGTCCTTCTATCAACATAAATTTGTTCACAAAATGCAATAATATAGAACATAATTTAGTTTAATTAATTATTGTGTAATCGAAATGTTTAACAGTTTTTATATCTTTTTGCAACAAGCAATGACAATTTTGTATAAACCATCTAGTACTTTAAAAATGTAATAGTACTATACTATGCATAATTTGTAACATGATTTGTGAATACCTAAAAATTTAATCATATGATTCATAAATGCCAAGTATTGTGAAAAAGTAATAATGTACTTAGCTATGTGCATGTAAGTAATTAGACCTTGATGTAACATTTTAATAGAATGAATTTGAAAATCATGTGCTAGAGACTCAATTTTATTTGCTTGTTCTAGTGTGAGTGAACTTTTTGGTAAAAAAAAAACGTTTGCTTGTAAATTCATAATATCATTTCCAATGTAGCTATGATTATGTTTTTGTAGGTTTAAGAATTTAGTCATTTCAAAATTTATGTATGTATCTTTTACTTGTTTGAGTTCAGGATATTATTTATTAACTTTAAAATACAACTTATGAAATTTTATTTTTAAAATTCTAACTTTGTGTCTGTTTTCTGTAGATACATACTATATTTAGAATTTAAAAGTTCGAAATTAAAGGGTAATATCATCAAACTTCATGGTTTTTCCTGTGTGAACAATCTTACCTATCCAATTTCAGTTTTATGTAAGTTTTTATAAATATTACTTTCACACTTATTTATGATCTCCATAGCTGAGCTGAGTGGTAAAACATTCTTCTAATTTTAGCGAGGTACATTCAAGAGCACGCTAATCTGAACACTTAGGACTTTGCACCGTTTTTATTTCCATTGGAATAAGGGAGAGAATCGTGATACGCGTGTGTGTTTTCAGCATACTTTGTACTTGACTGTACGTCCTTACTCACCGTACGTAATGCGCAGACTTAACCAAAGCTTACTGATAAGGTGAGCATTCCGTAGCGGTAAGGGTGAATTTTATAGTGCGTGCGTATGTCCAACCTCGAAGCGCAACCTCAACCCACCTCTCTGTCGACTTACTACGTTAGAAGCGACAAGCTCGAGAAGCTGTTAAACGCGACAAATTGACAGAACTACTACTTATCACTACTATGGTTCTAATGTCACTATGTCGCGTTTGACAGCTTCTCGAGCTGGTCGCTTCTTAGTTCTTACGTAGTAGGTATAATCAAGATCGTCCTTTAGTGGAATGAGAACAACCAAGTATTTTCGAGTGCTATTTATTTCTTTTTTAAAATAGCAAATTGGTCATTTCGCGACCCGTACGATAATCCAAAGAGAAAAAATAATTAAACGATAATCACAATGATGTATATTCTTTTTTTTAACGCGAGACAATTCCTAATTCAAAAACAAATAGTTTTTCTAGCGCCAGTTACATTTAAGAAGGAGTTGCAAACGCGATGATGCAAACTCCACAGTATGCCTGCCTCTGGTAGTAACTATATATTAATTAGAGCTTAGAGCCATAACACAAGGCTGTTCTAGGCGGTTCTATAATTCCGACACCAGGGTTTGTGAGGTAGGTTAACCTCGAAACCCACACGGTAAGTAAGCAAGCAATTAATCTGTGCCTGTTGTGGTGAGCGGTTGTCGCACGTAATACCTACGATTGACATATTTCAGGGAATTGACTACTGCCGAGAAGCGTAGCGTCCACTTGTAATTAACAACTGTGATCCCCAATACGCGTTCCAGGAGTAGGGATTGTTTCAAAACCTCGCTTTAAGGGGCTAAGTTGCGGCATCGCGCAAAAAATATTTACCTACTCGTGTCGTGGAGTGAATAATATATTTTTTTAATTCGGTAAGTACCTAGCTATTTGTTAAGATGGGGTGCTGCAGGTTAGAAAGAAACCATTAATTTTGTTTATTGTAGTTCGATTTAGTTACAGATTCAAAACAATTCAAAAGTGGATGTTTCAAACTTTCGCGTTCATAATATTAGTAGGATAAATGCGAAAATAACTCTGTTTTTTACGCTTTCACGTCGAAATCACTGAACCGATTTTGATGAAACTTGGAATAGAGATAGATTAGACTTTGGATACAGGTGTAGGCTATATTTTACTACGGGAATATTTTTCAATTCCACGGGAAATACAGTTAACGCATTCGAAACCGGGGGGCGGAAAGCTAGTAGGTATACCTACCTATTCAATAAAGCTTGTAAAGTACTTTTACCTTTTATTGCTTACCGGGCACCAGCCGTTTAGTTCCCACGTCCGTCTTTCGGATGACACCCGAACATTTGTAAATCTGTTGTATTACAATGGATCCTCTTACCGCTAGTACCCCAAGCACTTAAGTGCCGCGGGGGGCAAAATAGCGAGAACGAGAGCCGGTAATTTATTTACCAATCTGTAGAACTGTTTTCGGTTAACACGCTATGGAAGGGTGGTTTTTAATGGATATTGTTGAATGATGGATGAATGGCTATTAAAATGTATGGTATAATGAAAGTAGGTATATGATGATCACACTGTGTTAATTAGTTTTGATGGATTATCTAATAATTTACGTGAGTACTAGCTTCCCGCCCTGCGGCATCGCCCGCGTCAACAGGTTTTCCCGAAAAAATGAGATATTTCCCGTAGTAAAAGGTAGCCTATGTCTTTTCCAAAGCCTATTTTATCTCTGTACTAAGTTTCATCAAAATCAATTTAGTGGTTTTGGCGGGAAAGCGTAACAAACAAACATGACAGACAGAGTTACATTCGCATTTTTAATATAAGTAGGATAGGGATAGTAGAGATAAGTTGCTTTAGTTAGGCAACTGAAATATATTTAGCTATGCAAATGTCCATCTAAATGAAAAACAATTACGTCGCAGTTCTACGCTGGTTCACGTAACTGAACTACCAGATGTTTTGATACGAAAGATGATTCAGTGTTTCGAAAGGCACGGAAAGTTGTTGGTCCCGGTTACGGTACTTATCTTAAAATCCGTAGGCAACTCAATAATTCTGACACCAGGGTTAATGGGGTAGGTCGTCTCCACGAAGGAAAAACACCTTCTTATCTTAGATTTTTAGTCCAGTGGGTTCGTTGTCTTGTCTTTGGATATTGTTTATCAAAACAACTGAAGGATTTTTTTCAAAGGAAGCGCAAGTCGTATGGAATGCCCCCAATTCAATTCTACATGCACTTACGAGTAGAAAACGAAGATAAAGACATTTATTAAGCGCTCTGTTAGCCCTAAAAAATCCTAAAAAGTAATCAATCAGTATCCCACATGACTTCTATACAATACAATAAAAAAATACTTTATTGACACCAAAAGAACACACAAAAAACAATAGAAAAATACATACGGGAGTCAAAAGGCGGCCTTATTTTTAAGGTAGCAATCTCTACCAGGCAACCTTAGGATAAATAAATAGCGCACAGAAAAGATAGCTAAGATGGATTCTATGATAGCTAAGAAAAAAACAGTTTATCGTAAAGTGTATTATACTGACTCTACCACCTACACACAGTGCCGCAGTGTGTTAAGCTCACCCGACCGCTCTAAAATGCATTTTCCGCTCCATGATCCGAGTAATGCGCTTGTTCATCTTACCAAAGAACTTGTGACACATTCAAGTCATACACCACACCATACGTACTAACCCAAACATGTCAAAAACAAAAGAAAATGTGTCCTTTATCCTATTGCTTTGCGCAAGGGTCGTATTTTCAAAAATGTTCGAAAGTGAGTTGAATGTGAACGATATTTTGCGCACGGATCTGATGCCGACGTATTTTATGGTTGATTCTGAAGTCGGACCGACTTCGAGAGAGGTGGTGAGTGAAGTCGGGGCTGTAAACGGGTCTATAGATGCTGCGCTCTCTACCTTGGATTTTCACAGGTAAGATATTAACAATGAAATAAGAGTAGGTACATACCAGTTAAAAAAGAAATGGTTTTAAAAGTAGGTAGGTACTTAACCTAGGTGATATGTTAAATACCGTGCCTTATCTATCTACATAAGTGCAAAATGTGGTTAAAATTTGCAATAAAACAATTCGGTAAACGCAACAAATTAACTAATAAAATTGAGATCCATCGATTTTATTAGTGACTAGCTTTACGCCACACGTCTCCGCTCGTAGGTAGTAGTAGCCTATGTGTTATTCTGATGTTTAAGCTATATTATTTAAAGTTTCATTAAAATCCGTCCAGTAGTTCCAGAGATTAGCGTGTACAAACAGACAGACAGACAGACGGTAATTTTTTTCAAAATTTGTATTTTTGTGTTCAGCTACACTCCCTTTATCACATAAAATCAGTTTTTTTAAAAACAAATACTAATGTACAGACATGCCGATTCTTCAGTTATTATAGTATACAGATCTCATTTCTTTCAATTTTAAGGTCAACATTAAATTATATTCCGATGTTATCTTGCTCAAATTTCCCGCTTATCGCTCAATAAACCATTATTATCATCATCACCATCATCATCAATATATTACTTATGTACTTTTTGAACAGATACCGTCTGTTAGTGTTGTGCGCTTGTGTGGCCCGAATAGCCAAGTAGATGTGGGTTCGAGTCCCTGCCTCAGTTCAATGTGTTTCATTTTCAGGCTGAAAATGATGATTTTCAATCATTTAGCCGATATACTGCTGGACAAATCACTCTCTACAATACATATTCAAATATCTACTTATTTATCTTCTCATATTACATCCCTTTATTCTTCATAGGAAAATGATGAATGAGTATCACTGCCGCAACTTTCTGGCGGAGCAGATCCTGGAGGAGATGGGTAGAAGTGTGGTCCAGAGCCGTGTGGGGAAGCCATTCAGTAGCGTCTTGACGAAAAGAAGTCAGGATGTGAGAAGCAACTTTATGTACGACATCGGGTCTACTAACTACCAGGAGTGGTTGGCTAAGTACGTAGACGTAGTATTCGTTGGAAGTAGTTGTTTTTTGTTTTTGAATTTACCTACGCTTGTGTTGAAAAGGTACGACCAATCAGTTTCACCGGACTTGGTTGGAAGACGGCTATCGGACAAAGGCCTCTAAGAGCTTTTACACTAAAACGATACGAGTATATTTTTTGTCTGTGTTCAGCAGATTCTCACTACCTTTATTAAATCGGTGGTCCATCGGCCATCCATAATAATAATACACATCCAAAAAAAACATACGCGTCGTTTTTTGAAAACCTCCTTTTTTGAAGTCGGTTAATAAAAATTATAACTAACAGAGTGGTAAATAACAGCAAGGGGAAGGATATAAACTAATGTTATTGAAGAATAATATTTCATAAAAAAAATGAAGTGGTAGAAAATTTAGTTAGGTGATGTTTTATTTTCATCTAAAGATAAAGATAAAGATAATTTTATTGCCAACTGTTTACAAAAATGGTTACAAAGTTGATACAAAAATTTACTCAGATTTGCAGCGCATAGAACATTATACAGCGGGTCCTGCACTAAGCACAGCTTGTATCGCAGGATCCCGAAACACAGTTTCACCGTTAGTGTGTTGCTGACAAGGAAAATAAGTACAGAATAATACATTCTTGGTCTGCAAGAAAAATAATGAATGTGAAGTTAATTAATTTAAATTTATGAATAACCATGCAAAGGAAATAACAAAAAATAAAATAAAATAAAATAGTTTGGATGTGTGTGTGTGTGTGTGTGTGTGTGTATATGTTTGTGTGTGTGTGTGTGTGTGTAAGTGATGCGTGATCTAGTTTTGTCATAGATTAATAAATAGAATAAAATTGAATATACTTTATTGCACACAAGAGAATACAATAAACATAATTAAAGCAACACAGGTGTACAAAAGGCGGCCTTATTGCTAAGGTAGCAATTTCTACCAGGCAACCTAAAATAGGTAGTTGTTTTGTCTAATAATGTATTTATTTTCAATTAGTTTAATACTGTTAATTTTACAGAGCTGCAGCTCTCAACGACGTCTACCAGCAATACAACGCCATCAACAGTCCAACGTACCAAAACAACACGACTTTACCCACACCAACTGCCCCCACTTACCCCCCCACATCATCAGACCAGACTATCATACCCCAAACAGGTCCCAGCGCCCAACTTACCCCTAACATCCAAAACCCGAACATTCAAATTCCACAGAACGTGCAGGTGCAGTATACACAGAATGCTCAAATTCCTCAGAATATGCAAGTTCCACAAAATGCACAAGTTCCTCAGAGTGTAGTGTTTCCTGATGGTACTTCTAGACAGATTTCTCGAGAAGGTTATGAGATGTATGAGGCTGGGCATGCTATGTCAGGGTATGCTGACCCTGGGCCGGAATCTGTAGTACATCACGACGTGTCTAAATATAGTAAGTCGTTTTCGCTGTCAACGTATAAACATCTGGTTTCTTTTTCTATTGGACTAAAATACTAGAGTGAACATTGGTGTGCTACGAGTATGTATGAATGAAATTCTACTCGTTAATACATATAATTTAGATATTCACGTCTTTTTACGCGTTTTACATCATCTACTGCGATAAATAACCTACTAGTGTCTGTGTAAACAGTACCTATATCTGGAGAGTCAATCAACAAAATTAAATAAATAAATTGATGCTTATTACGCGAGATTTAGTTGATGGGAGATGTTGCTATTAATATCCATTTGATGATAAGTGTGAAGTACTTAACTACCGCAACTCTACTAAAATTACCCTTCGCTTTTGCCAATCGACTGGCATTGCCTGTATCATCCATAAAACATATTTTTAATATTCTACAGGTGGAGGTTACGAATACTCAATGCCACCTCCCCCTCCTCCCCTATACCATCACCCCACACCGCACGTGGAAGAGGAATATGTGGTAGAAAGAGACAGCCATCATCTTGGCCTCGGTGATTTATTTGACATTTCCCTCACTGGGATCGCTTTCCTCTCTTTCGGAATGTTCGTGCTGCAAGTATGCATGTGTATTACCATGGTGAGTCATATTTTATAAGCAACCACAGAGTTTGCAAAAAAATATAGGTACATAAACAAAAAAATCTAGCTTAGCAATAAGACCATATCGTCTAGCCGCCGAAGGGCTTGATCTTATCCTAAACTTTACTCAGACCTGGCCGATTTCACTCACAACTTTAGAATTTCTTCGCCGCTGTGAGTTTTCTCCATATTGTTTTCCTCCATAGTAAAAATTAATGTAAAATGTAATGGTTCTTATACAATACGCTATTGATAATTTACCCTTACAAATTAATAAACTACCATTTTACGAATAAACTTTCTTTATTCGAAATTTTTCATTTTAGAATCAACAACCACCACAAGTGATGCAAATGGTTGATAACGGAGGAGACACAGTCAATATGGAGGACGTTTTTAGATTCAAGCGCGAGTCTTACCAATCCAGCCAGGACGACCAATCAGATCAGCGCAGCCAATCACAGGGTCCTAACAAAACAGCATCAAAATTATCTGCTTTCAATACCGTGGCAAAATATGCCCTAATAGCATTGAAGCCCAGGTCCATTGAGTGCTTGTACAGAGCTCTCTGTGTTGGAAATAAACGGGCCAGAGACTTGAAAGATGCTAGTCGGTACTGGCTACCTGTTTGGCAGTAAGTATACCTACTGTTTTTCTCAAGGTGGGGCGTTTTTTTCTAATTTCCTTCTCAATTTTTTAATTAAGGTTCTCTAGTAATTTTGGCTATTAAATGTCACAGATTACATGAAGAAGTATGTTACGCTCATGAATGCTTCACTTCTGGTTCCAGATTCCGAAAAATTAAAATTGGAACGGAAATTAGGAACAATGCTTTAAGTAGGCCCGTTTTATTGTTTTTTATTTATTTATTTAAATCAAATTGCAAGCCCTTGTAGTAATCACATCTGTAGAAAAGTATTAAAGTAATAACTTTATTGTAATAAAAGGAAAAGTCTGCAAATTATATATAGTTTTATATTCACAGTAAACCAACTTTACAATGTTAAAAATACCTACTCGCTCGAATCAAGAGACAGCAGTAATGTAGTTATGGTTACACAGCTGAAAGCTATGACCTATTTTTTTATTTCCCTGAGTTGGCCTGTTTCGTTTGACTTTTAGTTGCCTCATCGATAAATACCAATACCAAGTTAAATTGGCTCAATAGGTACTTCATTTATTTGTGTCTTTTTTATTGTAAACCACTGTGTTGTATTGTAACCAGTGCGGGCGTTGCGTGGACGAGGGGCGGAGCCCTAGGAGCCCTGCAGGCGGCGGCGCTTGGCCTTGGCGGAGCGGACTGTGAAACTCTCTACCCACCCTCCAGCTGCCAACACGAGGCTAAATAGATGCAAATATCAAAAGCTCTATTTTCTAACTAAAAAAATATTGTATAATGTCTTGAAAATACCGTTGCGCCTCGTCGTAGGTTATTAGGTTTAACCCACAGAACATTTAAAAGAGGTTAAATGTTCTGTGGTTTAACCCGTATCGCGGGAACCGAGGAAGATATTTACTTGATATAATATTCAGATTGGTAGCACATAAGTAATATAAATTGTTATTGAAACATAGTACAGGTAGCCTAATGGGAATCCATATCCAAAATCTTGATCTCTTAAGCGTATTCCTAAGTACCTAGGTACCTACAGAGCTCCCACTTTTGATATCGTAAATAATAGTAAAATTGCCTGTATTAGCTGCAATGTTAAGTTATTTCGCAGAAGAATTAAATTGTGTGCTAAGTTTTGCATTCACAAGTTTCGGTCGAAGTAAAAAAGTCATCATTAAGGTCATCGAAATTTTGAAATTATCTGGATTCGTCAAGTTCCTGATCCTACGATATGGCTTGATAAATTAGTCTCGTATTTAATAAAAGTTTGAGTTTTTGTATAAGTCGAAGAATAAGGGAAAAATTAACATAGAACAAATTAATGTAAAAAATTGGAGATACTGCATAAAAAAACTTACTATCGTTATATAAAAAAAAAATTATGTAAAAATATTTTGAAAAGATGCAACGCCTGTGGAGTTTCTTCCGGAGAGTTCTTCTCCACAGAATACAGTCAAATCGTGAACTCTCCTCGATGTCGAAAAGTGATTTGTAAAATCTTACTTCGAATAAACACATTTTGAACTTGAACTTGAACTTAAACTTGAACCTACTTGAACTTATAAATATAAGAAAACCGCAGCTTACTTAAGAAGTTTTTATTGCACTTGTTATCTAATTATAAGCTAATAAGTATTATTTATTATATTCATAATAGGTACATACGTACATACTTTATCATTATATATTTACAAAATTACTTAACTAACACTTAAATACATTATATACCTGCTAAGAAAAACTAGACTTATTTATTTTACACCATGGAGATGATTAAAAAGCCTAGAGTAGTTACATAATTTCATTATTTCATTTTTTTTTTCTCTATAGAGGAATAGAATAAACTTGGAATACAATTTTGCAAAATAAAAACCACCTTTTTTTGTTTTGATCGGTATATCATTATATACAAAAAAATAAATTCCCCCGCCACATAACCGTTACTTAAATCCTTTCAACAACTAGTCCTACGATGCAACAGACCAAAGAGGTTGAAAAAGCCGCGCTTTGCTTCCCACTTCTCTGCCACAGACAGACAGAAATAAAAAAAAAGTGGCACCCATCTTTTTCGTCGGGGGTTTAAAGAAGACATCAGAAAATTATCTACTCAAATATTGAATGTATATTGGAATTTAATAGGTTTGGGCTACCTATTATATGCAGTGAGTCTGACCATAAGGCCATGGTATGGTATCCATGGTATTTTTAAATATTTATATACTTGCGTAATATCAGGTAAGAACTAATATTAACTAACTACATTTGCCCCCAATTTGAGTCACATTCAAACTGCTCGGAGGTGTCAAAAATGACACTTTAATGTATATTTCGCGATGCAATTAAAATACTTAACACTGGGTTTCGTAAAACAGTCCAAACATTGACGTAATGCTAAAGTGTAGAGTTCGATGACATATGTCAAATTCGCTGTCAGTCATGTCACCGTTATGTCAAATCTATTTTTCGACAAATTGCAGTTTTAGTCAAATTCTTGACATATGTCATCGAACCCGTCTAAGAGCTTCTTAATATTAGATCTCATCTCACTAATATTATAAATGCGAAGGTAGTAACATTTGTTTCTTACTCAGAATAAACAGTCCCACTTTCACGATGGATCGACTGAATGGATTCGAATGAAGTTTGTTAGGTAGGTTATTGATTAAGTACCTAGCAGTATTTCTCACATTTCTATAAAAAAGACAGAATATATATAATATAAAACGGGCTACTACGAGAAACTAAAATAAGGTGTAGCAAGTTTTGCTACGACTGCTACGCTTTCGTAGCCACTGCTACGAGTTAGTAGTCATTTTGTTACTGCCTTTTTTAATAGTTTTATTTAAATGTGACTGTTTGTGACTACTATAATACAATTATATTTTACTTTTGTTAAATTTGTACAGGCTTTGCTGCACAGCTATACGTTTAAGAAACTCTGGACATACAAATTATGCTTTAACCTACTTACATTCTACTATATTTACATTTAGGTTTAATCACTACGATAATGTTTGCTATACATGAGTAAACAATTTACGTATTTTAAAAATAATCACAACTTTGTTGCTTATTATTTAAGCTCACACAACATAAAGGTACAATAAAAAACAAAAGTTCAAGTATTTTTGCGCAATAACGTCAGCTAAGGGAGGGCTTAACTGTTTTACTTAATTATTTATTTATACTTACGTTCAGAGCTTTTTTTTTTTTGGATTAACCTATGCTTTTGTTGAAAAGGTACGAGCAATCAAGCTTCACCGGACTTGCGGGGGAGCGGAAGCTTCTACCCCAAAAAAAGTCATATACCAACGCGTCTAGGGGCGGCTCAAAGGGGGCTTGATACGGCGAATGAAGCTTGATAGCTACTTAAAAGACTGGCCAAAAGTAACTCATCAGGGAGTAGTGGAAGAAAAAGAGGGAGGCCTTTGCCCAGCAGTGGAGCAGTTTAGGCTAAATAAGACAAGATAAGAAACTTACGGCGGCGAAGAAGGCATAGTCACGGGCGTAAAAACGCAACCTAACGGCGCGTACGCATACGGGTTCAACAGCGAGTACGCCTGAGGCGCATGTGCGAAGATCTGAGCAGGGAACAAACCCTGGCGCTGAGCTATCTTCAATCGTGACGTCAGCTGTTTCTTCCACTTCGTCCTCCGATTTTGGAACCAGGTTTTGATCTGAACTTCGGTTAGGCTTAAAGCTTTGGATAGCTCCATTCTTTTAGACACGCTCAAGTATTTATCTAGTTTGAATTCAGCTTCGAGTCGTTCCAGCTGTTTGGCGCTGTACGCTTGCCTTGGCTTGCGCTCAGGGCCGGCGCGCCGGGGGCGTCTTGATTTATCGTCTGGACAAAAAAGGGATGTTTTTATTATACAATAGCTACAAGTATACTTTATTGACACCAGTTATAAATGAGACAGTTACAATTTTTCTGAAGTGGAACAAGGAGCCAATAAGCCGGCTTTATTGCTAAAGTAGAAATCTCTTCCAGGCAAACAAGCAGGAAATTGCGAAAAAGTATTAGTTAATCAGTACGGGTTGGTTTGCGGCACGTAAACAAACTACATACAATAATTTATTTATATGTACCTACTTAAAATACCTAAAACTATAGTTTTTCATAAGTACTATACTTATTTTGTAAAAACATTTTTTTTATGAAAGCTTTCATAAGCTAAGTGGTAAAAAATACTATTAGTTAGAACAGAAAAATACTATTCCTGTGGTAAAATCTTAAAACAAAGTAGTAACCAAGAAAAGAGAGCTAGATCTTAATATTTTAATAAGAGTAGAGTAGTAGTACCCTTATTGAAATAGTAGTCATGTTACAAAATGTGAAAAGGGTGCTAAGTGTGAAAAATGTTCAGCTTGCGTTCGGTAATGCGTTCTGTCAACTGGGCGACAGTCGTGGCCGGGACCAATCGTTCGACGAATTGACACTTCCAGCGACGGACTACGTAAAGCCCGATCAGAGAAAAAAACCTCGCAATACTGCGGAATTTTAATGGAACTAATTTTATTAGGGAAATTGTTGCCATAGTCGTAAAATATACACTTGGTGCCCCTAGAGCACGTTTATTATTTCTTTGATAGATAGATAAAAAAAATATTTAGCAAAATTGACACACAATACATCGAAATAATAATTAAAAGATAAAAAATAACAAAGCTTGACATATTAAAGTCATGAAAAAAAAAACAATAACATGAAGTAGGTTCTTTGGTCAGGCTTTAGTAAGATTAGAGCAAGGATGGTATAAGTACTACTTGGATTAGAGATGTTAACTGACTAGTCAAATGAGCTTATTACACGCTTTATATTAGCTTCACTTGTAAGTAACTATGTATGTAAGAAAATCTTGGAATCCTAATTTGACCCACTTCCCGGTATTCGATTAGGATGAAATTTTGCACACGCTCTGAGTTCTGATGACAATACATGACTAGCTAAGAAACGTCATTACAAATCCAATATGGCGGCCTCCCCATTAATGTATCTAAAAAATCTTGGAATCTTAATTTGACCCACCTCCTGGTCTTCGATTCGGATGAAATTTTGCACACGCTCTGAGTTTTGATGACAATACATGACTAGCTAAGAAACGTCATTACAAATTCAATATGGCGGCCTCCCCATTAATGTATCTAAAAAAATCTTGGAATCTTAATTTGACCCACTTCCCGGTCTTCGATTAGGATGAAATTTTGCACACGCTCTAAGTTTTGATGACAATGCATGACTAGCTAAGAAACTTCATTACAAATCCAATATGGCGGCCTCCCTAAGATTGCGAACTGGCTGTTTGAAATCCACCCCCATGATATGGGTATCAAATGAAAGGGTTTGCTGTCAGGAATACGAAAAAAAGTCACGTGACTTAAATCCAATATGGCGGACGTCCAAGGTGGCGGACAGAAAGCGTGTTTTTTAGTTTTCTAAACTATTTATTATTTTTAGAATATAAACCTAATACCTATTCTTTGTTTAGCAGTTAAATTTTAAAGGTGTAGCTCAAAACATCGATACAAAGGAAACTGTTTCATCCATTCTCTGGTTCTTCTAGTTTGCGTCAGCAATATATTAAAGGATTTTTTCTTTTTACGAATAGCAATAACATCACTGTTATTAACAAGATCCATAATTAATATTTGAGAGGTTCCGAATGGGGTCGTGATGAGTGACCGGTAGATAAGAGCGAGAGAATAATTTAAACACAACGCGATATAGGTATCAGAGGAAGTTTAACGAATCGTTCCTAATATTTTGATACAAATGACATTGATATTAAACTTGTTAATTTCTGTATAACGTAACTTTATAATTTTTGTCAATTTGCTTTAAGCGATTTTTTTTTTGTTTCTTAGTCCGTCCCTTAGCCAGCCGACGACGGTCGGTGGTCGCTCCTTCGCACCGAAGTGCGTACAAACAGTTGCTGCGAGCGACAATCGTCACAAAACGCGTGTTTGCGTTCGCCTTAGCACGGCCCTGCCAACATCGAAGCCCATCGGAAATCTTCGGAACTATATTATTGAGCATTTTATTATTGTTTGCTTAGCTGCCTAAGGATACTCTTGTCTAGGGATTTTTTTCTTGCCGAGCCATAACCTTCAGGATTCGTAGGCGAGAAAACATTGGTCACACAGTTGAATGCAGCCGCCCATTTCTATCTAAATCTTAATGCATTATGGAAAAGTTGAATTTGACAACAATTTGATCGTTTATTTTCTTTTTATTTCATTTTACATTAAAAAAAAATAGCTGTCCGGCCGCGGCTACGCCCACGTTGTTTTTGACTTTTCCGTGCGTAAGAATAAGAAAATTTTTCCGTGATAAAAAAATCTAAGATGTTAAACGAGGATATAAGGTACCACAGGGTACCACCATGCGAAATTTCATTTAAATCTGTTGAGCAGGTTTGGAGATTAGCCCGTACAAACAGGCAGAGAAACAAAAAAAATACATTTGAACTCTACACAGTTATTATTATTATATCACCCCAAACTAGACAAGAGAATGGGAATGTTCTGTGCTATGTGTGTCAGACAGCTGATATTCTGTTAAGTTTTATAATATGTTCAGATTTTTTAGAAAAATTACCTATCTTACTTTTGAAAAATTCTTTCTTAGGATCGTTCGTAGCATCATTATGAACAGCCTAGACAAATTTCCAGACCATTTACAGGAAGCGTTTGGAAAATCAGCCGGCTTTTGTGGGTGGGATTTTCACCATGAAAATACCTATCTTACTTTCTGACGAAACTACATCCAGGTGATGGGGTAGCTCTAATACAACAATAAAAGTCAAGTCTGCCGCTAATATTAGGAAGCGTTTGCAAAATCAGACGCTTTGAATGTGCCAAAGACTGAAGGCGCTTACTACTGAAAACGATAATATTATAGTTTATTTTCGTTATATTAACCTGTGAGTTGAATTTTAACCTGTTAGAAGACTGTCTTAATCGAAAATAAAAGCAATAAAATATGGATGTATGCATAAATAAAATTATAAAATATTTTTTCATACAAATATTTTTATTTCATTGTCACGTCTACTATCGTCTCACTTATCAATACCTATAATTATTACAAAATAACAAATATATATTTTTTTAAGTACAAGTAACGCTTATCAATCGCTTTAAAAAAACGATATCCTTTAGTTTTTGTATTCTGTGGTTATATCTTTCTTAAACTTACTCGAATAAAAACAAAATCGATAAAAACAAACAATCTACCTAACAAAATAGATTTTCGCAGGATGTTACCTACCTAAATATCTACTTTACATAATATAAACAAGTTGCTTGTTATTAAACCAACTTCAAAGGTAAGTCAAAAAATAGCGGCCGAGTATCAAGAGAGATATATCTTGGTATATTATAATCTGAACATTGCTAAGCCTGCCTTGCAAATTTATTCAACTGAATCGCATGCTTATGACAATCGCACTCTACCTACACCTTTGTAAGGTGGACTATAAGCTGTGTATCGATTTTGCGCTGCAAACCATCGAACTTTGAATTGCGCAGCAGCCGCGCACTATGTGACATGAGTAGTTAACAGTGGCGAAGGGTCCAAATATGCCGATTCCCGTCGGCTTACCTTTTGAAAATCCGATCCGACATACATTAATACATTCATATTATTCCTTTTTCGAGCGACTCATGGAGTGTGTACTGGCAGGATTAGTGGGAGAAGCCTGCCTAGTATATTTGGACGACGTCATCATTATGGGTCGAGACTTCGAGGATCATCTGCTTAACTTGGAGAAAGTCCTGAGGAAGATTCGTGGAGCCAACCTGAAGTTAAATCCGAAGAAATGCACTTTATTTAGAAACAAAGTGAACTACCTCGGCCACGTGATCATCAGTGAAGGGATACAGACTGATCCAGCTAAAATAGAAGCCGTGCAGAATTGGCCAACTCCTAAAGATAAAACAGAAGTACGTGCATTCTTGGGTCTATGCTCATACTACAGGCGCTTCGTTAAAGGATTCTCCGAGATAGCCAAGCCGTTACACCGCCTGACTGAAGACAAGCGAGCATTCTGCTGGGACGAGGCCTGCGAGGATTCCTTCCAAAAATTGAGGAAATGCCTATGTGAGACACCAATCTTGGGATACCCACAAGCGAATGGACAGTTTATCGTCGATACGGATGCAAGCAACACAGCGATTGGTGGAGTACTGTCTGTATATATATATATAAGTATTATATTATAAATATATTATTATTCTTGAACTAAAATTTAACTATATATATATATAAATAAACAACATGCAGACACAAGGCAAACACAAGTGCTTATCATACGAATGGTTGCCCTGGGCGGGATTCGAACCCGCATTTTCTGCTTCGAAGGCAGACGTACTACCAACAAAGCTTCGGGGCCGTCAAATACATCATTCATACAGACAAATTGACATTTCACTAATTGTAAATTACACTATTTAGTTTCTCCAAGATCGTGGCCATCAGTGGTCATCATACTAATTATCAACATGGCCACTTGTACTAATTACCAAGTAAAACTATAAACCGCTTGAGTAACGTGTTAAGATTCGGTTAGCGCACTCTCGCCGCCCGCGAGTCGCAGATAGCAAACATTCGGTTGTGTTTATAGCCACTTAACGTACGCCTGCGACATTTCCGATTAGTATCAACTTAGTAGTGTGGAGCGAGGGTTTTCAAACTTACGACTTTACGTTTTTATTGTAAGACCACGGCGGTGGTGGCGTAGTCTATAATAACACTAAATTAAAAAATGTAATAACCCCCGACACAAAACCGTTACTTGATCCTTTCAACAACTGTCAACTAGAAAAGAGCTGATAATCCTCAAATGGCTGAAGATATTTTCTTGGATCATAGCTAAGAACACTCTCGATTGTAACACCTTGAAAACAAAAAAAACTAGATTAAAATCGGCGCATCCGTTTAGGAGCTACGATGCTACAGACAGACGGACAGACACACACGTCAAACTTAGAACACCTCTCTTTTTCGACGGGGGTAAAAATTTATTTAAAAAAGAAGTTAAAAAGAACAATTCGTTTTATAAATTATCTAAATTATGTACGTCAAGGATGTTAACTTTCATTGAGTTGTACATCATCATCAGGCTGTACGTACGTATAGTCATAGATAAATTTAATGTTATTTATTTTTTAGTGTGATGGATTTTTTTTTCAAATTTTGAAGAAGGGAAAGTTTGCTTATTCTTAATTTAGATGAATTTCAATAAGAGTTCATTTTTTAAATTGAATTTATGCAACCAGCCGTCGTCGTTGGGGCAAAACGTTTCTGATTTTTTTTATGAGCCCCACAGTGCACTAGTCTTCCTCTAGTAGGTTCATCCAAGGTACACCACTTTGAGAAACGCTGGCATAGAGATCTTGTTTGCGTAACGCGAGAGCGATGCTACTAAATGAAAAGCTTGTGACAATATGTCACCCGAAGACCCCTTAGAGGTTTTTTTTAGTTTAATTATACCAGTAATATTACTCTTCTTTTTTCTCACCATGACTAAACCTTTTTCACAAATCTATTTAGTAATGTGAAGTATTTAAGATTTTCTTCTTTAATGTGAATATTTCTCTACTTCACATTTTAAAAGGCGCGCTCGTATCGGTGGTGTCTTCGCCAGTTGCGTTATATATAAAGCAATATTTCCATTAAAAATGAAATGAAACGTAGCAGAAAGCAGCTAAATTTTTTTCACTAAATAATCTTCTTAAATTTATTGTTTTGTTTGTTGTTGTTGTTAGAAAAGAAATTGTCCGTCCGATTTCAAGGGACCTCATAATGTTTAACCGCAGTAGTAAACAGTTTCAAACACGCAAGTGGATACAAAACGGACCCCCAGCAAGGTGTTCCCAGAGATCTCACGCTGGTACTAATTTAATAGCCTCCGAAGTGCCATCGGGTGACAAATGTGACAATGCTATGCACAAACAGAACCTTGTGGTATTTGAGAAGGCGCACACGATAACTTGTCACGATTTCTTATTCTGTCTGGCCAAACTTCCGCAATGCTCCTCATACTTAACGATTTATAGATAAAATTGGTAAAATCTCAAATCATATTAATATTATAAAGAGGAAAGATTTGTATTTGTGTGTATGTATGTTTGTAATGAATAAACTCAAAAACTACTGAACAGATTTTAAAAATTCTTTTACCATTATAAAGCTACTTTCACCTGAGTAACATAGGCTACCTTTTACCGTGGTAAATAGTCTCATTACCACGGGAAAAACTGATAACGCGGGCGGAGCCGCGGCGGACAGCTAGTAAGAAATATTTACCTAAATATTAGTTTTGATATTCGTTTGGAAGAAATAAAATAGAGAGGGCTTTTGAGGCAGCGGAAAAATTTAAGCTACAAAAACTGACTTATCTATTTGAATTTTCAGTGGATGGCATTTGTTACAAAAGTCAAAGACAAAATATTTATTTTTAATTTTAGGATATTTACATCACTTAGTTAAGTCAATTTCATATTCTTTTGTGGCGATAGTTAATTAAATATACATATTTTTTAAATCAATCAGTCCATTTAGAAAATCACTTAATTAAAGCAATAAGGAACACATTTATAAATAAATTATTTTATTGTATTTATTAAATTAGATATACCAATGTGTATAGTTGTTGAATAAAGAATAATAATTTGTAATTGAATCTCACTAGAGACAAATACAAATCTAGCACCAAACAACCCCATTATATCTCTAAATGAGATGAGATGAGATGAGTAATGTAATAAATGAGCTCAGGATCGTTGCGTGCGCGCGCGTGTGAATATTAACACCCGCCGCGTCACGCGATATCACTGCATGCCACGCTAATGTAACGAGGGTTTTCTGCACTACACAGCGGCAATGGGCTATATCACTACATAGTATAAAACAAAGTCGCTTTCTCTGTCCCTATGTCCCTATGTATGCTTAAATCTTTAAAACTACGCAACGGATTTTGATGCGGTTTCTGTGATTCAAGAGGAAGGTTTATATGTATATTACATGCATAATATACTTAAGGATAATCCATAATAAAAAAAATCCCGTGTGGAGCCATGGCGGGTCGCTAGTTTTTTTATAAAGCTTTCCGCCGCGGCTTTTGATTTTACCATTTAAACTTATTTCTGTTCGCAGGTTCTACCAAATTTCCTAGAAAAGACATCAACGCGCATTCTTTGTGTGTAGCTTCCCAACAGTGAAAGAATTTTTAAATTATTTATTTTATAAAAAATGAATCAAAAGCGTTTTTGAAATACACTTATTATTGCCAAGTTTCGGGTCTATTTATTTCTTTTTAATTTACCTACGCATGTTTTACAAAAATCAACTTTTTTATAAAGTTTCGGATCATAATGTTCGATGGTATGGGCTCAGATGAATTTTCTTTCGATTTTATAATTTGGGCCCAAAAAATAATACGATTATATAGTGTTCTTTTGAAATAAATTATGTAACCTAAATAACTAGGAATAATATATCAATAGATAAGTAGATAATATTGTATTTTAAAGCGGGAATATTAGTAGGTTAACGTTTTACACAAGGCAGGCTGTCGGTTTTACACTTTAGCCAAAACGTTTTACAGCAGGTGCGAAACAGAATCAAAATCTTGTAAAGATAAGTAAGGCTGAGGCGAAGTTTGTCAGCAAAAAGTATATATTATTTTTATTAACAAGGACTGAACTGCCCGTTGGTTGGTACGGTATTTTTTTATTGACCTACGCTTGTGTAGTAAAAGTTCGACTTATCAAGCTACACCGGACTTGCGGGGGAGCGGAAGGTTTTACCCCAAAGTAGTCATGTAATGCGACTAGGGGCAGTTTAAGAGAACCTCGACCATCGGCCTAGCGCGTTTGATATGGAAAACATAGTGAAGAAGACGTCAACTGAAGCGCTCTGTCTCTATTGCTATTAGACTGAAACAATGATTTGTAATTTACTCATGATTCCCTTTTATTTGATACATGTTTATTTATTTTTTGTTTTTTTGGCCGCCATTTTGGATTTCCGGTACAAGGAGTAATTTTTCGAACTGCTAATAACGATTTTCGGATTAAGCGAAGTCCAAAACCCCGAAAAGCACTATGAGCAACGATTTGCCTCTCACCTCAAAAACTACAGTGATTTTTCAATTTCTTTCCTGACTAGTCTTTATTTTAAACCAGCTATCCGCCGCAGCTTCGCCCGCGTTAACGGTTTTTCCCGGGAGATGAAGCATTTTAGGTAAAATCCTATGTTACTAAGGGTGAATGTAGCTTTCTAATGGTGAAAGAATTTTTGAAATCGGTTCTGTAGTTTTGGAGTTTATTCGTTACAAACATACACATGCAAACACACACAAAAATACTAATATTTCCTCTTTATAATGTTACTAGCTTTCCGCCGTGGCTCCGCCCGCGTTAACGGTTTTCCCCGAGGAAACGAAGCATTTTCCCGCATTAAAAGGTAGCCTATGTTACTCAAGGTGAATGTAGCTTTCTTATGGTGAAAGAATTTTTGAAATCGGCTCTGTAGTTTTTGAGTTTATTCATTACAAACATACACATACACACAAAAATACAAATCTTTCCTCTTTATAATGTTAGTATGACTGGGGGTTGGTACGGAAAAAACAAAACAATTAGGCAACTCACCATAAAATGTGGAAGTGGGTTGGTGCGTGGCGAGCCAGTGCGCGTACGCATGTCCGGCGAGTAGGCCCGAATCGCCCAGCGCGGTCAGCTCCGCAGAAGACGTCGATGTTACTGGGGAACATTGTTAACATCAGTTTTTTACTTCGCAACAGATACGAGTACCGTTCTGTTAGCGTATTTTTTCCATTGCTTGGTCAGGGATTCGACCAGATACCCTGATATGTTGGTTGCTCTACTGGGGAAAACAGTTTGCTTCCAAAAAACTGCTACAATATGGCTGTAAAAATCTATACTACGAGTATTAATAAAACTAAAGAATCGGTGTATCTGTACGAACATTGATTTGTTTAAAAAAAACTGATTATAGGTGATAAAGGCAGTTGAACACAAAAACACAAGTTTTGAAAAAAATTGCTGTGTTTGTCTGTCTGTCTGACTGTTTGTACACGCTAATCTCTGGAACTGTTGGACTGATTTAATGAAATTTTGCATGGTGGTACCTTATAACCCCGGTCAACATCTTCTTTAGGTACTTTTCACCACGGGAAAAAAAAAAACCAAAACGTAGCCGTGGACGGACAGCTAGTATTCTAAATCTATACTTCATTATCACTACATAGTATAAAACAAAGTCGCTTCCAGTCTGACTGTTTGGGATCTTTCCTAAAACATCAATAGTGTAACCCAGGGTGTAAAAAAGTACCTATATTCATAATAATTGAATACGTTCTGAAACTACTGAGCCGATGTTGATGAAATTTGGTACAAAGATAGAATAGAGGAAAGAACATAGGTTACTACTTACCGCGGAAAATTTTCCTCCGCCTTGCGGTTCCGCTCGCGTTAACAGATTTTCTCGTGGGAATGAGGAATTTTCCCGCGGTAAAAGTTAGCCTAGAGAGAGACTGGAAGCCTTTGAGACGTGTGTGGTGTTGGAGGAGGATGGAGAAAATAAGCTGGACAGAAATAAAGTCGAACGCATAAGTACTACAAACTACCAGAATGATAGGAGAAAAGAGAAGCCTGCTGGCAACAATAGAGAAGAGGAGAGAAAAAATATTGGTGGTTATACGAAATGCAGACTTTTTGAAAAACGTTATGGAAAGAAAGATAGAAGAAAGGCGAGGAAGGGGAAGACTGAGAAGAATATACTTTGAACAAGTGAAGGAGAAAGTAAATGTGGCGTCGCATTAGGATGTCACGGAGTTAGGATGTTACCTAGCTGAGAAAATGGAGGGTTGGCGGTTACACCACCGACAAGAGCGAAGCTCTTAAATTACTTACAGAAGACAAAAAGATAGCCTATGCTGCTCCCAAGGTCTAATTTATTATACCAAGTTTACTTAAAATCGGTACAGTAGTTTCGGAGCCTAGTTATAATATTAGTATTCATTGATAATCTTGATAAATGGTTGTAAGCTGTGGTATATAATAAAAAGAGTGTGTGTTAATTTATACATAAAATATATTTCAATTAAAAATATACGAAAACGTAATCGTAGAATATTGTAAAAACATTTTTTTAAATTATTATTTGCAACCTTACCGTTATGTTCGTCGGCGGTTTCTTCAAAACTATCGCTTTCTTCAAGCCCCACAGAATCGTCAACAGTATCGTTACGATTATTGTTATTCCCTAATATGCTATCAATAAGAAAAGTTTTACTTCTACTATTATTTACACTAATATCTTTTGCACTTTTTAAAATGTGTGTGTCTTTATCACAAACGAAATTTCTGGTATTGATCACTGTTCTCGGAGGAAGGAAAATATTTTTATGATCGTAAAGGTACAGTCTTTCGTTCAAGTTAATGTTAATCATACTTTTGTCTTTATTTTTGTTTCTGTATTCGTTGTTTTCACATATCACGTCAATTTGTTCATCGTCACTGTTGAACTCATCGTCTGATTCGTAATTATATTTCTGATCGTCTTTAGTTTGAATAACGCTGGAATATTCATCGTTTCTAAATTTTGTATCGTTTTCACATGTACTTGATATATCACTTATTGTTTCCATTATTTTATAAATTTTCTATTTTTAGTTTCTGAGCTAGAATAATTAGGAGAAGCTTTTGATTACTTATTTAATTTGTTTGGTTTCACACTTTTTTTTTGGTCTAACTTAATATCGAACACTGAGTGTTTAGTATTTCACTTCAGACACGTTTAAAATTAATTAAGTATTGTTAGTTTGCTCATGATTATAAATACTTTGTCACTTTCACCCTTCTTTGTTACTAAATCCTATGTTATTCAACAATTTGAATTCAACTTTAAGATTAAATAACTGATTTGTTAAGCTTTGCACAGACTTTGTTACTAAGATTTATTTCTTACATATTTTTCGTCACTGAGTATTTCATGTAATTATCACTTCCTAACAGTTAAAAACGACAATTTTCACTATACACCAACTTTCACGAAAGACGCAACCGGTAGCCAGTTTTCTAAAGACTAGAATGCCAAAGCAGGGAGATATCACAGTAACGATAATTGGTTGTAAAAATAGGTGGGACTTTCTGCCGCATCACCATTTCTTGAACTGTTTCGAATGCTTGATTGACTGTAGGTACGAATGTGGTGCGAACACCAGTGGGTCCCGGCTTGCTACTGGTCGGCTATGAGTGGTGGGGACGGCGCCATTTTAAGTGGGCGGGGTCAAAAACGCCTTACCAAATCGCCTGTGAATTTTCACACCTTTTCCGTGGTGCCAACTTGGTAAAAATGCCTGAAGTTCGTTGTAAGTATTTTGTTTTGGAGAAGATTTGAAATGCTTTTCAAGCTTCAAGAAAAAGCAATATTGTATTGTGATGAATGACCTAAGACCCGATTATTTCAGTTTAATAATTATATTAAAGATGCGCTAGCGTGGGTCCAAATTGATGAAGAGATACACCTTTATAATTTAAAGGATTGTATTTTTATTTTATATTTATTTTTTAGGTTATCGAACAGTAACATAAATAAAATTACTTAAACAATTTAACAAAAAAGGATTTTGTAAATGTAAGACCAACGACATTAACCCCTAATTACTAAAGACGATTGACTTTGAAATTTTCAAACAATGCCAAGATGATAATGTTGGAAACATACAAAATAATATATTGAAAATAGACAAACCTAAGATAATGTATCTACCAGTCCAATCAGGGAGCTTGACCTAGTTTACTATTACTACAGCCTTTAGAACAGGTCACAACACTTTCCTCCACATACCCTAGACGGTGTTGCCATAATCCTTACACTTAGCAGGCGGGGTGGGGATCACAGTCGTTGTTGATTACCTACACCAGAAAACGCCGCTTGCCGTTACCTGGCAACGCCACCCATCTTGGGAATGTCGTATTAGCTTCTAAAGGAACATACCCTTTAGAAGCTAATACGACATTCACAAGATGGGTGGCATTAGTCCAATAAAAAACTAAGATATAATTTTATGCATTATTTTAATTTATTTTATTTTATCAGGTAAAGTTGGTTACACCGCCGCATCTTTCTCCAATTTCATCTGCTATTATGTCAGAAATGTTTGCGGATAAAGGATCTCTAAAAGGTTATAATGATAGCTTTTTATATGGGGTGTTAGAAAATCGCTAGGATTTATATTTCATTGTGTATTTTGTAGGTATGTAATGCCATCTAGATACGATAGCTCTAAATGGTGAATGTGTGGTTCCCAGCTGATTGTGAAAACTGGACCTTTAAATTAGCCATGTGTGTCCCAATGCTGGCTAAAGGCTTCTCTCTGTTCTCTCCTTGACTCCCTTTTCTGTGCCTCTTCCTGCCATGTCTTGCTGAAGGCGTCAATTTCGCCTCGCCATCGTCGTCTGGGTTTGCCGCTACGCCTTCTCTCGTCTGTGAGTCTAGTATGGCTAATTCCATACAGTTCGAAGGAAAATGAAGTAAGTAATATAAATATTTAGCAAGAGAATCGGTGGCGAAGTGGCTAGCGCCGTTGACTTCCATTCGGAAGTTCGGGGCTTAAGCGTTGGCTTACTAATGTGATTGCGATTTTCGAATTAATATGTTTCTTTATTCGACGACGCTCATACGGTGAAGGAAAACATCGTGAAAAAACCTGCACACACTTGCGAAGTAATTCAAAGGTTGTGTGTGAAGTTGATCAACCCGCACTGGGCCAGCGTGGTCGACTAAGGCCTGTTCACCCTGATTCACATGGTGGGACATGTTTAAGAGCTGTTAAAAATATATTTTGCTAATCTCATTGTAAAGGTCAGTATCAATTTTAATGTCTTACATGAGTTTTAAACACATATATACATAAAGACACGCTCTTTTTCTTAACGGGGTGAGCAGAGTTCTGGTTTTTTTCTAGTAAGCTCATATTATGGAGCCCAAATTAAAACCACCTTTAGCGAAGAGTTTGGGTTAAATTGGTTTAAGTTTGGGCTTCTTAAATTATATCCGTAACGGGTAATTTGGTGTGCATCTAAAATAAACGAAATTTTTCGTAAAATTACTTCTTTTGGTTTTGATGATAATCTTATAACCTAGTTTCCTTTTGACTTTAAAAGATTCAGTATCTGTTGATTATCCTTTTAAGAAATTATCAAAAGTAGCTCTGTATACAAATAAATATTTTGTATAAATAACACCCTATATTCGGGGGGAACGACGACCGGGGCACCTCTATAAGGACGCGTTCGTGTGATTTATTGTAACTGTCCGCGAATTTAATGTACAGTAGCCAGCACATTGTCATGCTGGCCTTGAGAGCGCCCGTATTCAGTAGCGGTAGAGGTGAATTTCGTAGTGCAAATGTCCAACCGCATGTGCTGGCTTCTGTACCTTTTTATAGTGGTTTAAATGAGAAATAAGATAAACAGACAATATTCGCTGACGGTTATTTATTATCACTTCAATCTTCTCTCTTAAACAAAGTGTTCTACGCCCGCCCGGCAAATTATAGTGATACAAATAATTATTTTGTAAATTAACAACTGTATTTGCCTACAATTACCTATAATTACGCAATAAAAGATTTATGATTATGATTACTTCTATTTTCGCTATTGCCTATCTTCATCTCTACACGCGTTCATCAAAAGTTTTGAAAAGTTAACATAATTATTGTTGGATAAATAATGTTCGCTTGGATCCCAAGCATAGTTACCATGAAGGTATGCAATGTGATAATTAGTGCGAGTTAAACTTGCGTGGAGAGGTTACACAAATGTCTTAATAAAGATTCAATTTTTTCTTTTGAGTTATGGAACTCTATAAAATATAATTATGTAAGTATAAGTTAGCGCCAGCGCTAGTAAGCACATGGCGTATTTTTATATTTTGTTGTAGTTACACTATTTGTGCCTAATTACTTTTCTTTCAAAAGACATCAACGCGTTCATTTTTTTTTTTTTAATAAGTTTGGATCCAATTCCACTTATTACGCTATAACTTAATTTTAACACATTATTATGTCATTTTCACGCTCTTAAAAAAGGGAAAGAGACAGATGATGGTCAATTTCAAGTTACAGATTTCTAACATCGACCTGGATTTAAAGAGAAATAAAAAAACCTATATAAGGGAAATATTTGTCATTATATAGTCGTAAAAATATACACGTGGCGCCCCCAGAGCAGGTTTTTTATTTCTTTGGTCTGGCTGAGGGAAGACTATTGCAACAAAAGTATATGTATAAAAGTACTACTCGTACAGAAGGGATATTTATCTTACAGATTCAGATATACTTTATTGACACATGATTGACACCAAGAAAATAATTACAGAGAAAACAATACGAATAGAATAATAATAAAAATAATGCAATAATTATAATATTATGTCGATCACACTAGTTCATACGATTGCTTTTTTTGTTGATAGTCAAACAAATACTATTTTCTTTCTACTTAAACAGTCATTCCGACGCACTTTTTGCAAATTTAAAAAGGTTTCTTTTCTTCAGCGACATCTAGTACGTTATCGAAGTTTCATAACGAGGTCATTTGCAATGCCTCCTAAAGGGTACCTAAGGACACATAGAACCTCGTCGCTTTCCTATCGTAGGCCGTAGCCCTACTCTGATTTATTTATCCATCTCCCTCATAGGTGGCGCTACCTGTATGCTCTGTTGAAAATTGTGAAGTTTTACCACAGAATAAATAATAAATAGTACTGGGTGGTTTTACTAAAAAATATTTGAAAGAAGTATTTTCGTAATATTTCTGTATTTTGTGTAATATTTTTGTATTTCGTACTGAGGTAGGTACCTATATGATATATCAAGAAGATAAAGTACTTCATTCTACAATCTGAATAGATTTTTAATTATAAATAAATAAATAAAAAATATAATAAATTAATTATCTACTACATCATTTTAGCTGAAAGACGCCCACTGCTGGACAAAGGCTTCCCCCAAAGATCTCCACGACGATCGGTCCTGCGCTGCCCGCATCCAGCGGCTTCCCGCGACCTTCCGGCGCGCGGTCGCCAATCAAGAACCTTTTTGATCCAACGGCCGTCGGTTCTACGCGCAATGTGCCCAGCCCACTGCCACTTAAGTTTAGCGATTCTTCGGGCTATGTCGGTGACTCTATCTACTACATATTTAGGTTTTATTACGACATTTTTCTTTAACAAAATAAATATACTATTTCGTGTTCAATAAGCACAGACAAACAAAATCAAAGCGTGATGGCGATCGAATCGACCGTTAGAAAGAAATGGCCATTAATTTTAAAATCCTTACACTTATTTTGAACAAAAATGGCTTTGTAGTATTTTTTACATTTTCTAAGATGCGAACAACGTATAAATATACTGGCAACCAAGTAAGTTATCCAGTTACTATTATTTTCCACAAGGAACATTTTCCAACTAGTATAATGGAGGTCGGGAGGGGGAATCTTGTCGCGTTACTGTAGCGTTGGTGTCGCTTTGAGAAATAATGGACTCACACGACTCCGCTTTGATACAGCTACACATGGGAAAATAAGTAAGCAAGTAATAAGCTTTAAGTTTTTCTAGTATGCTTTAATTCTTATAAAAATACAATTTTTTTTTCATGTTAATAGCTCATCACGTCCCCATTACCCACCCTGAAATCAGGCAAATTGGCCTTAGTCAATCACACTGTCCAGTGCGGGTTGGTCAACTTCACATATCTTTGAATTACTTAGCAGGTGTGTGCAGGTTTCCTCACGATATTTTACTTTACCGCAACAGCGTCCAATAAACGTACATATGAATTCGAAAATCGGAACCACATTGACACGGGCCGAGGCTTGAACTTGCAAACTTTTGAATAGAAGTCGTCGGTCCTAGCCACTAGGCCACCGACGCTCTATATTTTCTTTACAAAGTCATTTTTTTTTTAAACAAAGTCGTGTCTTTGACATTAAGTCTAATCGATCGATCCCTCTAGCATCCAGCGGTTTATACCTATATTATCTAAAAATGATATGTTACATTTTCAATTATATTTAATCGAAGCGAAGAAAAAATTTAAACATTTCATTTGTGCAGGTATTTGAATCCGCATCCTTGGCTATTCGAGCTAGTAAAATACGCCAGACGGTCAAATTCTATTTAAAAAATCTATTCATAAAGTTATACTGTGGTTATGCTACAGATATTTTATATTCGGACTTATAATCCGGTACCATTTTCTACGTCAAACATTATAGTGCCCTTGAGTATAATCATAAAGGATATAATAGAATCAAAGCTTTTTGATGCGATTCTTTTTGAAGGAGCACCCAAAAGCCACCCAACTCAAAACGACGAAAGGTGCCACTCAAAATTCAGCCGTATAGGCATTATACTTGTTCACCCTTTTAATACCTTGTTCATTGAACCGAGCCAGCTTATTATGATAAATAAGGTTGCTGTCCTTTTTTCCGACTTTACCTACCTATATACCTATAATGTTCCACTTGTTCAACGAAAAAAGTAATTTATGAACTCAATGTTTAGCTTTATAAATAAGAGCGACCGAAAAGTGGTTGAGACATCACTATCACTACATAGTATAAAACAAAGTCGCTTTCTCTGTCCCTATATCCCTATGTCCCTATGTATGCTTAAATCTTTAAAACTACGCAACGGATTTTGATGCGGTTTCCTTTTATAGATAGAGTGATTCAAAAGTAAGGTTTATATGTATAATACATGCATAACCTACTTAGAGATAACCCACAATAACCATTATCCTGTGCGAAACCGGGGCGGGTCGCTAGTATTATAATAAAATACAATGCAATAAAACAAAAACAAAATTTCAAAACAATTAACTCGAGCGGAAGTTCAAACGTTCTGTAGATAAAATTCAAGATGAATAACATGACCTCGGTAATCTCAAGCGAATATAGGCTCTATTGTATGTCAAGACTTACAAGGCTGACTGTATCAGCACATGCCAACATGAGGGACAATTTCCAATCAGTCACGAGTTTGGCATACGCTACCTAACAAGGAATGCTCATAGATATTGCTCCAAATACTATGAGGAATTGATAGTGGATTCCTAAGTAACGAATTTATTATAATGAATTATTATCGCGAGGCATTATTAGAGAGGCAAAGAACAAAAGAGAAAAAAACAATTTCAGAGCTGTTAAACATAATTGTATACTGAAGCCAGCACATGCAGCTGGACACTCGCACTTCAATACATAGTTAATTTTACAAAGCTTTTCAACAGGACATCCAGATCTAGTGTCCTGACTTGCGGTGGCGAATGGGCCGGGTCGTTGGGTTCCCTCTAATATGGTTGAGCCCGGCGGTGGCTGACCCATGCGTCAAACCCGTGAACGTGGTGCTGCTTGGGGGGACTGGTCTACTCTAGTCCAGTGCCGGTTGTTTTTTGGTTACATAATTTAGTTTTTCTACTTTGACTGGTTGCCTTCCTCTAATTGCATACTTCGTTTGCACTCTTTGCTATATGAATCAAATTGTATAAAATAATATTTTTTGTAAAATAGTTTGAAAAGATGCAACGCCTGTGGAGTTTCTTCCGGCGGGTTCTTCTCCACAGAAGACAGCCAAATTTGTAAAAATCTTACTTCGAATAAAACATATTTCATTTTCATTCATTTTCATTTTACTAGTCCATTAGTACAAAATACATGAAGAAAAAAAAAAAACACGCCCAGACGCGGACGAGACGCGTCTTCTTTTGGGCGCGTAAATCTTTTTCTTCCTTCATGACAAAATAGTACAAATGGTCTCCGCAGTCGAGTGGTCAAATACGAAAAAAATTCAAAGGTTGTGTGTAAAGTTAGCCAACCCGCACTGGGCCAGCGTGGTCGACTAAGGCCTATTCACCCTGATTACAGGGTAGGCTCGAGTCACTCCGTGGGGACATTAATATGAGCTGTTAACAGATACATACCATAAAAACATAGAGTATGTATGACCTCCAACCTTGACACAATTTCCAACTGTACCACAATATAGACTTTAGAACTATTGACAAGCATTCAATACAATGGGACAGAAGCGAACCCTCTTCAACGTAGCGAGTAGAATCGGGTTGCCGCGCCTATTATAAACAGTACAACTGTTACAGTAGGACTGATATGCTTGCTATTGTGAACAGTGTCTACGCTTCGGAGTGACAGCACTCTTCAGATATTATCATGTGTAACTAAATCAACTGCTTGTAGATCCTAATTAAATATGGTTATAGAAGCAGAGCCTTTAGGTGACGTCTCCTTTAAGTCCGGTGAAGCTTGATTGGTCGTACCTTTTCGACACTAGCATTGACAGGGTTGGCATGTTTAAAACAAGTTGTTTAAAACATGTGTTTTAAACAGTGTTTAAAACAGTTTAAAACAAAACATTGTTTTTTATTAGGTGTTTGAATTAGATTTCATGCATAACACTGCATTACATTTTCTGCAACGCACCCTACTGGTCTTCATTGTAGTATTTTCTTGAGGGATTGATATGAATTTGTTCCCGTATTGGATGCTTTTTACGCCCTTTTATTATTTTAAATGAGGTAGAGGTGTTATCTTATCTTTATCTATCACACGACCGTTGATAACAACTGACGCAAGTGAAATAAAATGAAAAATGAGAAAGAAAGAAAGTCCGCTCTATTTATACACTCCATCGGTAAAAGTTCCCCAGGGAATTCTCAGATCATTTAATATATGTTTTGGGTAGGTATTCCCCTTATTTAAGAGAAGTTTAAGTGATTTCCCTACTAAAAATGAACGCCAGAACATACAGTTTGTATTGAATTAATATAAATATCAGGCTTAGTCAATTTAAAATGGATTATAACTAACTTAGCAAAAAAAACAAAAAAAAACACCTGTTTTAAACATTTTGAACTGTTTGTTTTATAAAATGTAAAAAAAAACTGTTTTTTTTTCAACCCTGCTAGCATATGTCAATAAAAAAGAAAAGGAAAAAATAAGTCTACTTCCCGATATTTTCCGTATCAACATGCTAGGCCGAGTTCCTAAGCTCCGTTGAGCCACCTCTGCATTGGTATACACTGTGAAATTTAACTGGTTGATTATCCGCTACATAGTGGTAGTACTCATGAAACTGAACCTGTTTCTTCAACTTCAACAACTTCCACTTCAACTTCTCTTCTTTCAACTTTTGTAGGACAAGTTAAATTTTAATTTTCTGATTTCAATCTATGTTCCTTGGGGAAAGTTGTTCAGTTTCATAAGTTAATACTATGTTGCGGATAAACAAAAAGGGTATCATTCATTTTGGACCAGAAAAGTAAAAGTGCCGGCCAACAGAAAAAAGTATAACTTTCGGGTAGGACACACAATTCCTGTTTTCTTTTACTATGACACTAATCCTGTGCACCCCATGGTTGTATTGTTAGAAGCTATTAATTAAATAATAAAAATGTTATTATAAAAGTATTATTTTGACGCATGTCACAGCGCAAATCGTCATAATGTATTAAATATATTATATTTCTTTATTTTATGTAGTTTAACTTTTTTTATTATTATTTTAATAGGGGCCCACTTCGATTAAGTATATATTTGTTTAATATAATTAAAAATAATTACTTTTTTTTCTAATAATTTTTTATTAGAAAAAAAAGTAAAGAAAAATAAAAAATATATAAAGAAAATGTAAAAATAAAGTAAAGAAATATAGAAACTACGACGTGTTCTATCCGAAAAATACACTTTTTTTCCTTGGCCGGCATTTTCAGTTTTTTGGTCCAACGTTGTATGAAACGTGAATGATGTCCTTTGTATATGACTTTGTGGCTCTTTGGTATCATAACTTATGTATAAAAAAACCTATAGTTAAATAAAGGAATGTTTGTTTGGTATTGATTTTTGTATTGCTTGCTTGCTTGTATAATGTATATATTATAACAGTATAGGTATACATGTTATTATGGAAGCTATTTCTGTTAACAAACTGCTTAGCAGTTTGACGGACATGTCATAGTTGTATAGGATATACTAGTAAATAAAATCTTACAAAATTTTACAAATAAGACACTAAACGAGTTACCTTTCATATAAAGTTCTATTTGAGTAAATCTATCTCGGATCTATCTCGCTACATGAAATTGCATTGGCCTGCTTATAAACATTTATATATACCTATGCAAAATTACCACAATGTGGTCTTAGTCGTTTTAGTTCATTCCACAACTACTGAAATTCTTTTAAAACAGGGCATGTTGTAAAATGTTGCATCTTGCATAAAAATCCTGAAACATATTTTTCAGTCGAAATTGTCTGTTTCATACACTAAATACCACATACTTTTATATTCGCAAAGTTAGGATGCGCCTCGAATGTATAAAGAATTTTATGTTATCCGTATATTGAAACCAAATCTTTTTATTATATATCGGAGGAAACAATATTTGTTTTATACGCGCAAAGGTGTTGGCGAAGAAAACATGAATTTAGGGTTTATGCATTTGTTTACCAGCAAGATCAACCTTTAGTAAAAACTTATCCAAATAATACATTAAATGTGAAAGAAAGTTTTAATCTTGTTTGTTACGTCATATTCCAGAGATAGAGTAGGTAAGTTTCATGCTTTTTAGGGTTCCGTAGCCAAATGGCAAAAAACGGAACCCTTATAGATTCGTCATGTCTGTCTGTCCGTCCGTCCGTCCGTCCGTCCGTCCGTCCGTCCGTATGTCACAGCCACTTTATTCCGAAACTATAATACCTATACTGTTGAAACTTGGTAAGTAGATGTATTCTGTGAACCGCATTAAGATTTTCTTACAAAAATATAAAAAAAACAATAAATTTAGGGGGTCCCCATACATAGAACTAAAACTCAAAAAATTTTTTTTCATCAAACCCATACGTGTGGCGTATCTATGGATAGGTCTTCAAAAATGATATTTAGGTTCCTAATATCATTTTTTTCTAAACTGAATAGTTTGCGCGAGAGACGCTTCCAAAGTGGAAAAATGTGTGTCCCCCCCCCCTCTAACTTCTAAAATAAGAGAATGATAAAACTAAAAAAAATATATGATGTGCATTACCATGAAAACTTCCAACGAAAATTGATTTGAACGAGATCTAGTAAGTAGTTTTTTTTTAATACGTCATAAATCGTAAACCGCAATTTACCTTTCACTATTATTAAAACATCGACCAAAGTCACAACGAACTAGAAAAACTTTTATTATGATGTTACTGGCGGCTACGGAACCCTTCATGGGCGATTCCGACTCGCACTTGGCCGCTTTTTTAATTTCTATGTTTTGACCTACATTTGTCTGTGAATATTTTTCTAGATATTGGAACGGTCATTATTAAACTCTATATCCCTATATTTACTGTCTCTCCCTGCTTATAAAATATATAACAGTAGGTACTAACATACATACATACATAAAGTCACGCCTATTTCCCGGAGGGGTAGGCAGAGACCACTTCCTAATAAGATACTTAATAATTGAATTCATTCATTCATAAACTTTATCGATATAATAGGGTCCAGTTGGCACCAAAGCTCTTGGTCCATTAAATTGATCCACTACTATTAGTGGTTAAACCAGTAAAGCTTGAGCTACTATAGAATATCCGCTTCAGCTGATAATACTAACAAAAGGGCCATTCAGGCCGAAGTCCTGGGATTGTCTAAGAAGATTGTTATTTGAAATTCCTGGTATCTATCCTTGTTACAATAGTTCACTAAGTATCTTGTGTTCCTTGCGTAAAAACATTGCGACTTAAAATTAATTTTACACTCCATTTTCTATAATTGAGGATCTGGATGTAAATTTTTGCTGTTAAAATTTAGACCAAACCTGGATCCAAGATTATACGAGTATTGCAAGTTACGGAGGTAGGTGCAATTTGTAGTCTCCTCGTATAGTAATATTGCTGTTGGCAACACAAATAAATAAAAGTACTGTTTGTTTCTGTTGTGCCAAAGCTAACGTATTGGAAGTGATAAATGGGCCACATGGCAGGTACAGTCTCGGAAACTTATAAGTACCGATGGAATAGAAAACGTGTTATATTTAGAAGCACTGTAATTAAGTAAAACACTGGAAGTAACTTAGGTATAAGCAATAAATCAGAACGGCTCAGAATTCACACAGGGCCATCAGACAGCTGATATACATACATATATATAAATATACAACATCCAGACACAAGGCAAATACAAGTGCTCGTCACACGAACGTTTGCCCTGGGCGGGATACGAACGCGCGACCCGGTGCTTCGAAGGCAGACGTAATACCAACTAGGCTACGGGGCCGTCAAAACGAATAAATAAACTTTAACGCATGAATTAATGAACATACTCGTATTATCAAATCAAAGTAAATGCAGTCTGCATTTACTTTTGCAGATATTCAGTAAGATAAAGTACTGAACAGAAAATAAACTATTAATTATAAATGAAGCGAACAATAAAGATCATTGAGCTTGAGCAGGGACTATAATTAATAGTATACGCTAACAGGCGACATCTGTTGAAAAAGCAGTAACCTACTGGAAAATAAACTTTTGCAGCCGACAGACAGACATCTCAAACAACACGTCAAAGGCAGAAGACACATGGTCCTCGCTAAAATAACCTGCAAAATGAATGTGCGAAAAGGCAAAGGGTGTTACAAGATTCCGGAGACATGTGTCGAAGAAAACGCGACCCGTGTTACTGTAACCGCGTCCGACGCCAACCAGATCTGACAAGTCGCGAGTGTGAAACGACCCTTATTGATATATGGGTGGAGGGAGACTGTTTGATTGAAATTACAGAAATTTGAAATTGGAGATGATCATTTCATCATTTGTTGAATTCTGCAGAAAATGTTAGTGAGAAAACAACTTAGGTATATAATATTGTAACAGATCGTAAAGCATGTCAGTGACCTGGTGGCAAGGTTGTCTTCAATTCGGAATATAGATGTCCCACAATTCCTGGGAAATTTCCGTTCCCAGGAATATTCCCAACGAGCAGTTCAAGCTGAGAAGATGTGGTAGACCGGGTTGGGGTCAGAGATTGGTGTTTTCCGGTTAGGTACGAGTACCGTCCTAGTTGGCCTCAAACGGAAAGTAGCATTCTTAGTGTAGGAATAATCCTGGAAACGGCACATCACAAATTCGGAAGGCATAGGTTTAAGATTTTCGAATATATAGTAGGTATAGGTATGTACGTTTATTCGACGCTCTTCGTAGTCTTGGAAAAAATGACTGAATTTTGATTATCAGAAACATATATCGTAACAATAAGAGTGCTTTTGCTGGGTTTTGGACATCGCTAAAATCATAATGAAGCAGCTGAAACAAGACTTTGGTTAAGGCCTATTCATGATTCAGGGTAGGCTTGAACTCTTCAGTGCAGCTGGAATATTTGAGCTGGGATGGAACATAACTTTGACTTGCAACATGAAGACAATTTTAATATCAAGAGATTAAGCTACGGTCTTTAGTCCTATATGCATCCTACATCTATATAATAAAACTGAAGAGGTCGAAAATCTGTACATAGAAATAAATGCAAAAAAATGTCAGGAGGATGTTAGAAGTGTTATATTAGAACATAATCCAGATGTTTTAAAATTTTTTGTTTTTCTATTTCTCTGTTTGTACGGGCTAGTCTCCGAAACTGTTAAACCAATTTGAATTAAATTTTGATCTTAGATAGCTTTGTTTTCTTTGTTTGTGTTGTTTTTTTATTTCTTGGTGACATTTAAAAGAACATTTTTAATGTATTGTACAGGAAGTTTGTATTTTATAGATTCATCCCTCAGTTTTAAAAGTGGATCAAGGGGTATAATATTATAATATTTGCGAAACGCGGGATGAAAATGCTACATTGTTGTATGTTCTTTGTATGTAAGCAAGACAGAAAACATTGGCAAAAGCACCGATAGATCGAAAAATGTTGAATTTTATATACTACATTAGCATTTATTGCTTAAACTTGTAAATTCGTTTGAGATGAGAGCCGATATTGGTTTAAGAAAAGCTTTTCAGCTTCTTATGTGACGCCATTAAGAGTTCAGAGGGGGAGCCTGTAGTGAATAAAAAAAAAGTTTTAAAATTTTGATTATTGAATTGAATATAGAAAAGACCTTTAAACTTTTTACCTAACTGCCGGAGGAGGGTTATAATTTTCGAGTGTATGGCCTTTAGGCATCGACTTTAGGCTTGATTTTAGATTAGATTTGTCTTACTAGTGAGAGTGGCACTGGAGTGGGTATAATATCTAAATTATAAATATCTATGAGGCGGATTTTTGTTCAAAAGATGTGATTTAAAAAAATAAACTTATTGTGTGGTGTTATCCTTAGAGCAACGAAGGCCCGCGTTGCTCTAAGGGTGGTATCAAACTAAAGGACTTTATGTAAAGTTTACAAAACAATATTGTCACTGATATTGTTAAAGGTGACTTGGTTTATGGAATTAAACAAAAAAACACCAGACGTCTTGTTTTCTATAAATAAATCATTGATAGTTATTTAGTAGATATCTTTCTAGGATCTCTACGTTAGTTTCCCTTGGGGTTTCCTTCAAGAAAAACCTCTATATTTTCTAAGTAAATGCAGAGTTTACTACAAAAGAAGGGCTCGAGTCCAAGTGAGGATGCATTTTTAAAATCACTTCCGGAGTCGAGATTGCGCAGGATATTGTCCTAGTTTATATTTACTACTAGCGACCCGCCCCGGCTCCGCACGGGAAAATGGTTATTGTGGGTTATCCTAAGTATATTATGCATGTATTGTACATATAAACCTTTCCCTGGATTCACTCTACATATTAAAAAAACCGCATCAAAATCCGTTGCGTAGTTTTAAAGATTTAAGCATACATAGGGATATAGGGACATAGGGACAGAGGAAGCGACTTTGTTTTATACTATGTAGTGATTTACCAACCAATATATCTAGCATGCATTGCACATTGACATAATCAAATATGTGTATTAAAATCAAGTCAATAATAAATAATTTTTTTCAACATTTATATAGCACAATGTTTGAAAAAAGCATGAACAGCAGAAATAACTTAAAGAATTTACTTTCCTTCATAGTTATGGAAGAAATTCGTACCTAATAGACATCATTGAACTCATCCACTACGCTATTTATGTATCAGTTTGTAACTAATATGTTAGCAAAAAAAATCCTATGTCTATATATAGGTACGGTTATCGATTAGTAGATACAATTTAACTTAAAATTGTTACGAATGGCAGTCAAAAGCATTTTCTTTAACTTTACCAGTCATTAAAAATGAAAAGTATGTACTTTGTATTACATGTACGAGACGTCAATTTACGTCGAACCACAAAGTTATAGGTTTTCATCTCGGCTACTACGGTACGTTATTTGACGACCGAAACGTAGCGTGTCGCGTAATTTAAAAATAGTGTCGCGTAAAACACAGTTTGACACTCCGCGAATGGGCGTCAGTGTCACGTGGCGTTACTTAGGCTGGTTTCAGAGCGGCGCGTCTCAGCAGCGCTGCCCAGGCGCGCGCGGCTCGGGCGCGCCTAAACATAAGCGGCCGAGACGCGGCCCAAGACGCGTCACTATGAAACGCTACATACAATCTAGTGTAATGCGAGGCGCGCGCGGCTGGGCAGCGCTGCCGAGACGCGTCGCTCTGAAACCAGCCTTACGTGAGGCGCCGATACCTGACGGGCGCAGCGGTTCTCAAACTGTTCATATTGAAGAAAACAGTATCAGGTAAAATTTAAAAACAGTAATATAATAAATTTTAAAAGATATAGAATAGAGAATATTTAGTTTGAATAAGAGAAAGGACAAGATGTCCTAGACGTCGCCATGTTAAAATAATAAAAAAGCCAAGATTTTCTTCCCAGAATTATTCAGATATTTTAGTAAAATCGACAACTAATCCTTGAAGCATCTAAACGTTAAAAAATAAACTACCTATTAATAACATCTTGAATATAAATAAATACAAACCTTTTTATCCAAAGTTTGCGATGAATCTGAGGATTAATTATTATTACTATAAATAATACTCGTACAATTAACACACCACAGCCACAGTACTTCCAACTGCCCTTTGTGTTCGTTTTCTTCTCCGTATCAGGCGTTGTCCTAATAGAACGCGATTACGCGATCATCGCAAGTTCGCGCGAACGCGCGATTGTCAAATGTATGAAGAAATCGTTCTATCGCGCGATCGTCTATTAGGACACATATTCGACTTCAATACGTTTGATCGCGCGTTCGTACGAGTAAAATTCGCGCGAACTTGCGATGATCGCGTAATCGCATTCTATTAGGACAACGCCAAACTTCAAATTTCACGCGTACGAAGTTGCCAGCAAAAGCTGGTAAAAAATAATGTTCAGATTTCCTATTTCTTATGTAGCAGGATCTACTTATCCTACTTACTAAATTATAAAGAGGAAAGATTTGTATTTTTGTGTGTGTTAAGCTACATTCACCCCGAGTAACATAGGCTACCTTTTACCGCGGGAAAATGCCTCATTCTCACGGGAAAAGCTGTTAACGCGGGCGGAGCCGCGGTGGAAAGCTAGTTTTAAATATAATATTTTTATTGGCGTATTCAGTGCAGTAGTCGCTCCAGTATTATCCAGTTATAGAAATCTTATCAGGAAGTGAGGGAAGCTTTTCATGCTACAGAGAACTATAAAATGTACACCGTAAATCAAATTTTGCGACTTTCTTTTCTGACTTTATGCATTTGATGCTAATCCTTTTTAACCGACTTGAAAAAGACAGAGGTTCTCAATTCGATCTTATGTTTTTTTTTGTTCTTATCTTTTCGAAGTAACAAAGTTTTCGAGATGCAAATTATGTTTATTTAGTGATATTAATAATAAAATATGTTTGAGTGTGTAATCGTGTGTGTGTGTGTGTGTGTGCTGTGTTTTTATGTTCGCATGTTTGGATGTTTGTTTGGAACGTTTTAGATAATTTACTAAATGAATTAAAATTACTAACCAATGCTTATTTCTAGTTCAAGAGGTTTAATCGCAACATCTATTATTAAAAAAAAACTGCCTCAGAAAATCCCTTAATAGATTAACACCTTTTTTTGACATTTCGGGCTAAAGGTCTTTTCACCCCTTCCGTAATAAGAGTGTGTCTAAACTATATATCCTGGCGCCACAACTCAAATTTCACCTTACTTCCGACCTCTCGAGATTTATTAACCCACTTTGACAGTTAGTAAATTGCAATACTAGTGTCTCCTGTGTCTGTGTGGGTCACCAATACTCGTATCCCCCGTGTCTGTGTGGGTCACTATGACCCAATTCGTCAAGTTCTCGTGAATGTGGTACGATAATTAACTGCCAATTAATCCATTACATTCAATAAGTTAATCAACACTGTTTTCAATGGACTTGACGGATATTGACTCAGATTTTAATGGTATTCATTTATAATTTCGTTTTAATACTCAGAAGTTCCAGTTGTTTCATTTTTGCACGATTAAGGCATAGAGAAGGTCTTTTTCCTCATTGCATTGATCTAAAAAGTATTATTTTACAGTGCCGTTACCAGATCCAATGACCTACACACACAAAAAAGTTATCAAATTCGGTGGAGCCATTTTATATTTTTGTGAGATTAATACAAAAACGCTTATTGAAAAGCTATGATAGCTGTGAAAACATTCGATCCCAGACAATCCGTATTCGCTCTACAATTTAATTGGAAAATGATGATGATCGATCTTACAAAGTAAATAAAAAAAAACTTTTTAAGCTTTTTCTTTTAACTCAAGTTTCAGAGTTTAATTATGAAAAGATGAAAGCAAAATGTTTAAGATACAAGACTTGTTAATGTAGTTAGAGCATAAAATTAAATTAATACTAACCTAGTTTTAAGTTTTCTGCACTAACCACAAATGGACAATCATTATTAGTCTGAAATATATACTTTTAAAATTATTTTTATTGAAAGTTTGAGAAACTCCAACTTTCTACGTATTTTATTACCCATGAGACACATGTGTATGAGAAGCGAATATACCTAAAAGTAGGCAGCACTTCGGTCATACGTGTGTACTCGTATGTACGTCACAAGTTGGACAAAGATGTGTAAGATTATTAAAACTTTCTTTGTAATTTAACTTAAGAAAAAAGTTATGAAGGAAAGCATTATTAATGATTTTTCATGCGTTTATATGAAATTCAACATAAAAATTGTTAATGGCCTTTTATGTTACCTTTTCGCTTCAAGCTGACTCTACGGATTTCTTAGTAATTTTTGAAAGAGAAGTAAATATTTAAATCAAACTAACACAGGTCTTCCTTAATTGTGTCCTAGGCGATACAGTGTCTGTGATGATGATGAAACCAAACTAAAAGGTAAACAAAATATCTCATAATCATAACATAATTTTGAGAAATTTTAAAAATTCATTTGAAATTATTATTAAAGATAAGGAAAATGGTAAAAAGAGTATGAATTCCTTACGAATGTAAATCTACATTTCTCTTATTTAGTACCTATACTATACCTATACATCTATATAATAAAACTGTCCATAGAACTGTCGGTCGAAAATCTGTACATAGAAAAAAATGCCGAAAACCGAGTCAGGGGGATGTAAGAAGTGATATACAACATAGCAAAATAATTTTCTTTTTTTTTTGTTTCTCTGTCTGTTTGTACGGGCTAATCTCCGAAACTATTGGACCAATTTGAATGACATTTTGTATGGTGGTTCTTTACATCCCCGGTCAACATCTTGGATACTTTTAATCCCGGAAAATCAAAGAGTTCCCGTGGGATAGTTAAAAATTAAAAATTGAATACATTATTTCAATAAAGAGTAGAACGACGACGGAGTGTATATTTCTTTAACAAAAGAATAACGCCAAAGTCCCGAAATCTTATAGCACTGATTCTGTTGAAGCTCTGTACTAAGATATCAAATTTATTGATGCTGCGTGAGGAGGAGTAGACATTGTATTGTATAAGTAAATAGATTGTATGTAATACGAGTACTGACTATACATACACGTTTTTTTGCATACCAATTCCAAAACGTATGATATGTACTAAAATAATATTTAGATCATAATATTAAGTAACAGTGCTTTGTTGGCATGCAGGTAGCTGTTGGTATTTTTTTATTTGTTGGTTCAATTCCTGTTATGATTTCAGTTTAGAATTAATAATATCTTTATTCGACTTTTTAAAAGAAAAACTGGCCAGAGAATACTGGCGGTGCCTGAAAGTCAGTAGTCTTGTTTTTACTTAAATAATAATCTTGTGGGTTATTTTGTTTATATAATTAAAATATTGGCCTCGAAATAGTTGGTAGTACGCCTGCCTTCGAAGCACAGGGTTGCGAGTTCGAATCCCGTCCAGGGCTGCGTCCAGGGCAAACATTCGTGTCATTTTTCTTCATTTCATTCGTCATTCCCACGGAAAAATACTACTAAAGCGGGCGGAACCGCGGCTGGAAGTTAGTTGTTTTTTTATTTGAATAGCATACTATTATGTGTTTTAAAATTAATCTTATCACATACAATAATGTTAAAAGCACACTCCTTCTGCTCCATCCCTGGTCTGTATTCAATCTTTAATGAGAAAACATAAATTTCCTAGGATAGATATTTTTCTTCTTTGGTTATAAAACAAGTTTACTTCGATGGACTCGACTCGTAAAACTTGCGTTTTTATAGTTCGAGTTTGGTTCTACCTAGTTTTATGAATTATGAAGTGATATAGGGTACACCTTGTAACAAGATAACATAATAAAAAAATCAATTGGTACACAGTGTGTCTGATGTATGTATATATGTATATCGTTTTATGTTCGTTTGAGGCTTTTGCGCTTTGTACAGTATCCGGGACATACGGCTGGATATGTTGACCTTGAGAGTGCCCTTATTCCGTAGCGATACCCGGGGATAATGTAGTGACAGTAAATGCTTTCTTAAAATCTGTTAGCTGTAGTTTCGGAGCCTATTCAATGCAAACAAACAAACAATCAAATCATTCCTCTTTATAATATTAATACGTATCATCATCATCATCATCATTTCAGCCAGTAGACGTCCACTGCTGGACAAAGGCCTCCCCCAAAGATCTTCACAAGGATCGGTACCGCGCTGCCCGCATCCAGCTAAAAATAAAATATTAATACGTATAGATAATTATAATATGTAATTGTTTTAGCATACAAATAAAATGTCTACTAACAAAAATTTTAATGATTTTCTAGTTACATCCTCTACAGATCCTGGTGCATCCAGATCGTGAACGGAACATGAAATATTAATTTAGTTCAGCTCAGTTCAGCATTCTACTCGTAGTATGCAGACTATCCTAGACCGAACAATGGGTGCATTTAGAACTATTTTAATTGTATTTTAATTCTGGTGGGAAATTGCTCAATACCGCAAAGAGTGAAAGAAGGTATGGGGGGCCTTTGATCAGAAGTGGGATCTTTTAAGCTGAATATTATATTTAAAAAATGTATCCACGCTGGACCATCTAAAGTGTTTTTGTATGTTGATAGAAATAAGACTTGAGAGTGACATACTTTTAACGAGATAATAATGTTGACATGAAGAAAATTATTAGGGTTGGGCTACTGGTCATATTTTTTTAAAGCAATTAACAAAGTTAAATAGCTAAAAATCCACCAAAAGATGATCCGAGCAGATATCATAAAAATGGTGTGCCGTCACGGTACTTACGCCCGGCAGATGTGAAAAAATCGAAATTATTTTAGTACAAGTCACATGAAAAAAAGAACAGATTACGACAGGAATCGCGACCCAGCCGTGGCGAGCTAGCCACGTCGCTCGCCACGCTGACAATTAGTTTTATTCTGCGCCTGACCCTTGCCTACAGATGTTTCACATCGGAAGATTCTATTTAAATATTCAACAATCCGAAGTAGTTTAGTTCAGAATACATCTCTGGACTCAGGACTCCGTCGCATTTACAAGAACAGTAAATTCAGCCAATTCACCAGTATTCCGTCACGCGAGGTAGTCCCACTTTACGAGTATTGTATGTGTATATAGATGTTTGTATATATTTATATATGTATGTATGTGTTATGTAGAATTATTTTTTTTTTTTTATTATCCGTTTTAGTATTTTAAGTAAAATATTTGTATGAATTTATCTTTACTAGATTTTTATGCCATCAACACTATAGAGTACCGCACTATAGAGTAGTTTTTTTTTCATTTCCTGGTAATATAATGGGTTGCCTGAGAGTATAAGAGATTGCTACACAAGCAATAAGACCGCCTGTTGAAACCTATTGTTTTCTTTGTTTGTGTTATCCGTCTATATTTCTTGGTGTCAATAAAGAATATTTGTATGCGTATTGTAGTCTGCACTGGCTACTTTTGCAACCCCTAGCATGACTCGTGCGTGACACACAAGATTTTGTCGAGCGTGTTATCCTGTTGGAGGATATTTCAATATGGCGGGTTGATCATGGTACGAGTATTTTGACAGCTCGATAGTTATATAGTTTTCACAGTGGTCATGCCACGGAGGATGATCCGGAAAACCGGGTCCTTATCCCCATAAACTCGTATGAAATGCCCGGACTTTCAGAAACACGCCGAGAAATTAAATAAACAGGAAAAGTTGGGGTTTCTGCCACTTTTCCTAAAACCCTCTTTTGTTTGGGAAGAGTTCGACTTTGGTTGTTTTGTGGATTTGTCGGATAAATTATGAGCGGTTTTTTTATTTATTTATAGAAATAAAGTAACTTAGATGGTTGGTTTATCTACATTTATTGTTGAAGCATTTCAATGGCCTTGTTGCCTAGTTGATACTAATTCTGCTTTCGAAGCACTACTGTGTCGCGGGTTCGAATCCCGCCCACAGCAAACATAAATGTAGCACAGGGCACTTGCTTGCTTGCTTGTGTTTGCCTCTTGTCTGGATATTGTTTATTTATAGCTGTATAACATCCACTACATATTACAGGCTCTGGCTTAGGGTCAGAAGGTCGTGACTAAAGAATACCGAAAAGGTCCACTAACAAGAGTGCTACTCTTAAAATTTTAAGAAAGCCCTTCAGTAAAATACTAAAAACTCAATCGTTGTTACATTTTTAGCAATAATATTCATCAAATTACATCGACGATACACAGGGTCGTTCAAAATTATTTCTCCGATTTTGATAGAACATCTCGAAGTTGGAATAAAAAACTTCCGGAGAAGAACGTTCATGACTTGAGGGGAAATGATGAAAATTTGATTACTTATACGAAGCAACTTTGTTTGGATGTCAACTTTATTTGTACACCCATTTTCCAATTCAGTAGAATAAGACGTATCACAGTAAATAAACTATAAAACCGTGCTAGCGTATCGTCGAATAACATTAAGTAAAAAAAATCAAATTCCCCCGCCACAAAACCGTTACTTGATCCTTTCAACAACTAGAAATGAGCTGATAATCTTCAAATGGCTGAAGATATTTTCTTGGTTCATAGCTAAGAACACTCTCGATTGTGACACCTTGCAAATAAAAAAAAACTAGATCAAAGTCAGTACATTCGTTTAGGAGCTACAATGCCAAAGACAGACAGAAAGACACACAAGTCAAACTTAAAACATAAAAATAATGTGAAGTGTGTGTTGTGTTTTTTTTTCTTTTTTTAGACAGTATTTTTAACCCCCGACGAAAAAGAGGGGTGTTATAAGTTTGAAGTGTGTCTGTCTGTCTGTGGCATCGTAGCTCTTAAACGGATGTGCTGATTTTGGTCTAATTTTTTTTTGTTTGCAAGGTGTCACAATCGAGTGTTCTTAGCTATGATCCAAGAAAGTATCTTCAGCTATTTGAAGATTAACAGCTCTCTTCTAGTCGTTGAAAGGATCAAGTAACGGTTTTGTGTCTGGGTTATTTTTTTTTTTATTTAGTGTTATACTGTTCAAAATTTGAACATTTATAAGGAACATCCGTTTTACATTACAAGAGATTTTCCGATTACATAAATATATGCTTCTACTTGGTGTTCTACGAAAAACTTTTAATTGAAACTTAAGACGTCGCATTGGGCTGGCGTTCGGGCTGGTTTGGGCAAACTTCGGCCAAACAAGTCGTCAATGAATTGTTGGCTTGTTTATGCCATTCGGAGATTCGAGTTTCGTAAATTATTCCCGGTTGTTTAGGTGAATTTTTATATTCAGAATTGACTTAAGAAATTATTCAATGAATAATTTCAATCAATAAAATGGGGTCCAAGTACATTCAAGAGCGCGCTAAGTTGACTTTTTATCGTTCTTGTGTCCGTGTAATTAAGGAGAAAATCACGGTCAGCTTGTTCAGCTTACCTTGCACTGGAAATATAACTTGTTAGCCGTTTATTTGATAAACATTGAAAAACACATACATATATTTATATTTTAGGCAAGGTAATTGAATGCGTTTCAAGAGCAATTGAAGAGACTACGGTCTGGAACGCACCGACCAACAGTGGTAGATTTGGCACAAAGTAAACTAGTACCGTAAAAAAAACAGTTGTATGTAGGGCCGAGAGATGGCGGGACGAGCTTGACTACTTTAAAGAAGAGTATAAATAGAAAAAAATCAATTTTTTTTTTACTTTATGACTGGCTAGTAGTAGCTCAAGAATATAAGGCAGTGGAAGAAAAGGAGGGGCTGCCTTTGCCCGGCAGTGGGACAGTCTGGCCTAGATAAGATAAGAAGAATTGAATGCTTACCTATATCTATATACTATAATAAAACTGAAGAATCAGCGTGTCTGTACATTGATTTGTTTTTCAAAAAACTGATTAAAGGTGATAAAGGGAGTGTAACTAAACACAAAAATACAAGTTTTGAAAAAAATATCCGTCTGTCTGTTTGTACACGCTAATCTCTGGAACAACTGGACGGATTTTAATGAAACTTTACAATAATATAGCTCATACATCAGAGTAACACATATGCAACTTTTTACCGCGGGAAAATATTTCCGTCTCACGGGAAAACCTGTTAACGCGGGAAGGAGCTGCGGTGCGGAAAGCTACTCGTAGTTTAATTATAAATTAGCTGCCCAGACTTGAGCAGAAAATCCACAACTAGTACAAATTTTATTACAGTATCAGAAAACTTCTTGACAATGGCGGCTGGTGGCCGAGGGAGGGGGAAGCTTTGTTTTAAACCCGCTGCGTACTGGTTGCAATAAAAGCAAAAATAAACAAATATCAGCCCGAGCGGCATTGTACGCGCTGCTGCCCGCAATCAGGGCTGCCACCAGACAGTTTTTAAACTTAAGAGGCTACTTTTAGCTATGTGGTGCTGCCATCCGCATCCTTTAAAAAAGATATAACTCGCAAAGTAAACAATTTTTCAAAAACCCTTATTAGATTTATCGATAAAGTACTGTAGGATATTTAGAAGCTGTCAAATTTATCAGAATTTTCTTTACGTGCATTATCTTGCAAAAATATAAGAATGATAAAAGCGAAAATGATTTTTTACTAACGTGAGGAACAGTTTTTGGTACAAACGAAAGATAAAAAAATACAATGTCTATTATAAAATAGTAAGGCAGTATTAAATGATAATAACAACAAACCAGCTTTAGTTTGTCAATAAAATCAAATTAAGAACAATCACATTGAACGCAGATCCTTTTATTTTTAAACAGAAATAAGAAAAAGAATAAAATGTAATGTTCTGTGTGCAATAAAGTATATTGTATTGTATTGTAAGAATGATATAATGTCAGATTTATACTTGCTTGATTACGAATAAATTTAATTTGTCAAATAAAAATTCCACGTCGCTAGGACAAAGACATTTTCCTAGTAAAACAAACTTTATTTATATAGGTCTACTCAAAACGGCGAACCCTTGTAATAATATATAACTTACTTTGGCATTATTTTGCCTGTTTATTTATTTATGGGTGGCAGCCCTAGCGGCTTTTCTCTCCTTTATGACGGGCCGGCGTCCCGTGTAATCTTTCGGCCACTGATTACGAGCAAAAACAAACACTGGAGTATTCGCTCTATCGTTTATTATAATGCTTTATTATTCATTAACAGCCCATTTATATCCCCACCGAGGGGCTCGAGCCTACCCTGAAACCAGGATGAACAGGGACCACGGTGGCCCAGTGCGGGTAGTTTGATTTCACTACACTACTTTATCATGATGTTTTCTTACACTGCAAGAGCGCCGAATAAACGTACATATTGACTGGGTTTGTCATACAATATGGCGCCCCTAGACACGTCGGTACATGACACCATGACTACTCTTGGGCAGAGCTTTCCGCTCCCCCGCATATACGGTGAAGCTTGATTGGTCGCACAGTCGCGCCTTTTCGACCACAGTTTTCGACGCAAGCGTAGGTATAATATAAAAAAACATACAGCTTATGATACGAGTCTCCTCCATGTTTACTTTTGATGGGAAAAAATATTTATGTTAGTGACGCAGTTGTTCTCATAAATTATTAAGGAATCTTTTGTTTTTGCATCTCATGATTTATGATGTCTCTATTATTGCAAAAGCCATTTTCTATTTGATTAATAACCTGAAAATAGCTTACTTTTTGTATTTGAAAGAAACACTGAATATTAACTTTGGTTTAGGTTTAGTAATTTAGTCACATAAAATAAGAATCATTTGTCATGTTCTGTTCAATAGAGCGTTAAGTTAGAAAGATAATAAACACACATCGATATTTTAATAGAAGTGAAATGACTTGCAATTATCTCTACAGTCGTTCTTACCGACCATAGAGATAGCTTAAACAGTGGTTTGTAAATTTGATTGCCTGGTAGAAATTGCTACTCAGCATTAACGCTACCTACGTTTACACTTTCTTTCCTTCTAGTGTATACTGTGCTCTATTTTCTAGTGTGCAATAAAGTATTAAATATACTCCATTCTATCCTATTATGTAAAAAACCTCGACGTCTTTCGACCTACCGATAATCGGAATTGTACATAAGTGATAAACGTAAATACATAGATTTATCAGTACAATGTGCTGAACTCACCACTAAATCTAACTTTATTTGACTTAACTAAATGATGTAAAACGTCCAAAAGTTAAAATAAATTATTTGAATTTAGGTATACGATGAATTTTTTTTTTATCTTTCACTATAAACCGGAATAAATGTGATTCTAATTTTCAATTTCACAGTGAGCTGTCGAATTTTCATACCGCCGCCGCCGCCGCCGCGCCTATTACAAGGGAGGTCTGAGATAATGCTGGATTAATTTAATATCAAACGTGCACGGGCGTGTAATTAATAATAATTTAACTCCATTGTCATCGGGTCGCTCGCTTTGGGTGCTTATTCTCAAAATCGTTTTTTAAACCGATCGACTTATTTCAAATTTTGAAAAGGACAGATTTTCGGTTTATTTTGAAATTCTTAGCAGGCACCTAATTGCTCCCTGGCTGATAAGCCTACAGTACCCTGATGTGATGTTTCAAGCGTAATAATAATAAAAAATAAACAAATATTTATAAATAATAATGTAAATAAATGTGTTACAAATGCAGTGGACAGGGCCTCCTTTTAAGCAAAGCCTGTGTTAGGTGACCCCGCCCAAAGTCAAAAAGTTTTATTCGAAGTAAGATTTTACAAAATACTTTTCGACGTCAAATTTCCCTTTCACAAAACAAAGTGTTTATTGTCAGTCAGTCATTGTTATGACAAAGATACTAATGCTAAAGGAAAATAACAGCACTTAAATTAGACAAGATAGACATAGTTTTGTCGTGTCTATCATCATCAAAGTTTCAATAAGACGGGTTTCTCACAGACATTTTAACAGTCGAATGTGATATAATTCCTCGTCAAAGTGCTACATGCTACTGGAGCTGTTTAAGTTCTATTTCTAACGGTGCATTTACAAAAACTGATAATAATTATTTTTTTCAGTTACTGTTACTTATCGTCTGATACTCTTTGAAACGTAGTTAAACACTATTAAAAAATATTTACGTTACTTATTTTTTGGAAAAACATTATGGCACAGTGTTTCTAGTTTAAACAGATCTTTGAGCCTATGCGCAATGCCTGTATATCTAGACCATTTTATAATGGTTGTTCTAGTTCACAATATTAGAATACCATCAGCAGTATTTACATTAGGTGCAGCAAGTTCCGTGTGCTGCTGAAGTTTGAATACATTCTCTGTTTCAAAGTTCCGACAGATTTACTTAGCATTGAACTTAGAAAGCTTGTTAGCTCGCTTGTTTATAAAACTACGAGGGAAAGGCAAAGCGTACAACAGTTATGCAGCCTAATTTTGCTGTAGTCATGTTCTCGCACCATGGTTATATATTTATTCCCGAAGGAAGATATCTTTGAAAACAATCATTTTGGCTTTATAAACCTATATAAAAATATATATGATATGCAATCATAACGTATTTGTATTCTTTACATCACGTTTTAATTCATCGTTATTACTTTCTCTCTAAACATTCGAGCAGATTTGAAAATGAAATTCCGAATAAGTCGGGACAAAGCCGATTATCAAAGGTGCCAGTCTCAGTGTACCCGGAGTCTAATAATAATAATGTTCAGTTATAAGGAAGTCACATAACTAGCCCTGTCCCTGTATCTGCGTAGATACAATTTCTGATGTTTTTGATTCTTGTTTAAATATAGGGTTAAGCCGCGTACCCACAGGCGCGGGAACCAATCAATCAATCAATCATTTATTGCAAATAGTACAGCATTGAGGGTCCTAGGCAGATATTTCACGGTAGTCAAAGAACGAGCCGGCAGCGGGACGTAATCCGAGTTCATATGCAGTCTGTCCCATAGAAAACAAACGCAATCTATACTACAGGCTGCATCCATTCACTCATTCAAAAATTTAAGAGCAGAGCTCTTGTCCGTGGAGTAATCGCCACCTCTCTCTGTCTATAGCCAGTTCCTTGACTTCCTGATACGACTCGACTTCATTTTATTCCTTCACTTGGTCTAAAAATGTGCGTCTTGGTCTTCCCCGCCTTCTATTTTTCCTTCCATTATTGCTCTAAAGAAGTTGTCATGTCGTATCAGATGTCCCAACATTTTTCCTGTTCTATTTTCCATGGTCTAAATTTCTCTTTTCTCCTACCATCGCCAGAACCTCCTCATTTGTCCTTCTTTTCGTCCAACTAACCCTCATCATTCGTCTCCAACACCACATCTCAAATGCCTGAAATGAAATGAAATATATATGAAATATGTTTTTTTTATTGGAAGTAAGATTTTACAAATCACTTTTCGACGTCGAGGCGAGTTCACAATTTGGCTGTCTTCTGTGGAGAAGAAGAAATCCTCAAATCTCTGTCTGTCCCTCTGTGTCAGAGTCCGTGTACTCCAGATGTAAGTTACAGTTACAGGCTGTTTATAAGCAGCCCGTGCTTTCCCGCGTCTGTTAGTTCACTACTTTAGTGATGGCTTAAAAATTAAATACTAATGCGACATGCTCGGTAAAAAAAAAACTTCTCCATACAAACTGCCCCATGTCCGATTGAAATTACTATCTATCTTGTATGGGAGAAGATTTTTTATGTTTCCGAGAAAAACTCCATTGGGAAAGGAACTTCTTTTAAATATAAGTCCGCCTATATAATAAATGTTTGTGTTGTAGTGTATTATACGAGTATTCTAATATTTGTATTTATTCAGTAAAATAGGGTAAAGAGTATTATTATAATTAAGCTAATAATAGATTCACACTTTCATTGTTTTCACGTCTTCCACATAACCGCAGTGTAAAGTTGGGCCACAGATAGGAAACTTCACAAATCTTCGCTGAAGTTTCGTACTCGTAGATTTGTGGGTTAAGAGTTTTCAAACTCAAACATGTTGTTCTACTGAGTCTGTAGGGCTAAATACGAGGTAATTATTATCAGGTCATATACCAACTATTCCATGATCATACCATGGCCCAAAAAACAAGGTCTAACAAGAAGACTACGTGACTGACACATGCCTACGGCATTTCTACGTCATATTGCCTCTTCCTCCTTGTCGAATGCGTGTAATAGACAAGGATGAACAGCGTAAAATGACATAAGCTTGTGTCAGTCACGTGGTCTTCTTGTTAGACCTTGTTTTCCTAGACCATGGATCATCACTACATAGTATAAAACAAAGTCGCTTTCTCTGTCCCTATGTCCCTATGTATGCTTAGATCTTTAAAACGACGCAACGGATTTCGATGCGGTTTCAACGGATTTTTAATAGATAGAGTGGTTCAAGAGGAAGGTTTATATGTATAATACATGCATAATATACTTAAGGATAACCCACAATAACCATTTTCCCGTGCGGAGCCGGGGCGGGTCATATACATTAGGTAGGTCAACACAAAAGGAAAATCAGTTTATCCACACAGACAGACGGTTTTTTTTTTTCAAACTTGTATTTTTGTGTTCAGCTACACAAAACAAATCAATGTATTGACACGCCGATTCTTCAGTTATATTATAGAATAGATTTTGTATTGTCTTACCAGCCTTAGGTAATCGAATTATTTCATAGGCCTTCACATAATAGCCTCCGTTTCTATTATCAGAGGGTGTGATTAACCTCATCACTGCTCGACAATACGGGTTAATCAAGTGGAATAGATCGGCCCCCCCTGCGCTGATCGATACACGTTAGCCAGGGCCAAGTAGCCTCATTGTATTTATGTAATCAGGCTGCTAGAGAAAAGGGAGAGTGCAGAATTTTATAAAGTTTTAAGCCCCGAACGAACCGCAGGGCGCAAATGCACGGCGTATTTGTTACCTGACTATAGATGAGCCGTTCTCGGGAATATTTTCACCGTTCCCGGGAAATTTCCGTTCCCAGGAATATGCCAAACGAAATTTGCTGTTCAAGCTGGCTAGATGTGGTTGGTGTTTTCCGGTTAAGTACCTGACGACCCAATTGACCCTACAGAGCTACGGATCTCAAAGCGGAAAGGGGCATTTTTAGTGTGGGAATATTCCCGGGAAAGGCACATCACTGTACCCATAGAGGTAGAAAAAAAATTTTTGCTTACATTCTATATCTATGACTACAGGTATAGAACGTAAAGTTCGCGCAGATTTCATACAAGTTTACAGGTTAAACTTGTATGAAATCCGCGCGAATCCTATAAAGCTCCTGTAAACGATGGGCCATTCCTGGGCCCGCTACATGACCATCAAATAGTGTGTACGCGTCTACACAATGGCGACATTCAGTTGCGATCTAAACGTTTACCGAGATGGACGTAGATGCAATAGCCGCTGCGCGTTACCAGTTTTTCCCGTGGGAATGAGAAATTTCCCCGCGGTAAATGGTAGCCTATGTTACTCAGGTTGAATGTAGCTTTCTAATGGTGAAAAACTTTTTGAAATCGGTTCATTAGTTTTTGTGTTTTTTCATTACAAAATATACACACACAAAAATACAAATCTTTCCTTCTTTTTAATATTAATACAAAATAAATATTCCTAATTAAACTTGCTGTTAAAGATGGCCAGATGTCTTAGACCGGGCTGGTATTTTCGGGTTGTCTACCTGAAATAATTTTATAAAATGTGATTGGGATTTGAAAGTCTCACTGTATTTTTTTCTTAAACTCGTATTAATACTACATAAAGGTATACAAAACCATCACAAGAAAACAATAACATTATATACTTTATTGACACCTAAACACACAGTACACATGAAAACTATTCAAACTATATAAAAGAGTCAATGTGGCCTTATTGTTACGATAGCAATCTCTACCATCGGGTGGAAAATAGCGCACCTAAAGATTGAGCGGGTACATTAACAAACATCTATAAATTATATTTATACATTTCACATAATACAAAATATTATGAAAGCTGTACTGCTTTAACCTCATTCCCCCCTGTTGTGTTTGTGTTGTGTTGTGATGAAATAAAGCAACAAAATCTTATAACCTTCTGCCGTAGCTCGTATTTTAATATTTATAACAATTAATAAAAAACAACATAAAAAAGGAGTTAACAATTATACATAAAATTTCGTAAAACATATTGGATCATCCTTATTCTAGTTTTCCGTTAACATTCTTCTCTTCTTGATGTCCATTATGACCATTAAATATTTTCTTTTGTACCCCATTGCCAATTTTCCTGTCGGTTCTCGAAGTAAAGTATTTGTGTGTATTGATAACAGGCAGCTCCACTAGAACAGTAACAGGCACCGCCAGGATGTATGACAGGCACCAAGATGACAAGAAGTCCATGATCTGAAAATATTACATATTCATCAATCGATCGAATTTGAACGTTTGTTCGAGTTGCGGTACTTATTATTATTAATAATAATAATATGTGGGACATCTCACACACGGCCACCTGACCCCAAACTAGGCAGAGCCTGTACTATGGGTGTCAGACAGCTGATATACATACATATATAAATATACAACATCCAGACACAAGGCAAACACAAGTGTTCATCGTACGAATGTTTACTCTGGGCTTGGAACCCGCGACCCTGTGCTCAGTAAGCAGACGTAGTACCAACTAGGCTACGGTGCCGTCTCGGGGTCCTTAGGGTAGTTTAATAAAGGTTAAAATGATAATAACTAGAAGTACCTATTAGGTGCTCTTTACCTAAGTACATGACAATAAATACAAAATTATATTTCTTGTTACGGAGAAATCACCCAAGACACCCAAACAGTCACCACGCATGAGGCAAGCGAAGAGATCTGTTGTACTTACTATAATAACATTTTTCATTTATAATATACGTGTAATATGCCTATTCACAACCTCCGCTATGCGGATGATACCACTCTTGTAGCCGCAAGCGAGAGCGAGATGGCAGAGCTGTTCAAAAGGATTGAAACAGAAAGCCTACATCTTGGCTTGAGTATTAACAGGTCCAAAACAAAGCTGATGATTATCGGCCAAGACGGAGAGTCGAATCTCACCCTCCGTGGATCTGTACTACAAGACCTAGAGCGTGTGAATGAGTTTAATTACCTCGGCTCATTTATCTGCAGCGATGGTGCTTGTGAAAAGGAAATAGTTCGCAGGATCCAGATGTCAAAGGGTGCCATGAGCAAGTTGGATAAGGTATGGAAGGATCGGTCCATCCAGAGGAGGACTAAAGTAAGACTGGTTCAGTCCCTCGTTTTCTCCATCTTCCTTATGGGTCGGAATCCTGGACCATTAAAGCAAGAATGCTGAACAGGATAGATGCATTCGAGATGTGGTGCTGGCGCCGTCTTCTGCGCATTCCCTGGACCGCCAAGAGAACCAACCTATCTATACTCAAAGAGCTTCACATCCGCACACGCCTCTCAACTACATGCCAACAACGCATCATGTCGTTCTTCGGACACATTGCACGTCGCCCCGACAGCCTCGAATACGCGATAATGACGGGTAAAGTGGAGGGCAGAAAAATGCTAAAAACCGATTCAGGGGGATGTAAAAAGCAATATAGAAAATTTTTTTTGTTATCTGTTTGTCTGTTTGTACAGGTTAATGTTCGAAACTGTTAGATCGATTTAAATGAAATTTTGCATGGTGGTACCTTATATCCCCGATCAATATCATAATAATATCTAATATAATATCCTACGAATCTAATAATACTAATAATCGCGGAAAATTAAATAGTTCCAAGACTTAAAAATTACTATGGAGAAGTCGAAAAACAACGCAGCCGTAGTCACGGGCAGACAGCTAGTACATAATTATGTATATACATCTGTGCCTATATACAACATTACCGCTACAACCAAAATAGCGAACTTGAATAAAAAAAAATACGTCAAATAAAAAAAAACTTTATTTTCATAATTGGATAAGAGAGACCATAAGTCGGCAAAAAATGCGCTAAACTTCAGAATCCATGTCGGTATTTTAGTATTTCTCTTAAGTAAAATAGTACTTAAATTTTATTCGGAAAGAAATCCACCTTTAAGCATTAAGGGAAAATTGATTCGACTAGCTTTAATTTAGATTGTCACTATATGCGCACGCGAAAAAGGTACCTTATACTTACACCATTATTGAGAGACAATTCGACAGGTTGAGTCTGATTAAAGACATGGGTCTCTATGACCATCCAGTGTACCAGGAGGACAGAAAGAGACAGTCGGCCGAGCGGCACCCACCCGCGCCAGGACAGGAAACTCCTCATTGGACCTGCAATATTATGTTATAATAATTAATAGCTTAAAACACTAGAAAAACACGCTTCGTGGTCAAAGTTCATTACAAGATTTTTCTAAGAAATCTTAAACAGCTATGATACGACGTTATATCATGAAGTTCCAGTTCCGGCTCCATCGTTAATTCAGTTCGACAGTACCATATTATTATATTGTCATCAGAACTACATATTCATACCAATTTTCATTACGCTACGACCCTTGGAAGATGGTTAAATTAGTTACCTTAGATTCCATTACATAGTGTATGTAACAGGTTGACCTGATAAAAGCATGTCAAAAATAAAATGCAAAGCTCCGCTTATCAGCGTTAAAAAAATTGCGTGTGTTGGGAATTTATCCGCATTAAAAGAACCAGAATACAAACTGTATCTACTTATATCAAAATTTATCCAAGTCTATTGTGTAGTTTAAGCGTGAAAATCGAATAATATTTTTATTGTAACATTCAAACTTTCATGTTGCGGTCACGCTTTTTATCCGACGAAAACCGAAAGAGGTTCAAGTCGGCGCGTATATTTTTTTAAATACCTATGACCAAGCATAACTTGTTTATAGTATTCCGATTTTGATAAATATTTTTTTATCGGAAAGGGTATACATACTCGTACCCCTAAGCAGGTCCCATACAAATTAACAAGATGAGTAAGGGTAAGAAAACAGGAGATGATTGATTGTTCACTCACTGAATATTTCACTTTTAATTTTTTTCTCCGGTTTAATTTTGCGGTAAAAAGTTGTTATCTTTGACTAATTACGTTTGGGTATAATATTATGACTAGTAAGTAAGTACTATTATAAGTACTATTTATTATTTAATCCACAAAAGTCAAAGTAAAACATTTAAATAAAACTAAACAAAGAAAAAATTCAATCAAATTACCCGCCCGAACCGTTCCCGGCGCAAAGGTGCAGACGCTAGCAGCATTACCGCGCTTAATCGCGATGGCCAACCTTTGCACCAGGAACCAACCGGAGCGGGAGTCATGTGTGCACTAAGTACTTACTATCAGTACTGGCGATTAAACTGAATATTATAATACAAGCTAAGAAGCTGAACACAGGCCTCTCCGCCCCTAGGTATGCGGCTAATATCAGTCGAGATTCCAACTGCAGAGTAAACTGTCCCAACACTATCCATAAGAGCAGCAATGGGAAGGAGTAGCGGCATAGGATATTTAACAACTGAAAAAAAAACATACATCAGGACTATAGATGTGCCGTTCTCGGGAATATTCTCACCATTTCCGGGAAATTTCTGTTCCAAGGAATATTCCTAACGTTTGCTGTTCAAGCTGGCTAGATGTGGTAGACCGGGTTGGTGTTTTCCGGTTGGGTACCTAACGACCCGATCGACCCTACAGACCTCACTGGCTCGTCCTAGTTGGCCTCAAACGGAAAGTAGCATTCTTAGTGTGTACTCCCGGGAACGGCACATCACTAATCAGGACCAAGGATGGTATTTATTTTGTGTGAGTGCCCGATATTTCGATGCAGTTGCATGCATCATGATCACGGGACGACTAAGAGAACTTGCGGGTGGCTGCTATATTTGTCTACCCTCTTTTCGTGTGTCACGAAAACAACCGTGAAAGTTTTAAAAAGTATAGGACCAAGGATGTTATGATACCATTTGTAATACCCTCGATCAGGACATAACTGTAGGCAAGTATGTAGATTGTAGGTGACATTTCTCTACTATTGTTGCCCTGGTAGTTATCGTGAATTCCATGATCCAAGAAAAAAAGGTCTTACAGTTATACCACGTGACTGACACAAGCCTACGTCATTTTGCGCTGTTCATCCTTTAGTAGCGTGTGTACACTAAATTATACGGCGATTAATGATTAAGCAATTTCCTTTTGCTGCATTAGTCCTTAGGACTGAAAGAATGATTTAAGAAGGGGAGCCACATAATTTTTTAATGTATTTTTTTTTTAATTTTTTTTTGGTATGAATTATACCTAACACTAGCATTGTAGCTACTAGCTTATGTTTGGTATCAATTTCGAGTAAATCAAACACGTAGAATTCATTTCTGCTATTCATTTTGCAACATTTTTCACAGAAACGCAAAAAAAAACATTAAATAAAAATCGTCATTTTCCTTTTTTTGTACAAAGTCATCCTTATCATTTTTAATTTAACAGATAATAAAATAACAATAATTTATTTAGAAAGCCCATTTAATCTCCTTTTTAAAAAGTACCCACATGATGGATAAAAAATTATAACATGGCTGAAAAAAATACATCTCGTCACAGTAATAAAGAACATTATAAATTAAATAGACCTGTTTTTGACTTCAAACTCTTCTGATAAAAAAGATAGTGCAGTTTGAGATAAAATAGGCGTCTCTAAATTAGGGCTGTTATTGAGATTCATGTATAAAGTAAACTAAAATGCCTTATTTTCCAATATTTATTGATTACATCTATAATCACAATAAACGTCGCGTCGTGGTTTATTATTATGGAATATCATCTTCCATTTCGTCTAATAATGCCTTGCTGTCTATTACACTGTAACAAACGAAATAAGGATAAGTGCCTAAGATAGTTAATTATAAGAGAATCTATTAAAATTATATTTGAAGTTTTAATATAAGCATAATAACTGTACCTTGAATTATCGCAGTTTACTCTGCAGTTACATAACTGCGTGCATGGCAACCCTTTATGGCTGCAGGAACATCGACCTCTGCAACCTTTTTTACAGGAACATTTGGTAAGCTGGCTTACAGATTCCCAGATATAGGCCTGCGTGGTCCATGTCGGCTTCCATACATCCCCTGTGTCAGTCCAACCCCAGTTCGTCGGCGAGACAATTTCAGGCAATTATTACAGGGCTTGTCCCCACACTTGCCCTGCTTGATAAGCTGCCCGCATAATATGCATCTTAAGGGCATCTTTTGTTGGAGGTATCTATCTTTTTTATCAGAAGAGTTTGAAGTCAAAAACAGGTCTATTTAATTTATAATGTTCTTTATTACTGTGACGAGATGTATTTTTTTCAGCCATGTTATAATTTTTTATCCATCATGTGGGTACTTTTTAAAAAGGAGATTAAATGGGCTTTCTAAATAAATTATTGTTATTTTATTATCTGTTAAATTAAAAATGATAAGGATGACTTTGTACAAAAAAAGAAAAATGACGATTTTTATTTAATGTTTTTTTTTGCGTTTCTGTGAAAAATGTTGCAAAATGAATAGCAGAAATGAATTCTACGTGTTTGATTTACTCGAAATTGATACCAAACATAAGCTAGTAGCTACAATGCTAGTGTTAGGTATACTTCATACCAAAAAAAAAATAATAAAAAAATACATTAAAAAATTATGTGGCTCCCCTTCTTAAATCATTCTTTCAGTCCTAAGGACTAATGCAGCAAAAGGAAATTGCTTAATCATCAAACGCCGTAAATTACATTTTTTTGTCGTCTACAGATGCCACTACTTGTCTATTACACGCATTCAACGAGGATGAATACGCAAAATGACGTAGGCTCGTGTCAGTCACGTGGTCTAATTGCAAGACCCTGTTTTCTTGGACCATGGTGAATTCGTAATAGAGATGAACAGCTCCTCGCTGTGTTTTTCAATTTTCTTTTAATAATTTTGTTTTTCTCAATTAAATTTCTTTACATCACCTTTTACTTAGATAAATCTTGGAGATTTTTCATATGTATGACGCTTGAAGCTATTCATTAAAAAAAAGATCCAAAGATTTGAAACGACTTACTTTATAATCAGCTAGTTTATTTTCACTTTCCCGCCAGTTGTAGTAAACATGAGCCAAAATTAAGCCCAGAAGGCAAGACGGGAGAGATCCCCAAGGAGACACGTAGTAGTAAGGATAAAATGGAAGATCCATGCCTTGGGTGCGTACAAATCTGAAAATAAGAAAAAAAAACCTGCTTATCTATCTGTCCATTTATCTTCTTCCTATATCTATCTTTCTTCTACAACGTGTTAATTAAATAACACGAAACCTCTCGAGCCCATTATACTGAATAACTTTCGTTCTGAAAGTTTAAATAAATTGATCAGCTGACCAAGTCAATTTGTATGGAAATTAAAAAATAATAATCGCGATTGCGATTAGAGATAAGGTAAGAAGTGAAATAGAATAATACAATTTTTTTTCTCTATCAATCGGGCAAATTGCTGAAAATACTGGACCGATTGAAATACAATTTTGCATGGTAATCCTTATATCCCCGTTCATGGTAATACTTTTTACCACGGAAAAATATCTCGCTCAATCCGTCGGGAAACTGAGCAACGGGCGTAGCCGCGGGCAGACAGCTAGTTTTATCTATAACTAGCGACCCGCCCCGGCTCCGCACGGGAAAATGGTTATTGTGGGTTATCCTTCAGTATATTATGCATGTATTATACATATAAACCTTCCTCTTGAATTACTCTATCTATTAAAAAAAACCGCATCAAAATCCGTTGCGTAGTTTTAAAGATTTAAGCGTACAAAGGGACATAGGGACATAGGGACGGAGAAAGCGACTTTATTTTATACTATGTAGTGATTTATCTTATCTTGATTGAAAAAAAGTGCTGCTGTTAAAATATTTGTATTACTTTGCAGGTCAATGCAGGTTCCTCTCGATATTTTCTTTTATTGCAAGAGCGTTGAATAAACTTTGGCGACCGCCGCGCCGCTCTACCGTTTACCTATAGCTACATACATCCTGAGGTTTAGCTATGATCTTACTTGCCATCCACTACCAACAGCGTAGGCTTTGCGTTATAAATGTACGCCACTCCAGTGTTGAAAACATACGAGACCATTAATAGGATTGTCAATATTCTGATTTTCACTACATGATAATAATTTACCAAAAATATGGTCATAACTAAAGATATTATTTGGAATTGAATATCCACTGCCAAGGACCTGTAAAAGAGAAAAAAAACAAGCATAATAATCATACTAATTTTTATAAAGAGGAAAGATTTGTGTTTTTGTGTGTGTGTGTATGTATGTAATAAAAAAACTTAAAAACTAGTGCGCTGATTTCAAAAATTATTTCACCATTAGAAAGCTACATTCACCTTGAGTAACATACGCTACCTTTTACCGCGGAAAAATATGTACCTATCTAATCCCCACGGGAAAAACTGTGAATGCGGGCGGAGCCGCGGCGGAAAGCTAGTTAGATATAAAACGTCATAGTTTTTGATTGTCTGGAGGGTTCAGATTTGCATCTGTATTTCATCAAATAGTTCATCAAAAAGATCTAAATGCAGTATCTCCGACGTGTCTTTAATTCGACAAGGTCAAAAATCATGCTAAATAAGAAAATATTATTTTGTATTCTACTCTACTCTACTCTTCTCTACTCTACTTAGTCTTTGGGAAAAAGAGCTACTTTTTATTTTACCTACTAGACGTTTAAATCATTTTTTAAATTAAAAGACAGTTCTGAGTTAGATATTACTATAAGAAGTTTAATTGAGGTCTTTGAGGTTATAGGTACAGTACTTCTAATAAAAATCCAAACACTTGAAAATTGATTGTGTTGGCTTGGCGAGTACTTACCAATACAATACAAAATATACTTTATTGACACCAAACAGAAATAAAACACATGTACATAAAAAAAGAATAAAACAGAAGAGTCAAAAGGTAGCAATATTGGCCTTGTAGCATTTTCTACCAAATTACGAATCTTTCCCTAGATCTTAAAAAAATATTCACATGAAATGTTAATATGTGTGTGTGTGTGTGTATACGTTTTCTATCAAGTTTTTATATAATTGGCGGAGGCAGTATATTCAAAATGTTCGCCAATTTATAGGAAAAGAATGCCGAGATTTTTATTGCGAAGATTTCTCGCGTTTTGCTTATAGCTCTATTCACAATAATTGTACAAAATAGATACTGGTGTTTTACAGTCTTTTTTACAAAGCAAGCTACATAATTTATGACAATGAATGAATTGAAAAACAAGGGTGCTGGCTGAAGAATGCTGTATAAATAATGCAGAAATAAATTATCGTTACTAAGCTCTTTCCAATACTTACCATGTATGCGGAAGACATATTTCACAAGCATTTATATTAATATTGTTAATGTGGAGTACATGAGTCCAGAATGTTTTACTACATAATGCACTGTGGCGGCCAATTTTCGCAGTCCACACTGGACCATCAGAAATGTGCGGCCATAATGTTGCAGCGAATGCGACGAACAGAAGATGCACTGGGGCTATCCTAAAAAAAAACAATTTTGAGAATAACAGCTTATTTAGGATTGCCTTGGATAGCAAGATTGCTAAGATTTTTTTTTTTATCTTCTGTTAACCCTAGAGGTATCCGCTAACTCCTTACCGAGTTGCTGGCTGGATAAGCTGGATTTCAGGGTAGGCCCTGACCCTGTTACCATTTCGGTATATGGTAGTCCATTCGATTATCCAATTGGGTATATTTATACCACAGGGGTAACCCTCTAGGGGTTTAGACTACCCTGAAATCAGGGTGAATAGGCCTTAATCGACCACGCTGGCCCAGTGCGGGTTGGTCAACTTCACACACAACCTTTGAATTATTTCGCAGGTGTGTGCCGGTTTCGGTGTTTTCCTTCACCGTAAGATCGTTGAATAAACGAACATCGTATGAATTCGATAATCGAAAACACATTGGTATGTGCCGAGGCTTGAACCAGCTAACTACCAAATGGTTCATTCATTCATTCATTCATTCATTCAAATGGAAGTCAGCAGACCCAGCCATTTGGTCACCGACGCCACAGAATACCAAATAGTAGCCGACGCTCTCCTTTAATCACAATTAAATAAATAATAAATAAAAAATCTTTATTTCAGACCAGCATAGTCCATAGTGATGATTAGTGTACACTTGAACAGTTATATTAGTATTAGAATGAGAGAACAAGTACTTACTGTTGAGATTTACTAACCTGAAATAACGCTTGATTATTTGCTTTTGCAGCATTCCCATGCTGAGTATTTGTTTTTTTGAAATTTGTAGTAAATTATAAGCAGTGAGGAAGGCTGATAATACATAAAACACTTGCACGGCCGTAGAAATTTTCGTTAGCCACACTTTTGTAGGAGATATGAGGCGCTATTAACATAGTGTAACATCAAATTAAAATGTATAATTATAATGCTCAGGAATTTTGGATTGAAAGTCATATTCTTACAATATAATAATGCCTTTGTCCAGCAGTGGACGTGTTTCTGCTGATGATGAATATAATATATATGAGGGACATCTCACACACGGCGATCTAACCCAAATTAGGCAGAGTCTGTACTATGGGTGTCAGACAGCTGATATACATACATATACACACAAGACAAATACAAGTGCTTATCACACGAATGTTTGCCCTGGGCGGGATTCAAACGCTCGACCCTGTGCTTCAAAGCAGCTAGCCTATATTACTCAGGGTGAACGTAGCTTTCTAATGGTGAAATAATTTTTTCAGTAGTTTTTGAGTATATTCATTACAAATATACACACACACAAAAATACAAATCTTTTCTCTTTATATTAGTATAATATTATTATTCTCTCAATGTCATGTTCAGTTTTGATCATGGACCTAGAAATATTATATAGTGTAAAGTTTTGATCTCCCTTACCAAAAACTCTGAGAATAATGATGACATGCAAATATTTAAATAGTTTGATATTGTAAGTAATTTCAGGTAAATACCTGCTCGAAGTAGTTTGGATCATACAGAAATGCCGCTGCGGACACGTAAATTACATGTACGAATATAACCGCGGTCATTAGGAGAACCCTGGAAATAATACAATGTTGATAAGAATAATAAATATTGGGTCCATGATTGAATTACTATTGTAAAGCCCGACCAAAGAAATATGACACCTCGCCATATTGCGGAATTTCAGAGGAACTAATTTTATAAGGGAAATTGTTGCCATAGTCGTAAAAATATACACGTGGCGCCCCCAGAGCAGGTGTCATATTTCTTTGGTCAGGCTTTACTAGCGTGGCGTACATAGAAACGATACCCGCGAACCGCACTCATAGTAATCTGAATTGGAGGTCGCGAGCTCCAACTTCTTTGCCATTTGTCTTTTGTTTTGATAAATTCTCGCCCGCTGTGCGTTCCGCCTAGTGATGTGCCTTTCCCGGGAAAATTCCCACCATTCCCGGGAAATTTCCGTTCCCAGGAATATTCCCAACAAAAGTTGCTGTTTAAGCTGGCTAGATGTGGTAGACCGGGTTGGTGTTTTCCGGTTAGGTACCTAACGACCCGACTGATCCTACAGATCTCACTGACTCGTCCTAGTTGGCCTCAAACGGAAAGTAGCTTCCTTAGTGTAGGAATATTACCGACCGGCACATCACTAGTTCCGCCCACCCGCCGCAGCCGCTGCCGCCATTTTGTTGGCGCATAGAATGCATTCGAGGTTTCGTCTAATGTCACTAGGCACTACCTAATAGGTACACACTGCGACTTTTTACTATACCTGAGTCCTTGTATAGGAGCGAAGGCTCTGGTGTCGTCGTCATCTCCAAATGGTTGCACTACTTTATGCCAATTCGATCTTATACACCAACAACGCCAAAAATTGTTAACTGTAAATTAAGAAATAATATAAACAAAATTAATGTCTCTGCTGAGGGATAACAGGACGAGAAGAAGAACAAGAAACAACATTATTTAGCTAGTACTCTGGACAAAAATAAATATATTATAATAATTGCAGGGCTTGTTTACCTGGTAAAAATTTCAAACTAGGTTTTCCGCATCTTCATAAATTGCGCAAGAGAGCGTATCGTTTTGGTTTCACTCTACCGGAACCCAAATTATTGTTGGTGTTGCTCAAAGAGCAGGTAAAATGATTTCGGTATTCGTTGAATTAACCGGTTAAAAAACTAAAAATTTCGCTCGATCCGCCGGATACCTTTTGTCTGAATGAAGGTCGCCATACTCGCGAGATTAACCAGGTATTTTTCAGCGGCTATAGGTACCTGTTCAAAAGGACGTTTCGTTCCGAGCAGAATTCAAAGAGCGTAATGCATATATTAAGTTAAAATCCTTTAATTAGAGGTTCTTTAAAATACCGGTTTCAAGCCCTTAATAATAATTGAACCCGCTCAAAAAATATCGCGACTATATCACACGAAAAATAATGCGACTTGCAAAGGAGAACAGTAGGGCCTACAGTAGTAGGATATATATACTATCTACGGATGTAGTCGCTACATGAGTCATGTCAGTAGGCTTACTACGTAAGAAGCGACAGGCTCGAGAAGATGTCAAACGCGACATATTGACAGAACTACTATGGCTCTAATGTCACTATGTCGCGTTCGACAGCTTCTCGAGCCTGTCGCTACTTACTTAGCAGGCTTACAGACAGACTGATATAGGAAATATTTTTTGCCCAAGCTGAAACAGAACAATTTTGCTTACGCGCCTCCTTCTCTTAGTTCGTTCTTATAGTTTTAGTATAGAGTAGCTAAATATTGCACATACAAAGGGGTTTTGGCAATACTTTACCCCACCAGTGGCACACCTGCTTACAGAATTTACAAAATGCCTGATAATAGTTAGGTACACACTTACCTTTCCCTCCATGTATCGTCCCCACAATATTCAGAATGAGTATTAGCAAAATTATAATTATGTAACACCAATCTAACGTATGCAATCTTGCAACCTTAGAGTTTACGTTTGTATCTGTCTTCTCTTGGCAAGCGTGTAGGGTTGTCAATGTAACATATAGTCCTTTGTTTGCACTCTGAACACATTTTTCAAAGCCCTTTGGTGTTTTGGAGTACAAGGAACATCGGGAACTCATACAGTATCCGCGATGGAAAAATGTCCTGTCATAGTTGTTAGAAATGTTTGAGTATTTCTGAAAAATAAAACAAAATAATTTTATAGGTGCAGTGCGCTCTTTCGCAATAATATTTAATTCCTATTTTTTATTTTAAATGCGGTCATAATGAAAATAATTAAATTAAATTAATACTACTTATAAAATTTTGTTATGTCTATGTGAGAGAAGAATAAAGTTATTATTATTATAATTATTTATTATAATCCGGGCAATAAACGCATTTTTTTATTATTTTACTAGCCCTCACTTGCCCCGAGACAAAGTAGAGTCGCAAATAATAATAAATATAATCTATTACAAGAAGTAAACCCATTAAACATAAATAATTTAAAACGTAAAAGGAAATAAAATGGACACATGCGGTTGGACATTCGCACTACACCCCTACCGCTAGTACGGAACAGCCAGTCGCATAAATATGCTGGCTATTGTACATACAAATAATAACCAATTTATTTCACCTGAATGTGATTAAAGTAGTCCACGTTACTGCTATTTGACAAAATACGGAACGTGCCGAGGCAATACATTGCATCTTTGTTTGACATACATTTGTCATAATTATCCAGCTTCGTAAACTGAGGTAGGTCGTATCCCTTTTCATCTGTAAATTGTGTAAACACACTACAATCAGCGTAGGATTTAAATTTATTTATGAATTTAATAAGTACTAGGTATCAACTTCTTTTTTGGCAGTCAGTTAAACATAATAACGTTGTATTGGAGACCGCGTACTAGGCAGTCACGAACCCCATACATATTTTTACCGGTGTTTCACAGCTACGAAAAGACCCAACTGCACTTACAATGCTATAACAGCTTAACGTACTATTATTTATTCTGTGGCTTAACTCGGAAACATGTTTGCTATCGAGATAACCACTGAAAATTATTTGTGGAGCGCAACTATTTTTAACAGTGGTAAGGGGGCTTACTATTATACTTTGATCTTTTTTTTTTCAGATTCTTTTTACTATCACATTATTTTATAAGATTGTGAACCTGGACGTTTTCATCTCGTACATTTTTTTTAACGGAAGAAACAATTATAAGCTTAGAGAGGTTTATAATATTTTAAATTTATTTCCATAATTTATGCAATTATGTAATAAAATAACATAATAAGTAATAATCATAAACTAAATATTTCTTTAATTACTTATAATATTACCCCTTATAAAAGTTATTTTTTTAATTTAAGAAGTACGAACCTAGTTCTATTTTTAATCGTTACTACAAAAATAAAAAAATAGAAAATTTGAATTGTATGTAATCAAAGTACATTACGGTAGCGTGATTTTTTGTACTCGATAACGTTCAAGTTCTCAAATCTCCTAAAGTACTTACCTATATATTTATGAGCTATACGTTGACTCGCTTTCGCTGTGGCTATGAATAAATAGACAACATATAAGAGCCACATTGTTGTACACTGTTGATTGGACAAATAGAAATCACAAAATGTAATGTTGGGCTAGTTTTAAAATTTAGATAGAACACGGCTTAAACAAAAACAGGTTTTATGATTCCTTTGATTTGAAAAACCAGCCAAGAGCGAGTCTGGCTCGCACACTAGATAGAAATAGAAATACGAAAATTTTATTTTAGTTCAACCTTTTAGCGTAAAATTTTAATTTTACAAATTTAAAATGTTCTTCCTATAGCTATAGCTACATAGACCTTGTTTCTTATGGTTAGGTTAGGTCAGCCGCTATTAAGGTTCTACAAAGAGACTGATAAATAAGTGACCCAACATATTTGCGGTACCCTAAAAATTAAACTGACGCGGAAGACGACCTTCGATAATATGAATATTAAACAAAACGACACGTGTTATTAATTCATGTTTAGGTAGTAAGATTTGATTCTTTTAAATAAATTGTGATACCGCTGCAGTGGTATCAGACTGGAATAGAAAATAATATTTTATTCAACGGATACTAGTGGTATCGGTTCAGTGGTATCAGACTGGAATACCTCCTGACCTGCGGCTTCGCTCGCGTAACTTCTTAAGGGGTTGAATAAAAAAAAATATCCTTCCTTAGTGGATGCCTACGACATAAAAGGAATACGAGTGCGAAATTTTAAGTTTCTAACCCAAATACTTTGGCCTGTACGTTTTAGTGAATCAGGTTCGCCTTTGGCATTTGTTAGCACCGACGCGACGTCAATTAATAGTTTTGAAGCAAGATATTATTTCTGCTACTTTTAGCACATGCGTCATGTCATTGTCTTATTTGCTGATGTTTTTTTGACTTACGTAATTTTGAGAGAACATAAAATTATTTTACAGACTAAATAATTTAGGTGTCACAGTTTTAGGCAAGCAAATCAAAATAACGAATAGTCGCAGCCTGCTCCAAAATTACTATTCATATGAGTGTGCTTATTCCTTTCTTGGCCACGTTCATTTAATAATAATTATATATCCATAAATTGAGATAGATCAGTGTTACGTCACAGAACCCGTGTTGCCTTTAATCGCTAGGGCGGCCAAATGACCGGCCATTTTGGAATTCCCCGGTGGAAAACTTTGTTTTACCTAGAAGTCGGTTTTCGGTTACAATATTATTTCGGTTACAATAAAAGTTTTTATTTAATAACTTGAGACAAAAATAATTTATTTAATGAAATCAAAAATATTTTAATCAATATTAATATAAAAACTTAGAATATTTGTATTTGTTAAATCTAAGAAAACACCTTAATCATGCTTTAGTCTAGTTTTTTATTATGACCATTAAATATTTTCTTTTGTTCCCCATTGCCAATTTTCCTGTCGGTTCTCGAAGTAAAGTATTTGTGTGTATTGATAACAGGCAGCTCCACTAGAACAGTAACAGGCACCGCCAGGATGTATGACAGGCACCAAGATGAGAAGAAGTCCATGATCTGAAAATAGTTAAGGATAGAATAGTAGAGAAAGATGAAAGACAAAAATAGGCAAAGAGAAATAGAGCAGTAGGTATTTTAGATACATAACATATATCATAATATTTTTTACAATCAAAATATTTTGATTCTCATGGTTGTTAATAACAAATTTATGTTTCAATTGAATAAGTACAGAATTTCCCTTCGACCCATGTCGTAGCCATATTTCGTAGCTGGCTTCGATACGGGAATTGAAAATCCCATATCGAAGCTGGCTCTGAAGTGGGAAAAAAACTGTCCCATTACCACAGAATACCAAATAGTACCATTACGAAGCTGGCTTCATATTGGGAGCAATTTTTGTTTGAAGATTTTTTTCTTAGATTTTTGGCAAAAGAAGCATGCTCGGGGAATCTTGGGGCAACCGGTATAATAGTATGACATGTTGACATGTTTGATGCATGCATGCATGTATGTATAGAGTATAAGACCGCCTTTGCACATTATGTTCTCCAGTTTTGTTTCATGTTCGCTATTTTTGTGTGTAATAAAGTGTTTTTACTTACTTAAACATGCTGCCGTGTGGTTTTTGGCTTAGAATTGTGCCAACCCAACTTTTCATGTACGAGGCGACTAAAGAAACATACGACAAGAAGGACATACCCAAGGAATGAGCAGTAGCATTCACCTGTGTTATCTATTAACTACAACTGTGATCCCTAACCCGCCTGCCAAGCGTGGAGATTGTAGAAATACCTCCCTCCCTAGACCTTAGTCCTGCAGTAGGCTGTTGTAGTCTGACTGGTAGTAGTGTATGCGGGAAAGGTTGGTACCAATACTTACCAAATTATTGAGAGACAATTCGACGGGTTGAGTTTGACCAAAGAGATGGGTCTCTATGACCAGCCAGTGTACCAGGAGGACAGAAAGAGACAGTCGGCCGAGCGGCACCCACCCGCGCCAGGACAGAAAACTCCTGACTGGACCTGTAATGTTGAAAATGAAACTAAAACCGAACTCCGACAGACTCTACTCCGACAAGACACTACTCCGACAAAACATAAAACCTAACCTAACCTAACCTACCGAACTTGTCGGAGTAGTGTCTTGTCGGAGTAGAGTCTTGTCGGAGTTCGGTCCTCAAACCGTTGCAAATACTAGTGAAGATAGAACAGAATATAACAAATGAACAGTCCCTTTTTCCCTCCTCATTCCTTTTCAATAAGATTCCGAATGACATAAGAAATTTAAAATTTGAATTATTTAAGCAAAAATTGCGTTTTTGGTTGGGCTCTCAAGAGTTTTATGACGTCAAAGAAATGTTGTGACGGAATTTCTTTAAGTATTATGATTTTTTTTTTATTGACAATTATTGTTCATTATTTATCCAACAGTGGAATGTTTTAAATTTTTCTATCTATTCAGCCCACATCAGGGGCTGAACAGATAGATAAATTTAAAATATACTGTGAAATTACTCTTAACTCAATTCACTACTGGACTATATTTAATGGTTTGGTTTTTTGGTTTCTTTTATGGTTTGGTTTAGGTGGGGGATGTTATACATAAGCCCAATTCTTTGAATCCCAGTTGATGTTAGTTATGGACAATGACACTGAGTTATTTATTAAACAATAAGCTAAGATTGATTGCTAAATACAAAGTATTTTCATGTACGTATTAATAATAATGTTTTAAAAACTCTGCCCATTTAACAGTCAGAATGAGGTAAGTATTTTGGTAACCCATTTGGCCTGTGATAAACATATTTCTATATCTATTTCACCCACAATAAAAGTAAACAATATATACATAAATGGGAGGTATAAACTAAGGTTGTACAAAATTTCATCTAAATCAGATCTGTAGTTTAGGCGTGCAAACGGAACAAACTTCCAAAATATACTTCTAGGACTCGTTCCTGCTACGGCATACTTACTATCAGCATCAGCAATTAAGCCGAATATCCCGATACAAGCTAAGAAGCTGAACACAGGCCTCTCCGCTCCCAGGTATGTGGCTAATATCAGTCGAGATTCTAAATTCAGAGTAAACTGTCCCAACACTATCCATAAGAGCAGCAATGGGAAGGAGTAGCGGCAAAGGACATTTAACAACTGAAAAAAAAAACATCAGGATATACTATCTACGGTTGTAGTACGTTACATGAGTCATGTTAGTAGGCTTACTACGAAGCGAGAAGCGATAGGCTCGAGAAACTGTCAAACGCGACATAGTGACATTAGAGCCATAGTAGTTCTGTCAATATGTCGCGTTTGACAGCTTCTCGAACCTGTCGCTTCTTACGTAGTAATCCTGTAGGGTTTGTGAGGTAGTTTAACCTCAATACCCACACACAAATATAATATATGCAGTAGCAATTTCATATAATATATGCAATTTCTGCAGTAGCAATTTAAATCCTCTGTGTTGAATTCCACATACGAATTCAACACAGAGGATTTAAATTGCTACTGCAGAAATTGCAGGCGCCTAATGTGAACTTTAAAAAACAATTTGTATGGTTTGTGATAAAATGCGAGCTGGTTAATACATGACGTAGTTCTTATCATTTTCATGACTAGTTACTGTTATGTTTTCTTAATAAGTTTCGCCAGTAACGAGTGTTCAATTACATTTTTAATTAACTTATCTCATTGGATTACACATTTCGTTCACACATTGCTTTACTCTGTCTCTACTCTATTTGCTCTACAAGGCAAGATTCGAAATAAAATCGTTTGTCTCCAATTTAGTTACCAATTTTAACTAATTTCACTAAATTTAACTATCTTTTCTTTCTCTCTCACTGAAATCTCTTTGCTCCATCTCTTTTTACTATGGATAAACTTAGAGCTTTTATGAGTACGAAGGCGCACGCAACGCCTGCAAATGTGTATTGAAAACGTCTCATACTGCGTATAAAAAATATTTGAAAAGACTTACTTTATAATCCGCTAGTTTATTTTCACTTTGCCGCCAGTTGTAATAAACATGAGCCAAAATTAAGCCCAGAAGGCAAGACGGGAGAGATCCCCAAGGAGATATGTAGTAGTAATGTGTGAATGGAAGATCCATGCCTTGGGTGGGACTGATTCTAAAAAATAATATTTGCTTGACTGCTGCTCATATATTATGTGCCCACCGAGAGGCTCGAGCCTACCCTGAAATCTGGTGTGAATAGACCTTAGTCGACCACGCTGGCCCAGTGCGGGTTAGTCAACTTCACACACAACCATTAAATTACTTCGCTTCGCAGGTGTGCAGGTTTCCTCACGATGTTTTCCTACACCGTAAGAGCGTCAAATAAATAAGTCTCTACGAAATCCTTTCTGTTTTACCAAAATCTAACTATAGATTGAAATAAGACATGTAAGACTCCATTATCCTTAATTGCTACTTGGGGGACAAATATGAGCTGTTAATGATGATATCTTATTTAATTTTTGAGTAACACTCACAGTATAATTAAAGGTGCATTAAATTATAATATTAGGTATTTATTACTTACTTGCCATCGAATGTCAAGTGTAAAGGCTTCAAATTATTAATGTAAGCTAATCCAGTGTTGAATAGACATGAAAATATAAACAGCAATGTCAACATTTTAATTTTCACGATGTAATAATATTTCAATAAAAACATGGTCAAAACTATTGATATTATCTGGTAGTGAATGTCTACTGCCAGGGACCTGTAAAAGAAAATCAAAGGAAATATAATTGATATAATAGTCTAGATTTTCAAGATGTAGGTATGCTTGTAAGATTTATTGAGCTATGTCGATGAAATGTTATGTCACTAAAACGGTAACCAATCACATTTTCGAAAAACTGAAAACCGAATTTCAATAAACGATTCATACATTTTTCAATTTCCATTGTATGACTTGACATATTTTTAAATCACCACAATAACACTTTACAGAATTATTCTTTTTCCGCACAACGTTATTCCGTTTTACGATTAATCTTTTTTACTAAATACCGTAATCTCACTTGGTCTTTTTTTAAACGCTAGAATTTTTTTTGTTGTGTTATTTTTATTATTCCGAAGTAACAATTATTATTTTTTATAATTACGACACATAATGTTTTTGGAGTTCGGGGCACCCCGACATCTGTCGGTTAGGTTAAAAGGGTATGGCGGGCGTGGTGGGCGAGCAAAGCGAGCCCACCTCGCCCGCCATACCCTTCTGTTAGGTTTGACATGTATGCATGCATGCCTGCTTGTGCTTGGTTGCATGCTTTCTTGCTTGCTTGCTTGCTTGCTTGCTTGCTTGCATGCTTGCTTGCTTGCATGCTTGCTAGATTGCTTGCTTGCATGCATGCTTGCTTGCTTGCTTGCATGCATGCTTGATGGAGTACAGAATGTAAAATGGAGAAATTAAATTTGACTTTGCAATATAATGGTTCAATTGAGCTATCGCACATGTAAAAAAATGGTTAACGTTGTCATGGATTTTCGGTATACTGGTAAATAGTTTAGCGGAAATTTGAAACATCGGTGAACAAGTAAAAAGGTAAATTAAAACGCGGAAACATGATACAATGGAAAATGTTATTTCGGATAGTAAATAAATTTTCTAACTGATAAATGTCAAAAAGTTAGCGGAATAACAATATTCGGAACAAAAAATATCGGAAATACAAGGTAACCCACTAAAACATATCTACAAATTATTGATTAACACATTCAGTTTAGGAACTGCTTAATACACTTTGACTGCAAGTATCAAAATTCGTAAGGAAACTATGTGCAAAAAACTTTTGAATCCACCTTAATAAAGTAGCCTCTAGGTTCAAAATAATTTATTTGATATATTAGGTATTATACAAATTTCAGATTAATCAGTCCAGTTGTTTCGACTGATGATGAAGATCTTGTTGTGCAGAACACTGCACTCGACCGGTTTCAAATAAAAAAATCAAATCAAATCAACGAAACATCATCATTTTCTACGAGTTTTCTCTATATACTTACCATGTTTGCGGAAGACACAAGTCCCAATCATATATCAAAATATTGTTAATATGCAGAATATGAGCCCAAAACTTTTTACTACATATTGCACTGTGGCGGCCAATTTTCGCAGCCCACACTGGACCATCAGAAATGTGCGGCCATAATGTTGCAGCGAATGCGACGAACAGAAGATGCACTGGAGCTATCCTAAAAAATAATTAGGAGATTGCGATTTTGTAGATATAAGTAGGTACAATACAATAAAGTGTTCCTTTATTGATTTTTTTTTAAAGTTTGCGACGATGGATAAATGGGTGATTTTTTACTTCTTCAAGTAGAAACTACTAAATGGATTTTTATGAAACTTTACAACCTTTAGGTTATACATCAGAATAACATATAGGCTACCTTTTACCGCGGAAAAAGCTGCCGGCGGGACGAAGCCGCGGGGCAGAAAGCTAGTTTTTAAACATAAAAAATACCTGTCTTACTAATGCGTGCTAATACAATAAAAAATATAAAACAAAGAAAACAGTTTGTTTTATCAGGTGACCCTGAAAAACCGTCAAAAGATAGAGTGTAGCGGATGGCATAAAAATCTTGTATCATCGAAAACAAAGAATCTGAAAGGCAAAGTTTATTTAAAAAGCATTTGAGTTATGCAGCATTTACAAGAACGCAGTTAAAGAAAAACTTTAACATTTCCACTACCGTAAAAAATGTACTAACCTGAAATAACGCTTGATTATTTGCTTTTGCAGTATTCCAAAGCTAGGTTGTTGTTTTTTTGAAATTTGTAGTAAATTATAAGCAGTGAGGAAGGCTGACAAGACGTAGAACACTTGCACAGCCGTAGAAATCTTTGCTAACCACGCTTTTAGAGGAGATATAAGGAGCTAGTAACAGAAAATAACATTGGGCTTAATTCTGCAAAATAACACTCTAAACTTAAATTTCCTTAGCGTTTATATGGGAATCGGAACCTCTTCGCATGAACTTGTGCATATAAACTCACCAATCTGAGAATAATTATGTTATGATTATGTTTGTCATTGTGAAGGAACATTACAATGTTGTTGTAGTATGTTTCTCGCAATTAAATTGTATCTAATGAGACTAATTTAATGACAATCAGTGATGTTGTTAAGTATTAACTACTATTTCTTGTTAGAAATTACATTGTTTCATTTAAAATTGATGTTGCTAATTAATGCTTATTTCTACGTTATAGCGGGTTAGTACTATTATTTTCTTCTGTGGTAAGTAAGAAGTGGAGAGATGGGAACATAATAAAGACAGTAGCATTTGTTATGCAAAAAAAATCTTGCGAGTCGAATAATAAGATAACACAATAATAATAATAATTTTTAAACACAAAAAAAAGTTTGGTTACGAGTAATAACACATACTTTAGGGATTTGTGAACTTTTGTTATCGTGTTACAAAATGATTTTGCAAAGTGTTATCGAACTTCGTTTATAAATAGCAAATCACTACATAGTATAAAATAAAGTCGCTTTCTCTGTCCCTATGTCCCTCCCTATGTCCCTCCCTTTGTACGCTTAAATCTTTAAAACTACGCAACGGATTTTGATGCGGTTTTTTTTAATAGATAGAGTGATTCAAGAGGAAAGTTTATATGTATAATACATGTATAATATACTGAAGGATAACCCACAATAACCATTTTCCCGTGCGGAGCTGGGGCGGGTCGCTAGTATTTTCATAAAACCCTAACATATAGTTCGCAAGTCCATAAAGAGTGTGTTACTCGAAGCAAGTACACTAACAACTAGGCTATGGGGCCGTCATCATGGTCTGTAATGGTGGGGAACAAATATATAAATATACAAAAAAAACATATAAGTACCTGTTCCATAACGCTTGGATCATATATGAATACTGATGCATATATAAATACCACATGGACGAATATGATCACGGTCATTAACAAGACTCTGGAAATAAATTTAATAAGTAGGTAGGTACTATGAAAAAAATACAGAATTCATGGTCCGACACCTATCTCAAATAGTTTAATGATAGTCACATCACAAGTGGTAGAAAGATTAATTTAAACTGCATAGCAATATTACATCTGATAAATATTATTTACAGTCTAACAAATTTTACAAAAATAATTAGGACTCGTCCACTTCTCGACATATTTTTAATTAAAGACCTATTGAGATGAAATTAACAAGGCGAAAAAAAAATTCAAGATGGCAGCAATTTTTTTGGTGGACCGGTTTCATGAAACTTGGTTTGGATCTCTATTTTGCGAGGAAATTAAAACGCAATGCTAAAATTAAAAAAAAAATCAAAGATGCCGGATTATTCTACATACCTACATGTTGTAAATAAACATTTTATCAAAATCTACATTACCTGAGTCCTTGTATAGGAGCGAGGGCTCTAGTGTCGTCGTCATCTTTAAATGGTTGCACTAATTCCTGCCAATTCGATCTTATACACCAACAACGCCAAAAATAATTTTCTGCAAAGAAAATAGGAAAATTATATTCAGTGAAACATTTCCACCAGTGATTATATTTTCTAAAGAATTTGTACGTATGCAACTGAACACTAAAAAACCTCAGCCACAATCTGATTTCAGATTTGTCGGCCTCGTAGCCTAGTTGGTAGTATGTCTGCCAACGAAGTACAAGGTCGCGGGTTCGTATCCCGCCCAGGGCAAACATTCGTGTGATGAGCACTTGTGTTTGCCTTGTGTCTGGATGTTGTATATTTAGATATGTATGTATATCAGCTGTCTGACACCCATAGTACAGGCTCTGCCTAGTTTGGGGTCAGATGGCCGTGTGTGAGATGTCCCACATATTATTATTATTAGATTCATAGAAATCACTCAGATTTATTCCTCAACTAGAGGAGCCGGTCATCTAAATGGCTAAAGACATTTTCTTGAACAACTTATAGCTAATAACACTCATAATTAGGTCACTTTTAATACAAAAAGTTAAATCAAAATCAGCCGATCCGTTCCGGAGTTACGATGCTACAGACAGACAGTAACTTTACGCTTATAACACCCTTTTTTTTGTCCGGGGTTAAATATCAAGTGCTTTTTTTTTTCAAAATTCTTCTTTGTCTTTAAATTGTAAATGTTTTATTCGAAATAATATTACACAAATAACTTTTCGACGTTTTCTATTTTAATGAAGTTACCAAGAGATCGGTAGCAGTTAAAAACCTTATAAGATAAGATAAGATTATGGCGAAGTAAAGAACCCCAAATCTTGTTTATAAATAAATGTTGAGAAACTTACTTTTTCCTCCATATATCGTTCCCACAATATTCAGAAGCAGTATCAATAATACCATTGAAATATAACACAAATCCAGTGTACTTAATAGGGTTGTAGGTTTCTTTTCTTGGCATGAGTATAATGTTTCTAATGAAACATGGAGGTTTTCGTGTATCTTTTGGACACATTTTTCAAAATTCTGTGGTATTTTGGAGTACGAAGGGCATCGGGAACTGACACAGTATCCACGATGGAACAGTGTTCTGTTGTAGTTGTGGGAAAATTTTGAGTATTCCTGAAAAAAAATAAATAAATTGCCAGATGAAAGAAATAATACAGAAAACTGCATCAGTGATTTTGTCGTCAGGTTTGGAAAGGTACCCCAGAGTAGTCAGTCAATAACGCATCTAGGGGCGGGTCCAGGGAGCCTTGGACCTCGACCTAGCGCGTTGATACGGAAAAACATCGTGAAGGAGACGTCGCTAGTTACTATTTTGATTGTGGCCGCGCCCCTAACCCAATCGTGGAGATTAAGGCATACCAAGGGACCTCTTCCTTAGTCCAACAGAAGGTAGGAAACTTACCTCGATAAAATGAAAGTTTTCCTTATCACTGCCATCAGAGATAATGCGAAATGTGCCGAAGCAGTAGAATGCGTTTTTCATATACATACATTTGTTATAATCATCTAACTTCGTGAATACGGGTAGAGTATGGTCTTTTTCATCTGAAAGTATTTTTTGAGGTATGTAAATTACAAAGTTTTTTTTTCTGACGATCTTATAATAATAATATGCAGCTTTATTTTTTTGTTGTAAACGTATTACATACAACTACATGGAAAACATAATGCTCACTATCAAATAATTTAGTAGGTAGTATAAAAACCTTTTGGATACAATTTTAATTCTAAATAATATGCATACAAAATAATTTTGTAGGATATTTGTAATTTTATTAATTTTTTAATATATTTTTTCAGACGAAAACGTATTGTCCACATTTTAAATCATAACTTTACTCGACTTCACAAGCTACGTAAATGTTAGCTATTTAAACAATTTTGTTGACCGCCAATAAGCAAAAATAAGAACTTGAAAAAAAAGTTTGCCTACCTTTAAATCCTTCGGTATCACCTATTGCTATAAGGAAATGCGCTATAACAAATAATGACCACATCGAGACTTGTTTGATGTTGATGGCAAGTTACACAAGAATGAAATAAAGATTCTTTACAATCTTATGGCTTTTATAAAAATACTTTGTTGCAAAGGTGATTCTAGTACCTAAATTAATTTTAACCTAGGTTTAAATCCAACCATCCCGTTTGTTCTTTAAGTTATAATATTTGTTAGTAGCAACAGCCTCCGTGGTCAAGGGGTAAAAGCTCTCCTGACGTTACGGAGGTTCTGGGTTTGAATCCCGTTGGGGACTCGTCCAACAAATATCACTTTGTGATACTTTCCTCAGTTTGGTTACGACATTGCAGGCTGAATCACCTGATTGTCTGAAAAGAAAGATGATTCCATGCTTCGGAAGGCACGTAAAGCCGTTGGTCCCGTCCCGGCTACTATCGACGGATGTAGTTGTTATTGGAACCATGTCGGAAGCCTAAGGCGGTTTCATAATTCCGACACCAGGATTTGTGAGGTAGGTTCACGTCAAAACTCACACGATAGTCAAGCAAGCATTTAGGTTCCGTTATCCGTATTATTTTGCGTACCTCTTTTCTTATTACTATTACTTATCATGTGGATTTTGAGTTTAACCTTCTTTACAATTGTCAGAATTTTCGAGTCACCTAAAGCTTCTGACTAGGCTCCGTAGATAAGATAGTAGCTGGGACCAACAGCTTTACATGCCTTCCTAAATTGAACAATGCTATGGGCAAAAACTCGATTTTAAGGTTTGCTCAAAGAGGCAATTCGAAAACAATCGTATTATTTTTATGTAGCTACAGGATAATAAATTATTATTATTGGTTAGGTTAAGGGTTCCATTGTTATTAATAATGGAACCCTCCCAACAACGCACCCATATCAAATTTCTTTACACTTACACTTACACACTTACACTTGGGATTTTTTTGTGCGACTGCTAGAATCAGCGCTATTGTTTGCAGAAACCATTCAACATATAACAGGAACATTTACAACCTTAACCCAAGCAGACTACGCACACAGACAACCAATTAGCTAATATCATCCATCAAAACCTTGCACTCAAACATGAACTCATACAAGACAGAAACATACCTTATTATAACTGCACATACAACCCAAACTTTTCTGGGAAATCATTCATATACTCGTAAACTGTATTACGACCGCGCCATTCTTACAGACAAAACTATACATTAGGTATAATAGACCAGACATAACACTACAAGATAAACACTTAATACATTACATAAAATGACTTACCATATAGATATCGCAGTACCAAACCCTCACAATCTATAGAAGACAATAACTGAAAAAATTAACAAATACACAGAACTCAGAGAGGTAGTAGGAAGAATATGGAAGCTGCACTCGTAACATGCAGTGCTATGACTAAAGTTTGTCGCGTGAGAAACCCGCCATATTGAAATATCCTCCAATATGAGAATACTCACGACAAAATTATGTCTATTAGAGGGGTCCAGGAGAAAGTGTTTGTCGTACCCGTTGTTTTCTCAAGCATGGGTGTGAAACCAAATAATTTACAACATAGCCTGAAAATACTAAACCTTAAAGACAGCCGCCATCCTAAACACGTGAAGGATAGTGAGAAAATTCATGCAAATAGATGAGGAAATAGCAACACCCATACTAAACACATAAAAACAATCGTACACTGTGCGTACACTACTTACTTGATTTAGGCCCGTAAGTGTACCTTTTACCAGCCTTTTGCTGAGTTTTAAGAAATTCACCCAAAAGTACGAGTACCTAATAATAATAATATTCATATTAAAGAGTAATTATTTGATTGTTTGTCTGTTTGTTTGCATTGAATAGGCTCCAAAAACCCTGATTTAAATGAAACTTGGTATAAAGATGGAATAGACCTTGGAGAGTAACATAGGCTATCTTTTCCCTATTCCCACGGGAAAAATTGTTACCGCGGGCGGAGTTGCGAAGCAAAAAGCTAGTCTATTCTATACTAACTAATATTATAAAGAGGAAAGATTTGATTGTTTGTTTGCATTGAATAGGCTCCGAAACTACTGAACCGATTTCAAAAATTTTTTCATGGGAAGCTACTATATCCCCGTGTAATATAGGCAATATTTTATTGCCAAAAAAATTTGAATCCTTCTAAACTCCAAAATGTAAGACAAGGTGTAAAAAAAAACCAAAAATTTTCGGAACTACTGAACCGATTTTGATGAAACTTGGTTTAAAGATAGAATAGACCTTGGGAAATCACAAAGGCTGTCTTTTACTGTGGGAAAATTTCCCATTCTGAAATAATGATACAGAAATACTGTTAACGCGGGCGGAGCTGCGAGGCAGAAAGCTAGACCTACCTACGTGTTTCATAAAGTACAGAAATAGGTAATATTTTTCTTCACAGTGACTTAATACGACATTCCCAACTCTAGTGGTCAGCTGTTATAATTTGACGTCTGAGACATAGAGTGCCTACTTTCAGACTTGACAGCATTTGGTTACTTATTAATACCTACGTTCCCGAGAAAGGTAAAAAAAAAAAATTAGTTGAAATAAAAGCTACTTTTAAAAACTCTGAGCGGTTCAAATAGGTTAAAGAATAAAATTAAAAGTATGTTTTTCTTATATTTATATTATAATACTTTCATTGCTTTATAATTTTCGTAAAAACATTTCGGTTTTGTTTCTGGATTTTGTCTTTCACTGGGAATAGTACTAATATCCAACTTAATTTATGTAAAATATTCTTAATGAACCATAATAATCTACAAAATTTAAACGACGTGAAACGGCATGTCTGCAGAAATGCATTGCCGTTATTTTTTGCCAGTACCAGTGCTTCCGCGAATAATACGGCAGAGTTCTTAAGATGAAAAAGAAGTATTTTTAGTTAAAAATGTTACTTTTTATTAAGTCAAAATGTCTTGCTACAGGTCTCATACTTGGTTAGTAGACTCCTTACAAGCGACCCTTTTATCTCTTTTAAGCTTTACGGGTATTTTTGTAACATCCTGTATATTTTAAAACAATAATAAAATCAAGTATTATAAATGTTTAACGAACTACCTATGTTTCTACGCCGCTGTAATCCTGGCTTTAGTGTACTTTAATATCCTCTATTATCTTCTTAAACAATAAAACGACATTTATTACTTTCAAATATATTAAACCATCTTTATGTTTTATAGCATAATATGTGCTACGGAATTTGTACTGAGCTATCCTGAGGTAATTTTACCTAGTACAGACAATAGTCTCTCTTTACAAACTTTTTGTTGTTAAATACTTTGTTGTATGTATTAAATATGGTTTTAATTTTTTTTTGTGATTGAGGGAGAATAGAACACATTTATTTATCCAAAAGATTAAAATGAAAAAAAAAAAAAACTATGTGTTACTAAACGTAACACAACGTACCTAACGTTACTAAACGTAACACAACGTAACGTTACTAAATTAAGATACGTTATCGATCGTATATAAAGGCGGGTTCAAAGCGGAGGCAGCGGGGTAAGGTTAAATTCCTTACGGGCCCTGCCAACTATGCGACCCTTGTAACCAGGTGCCCGCTTAAAACAATTCGAGTTGTAGATTAACTTCACAATGATATACATACTGTGGCATTGGTCATCTCTTTTGCTTGTCGGCCTGGCTGCAAGTAAATTCTAAAGGTACAGTTACACATGCTCATTAGTAGCACGAAAGCATGCCACTATTGAGCAGTTGCTACCTAGTAGCATGTGTATCGAAGCATTGCTAATTATGAGCATGCTAATTTCGAGTTTGCTCAAAAATCGACAGTCGTGCGATTTTTGGGCATGCTACCTGCAGCGCGGGTGGAAGGGGGGGTGCTTTTAGCACGTGTGAACAGGTTTGCTTATTGAGCATGCTAGTATCGATCAATCGTTTGCATCAAGCTTTTGGACACACTGTATTGCAATCAAAATGGTTATACTATTAAATTTTCTGGAGATGCCCACTTGGATTTCCATTTTTCACGCACTGACACTGACATAGAACTTGCTACAATGTCGATACCGAAGCCTAGCCCGTGCTCAATTAGCATGTGTGTTCAATCGTTTGCTTTGAGCATGCTTATTTAAAAGTTTGCTTAAAAGAAGCATGCTAAACATAAGCAAATGTGTCAGTTCAAAGAGCATGCTCGCTTTAAGCATGCTAATAAGCATGACGTTTTATTAGCATGTGTAACTGTACCTTAAATTTAAATCTTTTTCGAGACATATTTCTTTTCGCGGATTGTCTCAGTTTTTTTGACATCTTGCTGCTGCAACTCTCGTCTGTAGGCCTACTATGTAAGTAGCGACAGGCTCGAGAAGCTGTCAAACGCGACATAGTGACATTAGAGCCATAGTAGTTCTGTCAACATGTCGCGTTTGACAGCTTCTCGAGCCTGTCGCTACTTACATAGTAGGGGGGCTCGACTGAGAAGAAGCTTTTCGACTTTTCCGTGCACAGTTTCCCGTAGAAATGAGATATTTTCCCGTAGTAAAAAGTATCTAAGATGTCGACTGGGGATATAAGGTGCAAAATTCCATGCCATGCAAAAATTCATTCAAATTGGTCCAGTAGTTTCGGAGATTAGCCCGTACAATGTACTGAGCAGTATATAAGTTACTACAGTTTTTTAATTATCCCACGGGAACTTTATAATTTCCCGGGATAAAAAGTATCTCAGATGTTGACCGGGGATATAAGGTACCACCATACAAAATTTCATTTAAATCGGTCCAGTAGTACAAACAGACAAACAGAGATAAAAAAAAAATGAAAAAAATCTGGATTTGTTCTATGTCACTTCTTACATCCCCCTGACTCGGCGGAGGCTGCCACATCAACTTTTTAGAATACCTATATGTGACGTTCCACGTGAAAAGGTACCTTATGGCGGGTTTTAGTACGCATATAATATTTTTGGATTTGAAAAGCTTATGAGTTGCTGATAACAGATATATTATAACTCAATAGCGACCATAATGTACCTTTGCACGTGGAACGTCACATATGTGTATGTATGACATACGAGAGCGTCGGTGACCAAGTGTCCATTCTAAGAAGAAAAAAAAAATTTGCGCGCCCAAATGGAGTAGTAATCAAAACGTACTATGGGAGCCGGCTGAGACATTATATTTTGGACTCACACACACATTCACACTTTTCTTTCAAATAGTCGTTCACGGCATGTCGTGATGTTCTGTCACAAAAGATCAGAAATAAAACAAATAACACAAAATGGTTAATTGTGCTATGAATTTGTGCCGAAACCATGACGCAAGCAAAACTACGAAGCTTGCTGGTATCTCATCTCATACCGCATTGGTTTCGATACAAAATAGGCATGATTACTACTCCATATAGGCGCGGATTTTTTTTTCCTTCATGGTCCATTCGGAAGATTGCGGTTCAAGCCTCGGCACACATCAATGTGTTTTCGATTTTCGAAATCATATGTACGTTTATCCGACGCTCTTATGGTGAAGGAAAATATCGTGAGGAAACCAACCCGCGTAGGGTCTGCGTGGTCACGCAGGGTAGGCTCGCGCCCCTCTGTGGGGACAATTATTTATGAGCATATAAAATAGTATTAGGTATCTATAGTTTCAGAGCCACCTATATACAGAAGTACTAAAGCCAATGCTATATGACATGACTATTAGCAGAATTAGAGAATAATCAAAGAAAAAAATATTCCTAATATTTCATCGAGTCTCGCCCGTCACCATTCAGCGGATTATAGTGACGCCTGCGGGGTGCAGTGAGCAGGGAGGTGAATTTCCCCTCTGAACCACATATCACCCGTTTACATGTACCCTGTAGACCTATCTCATTGTTATTAATATTTTATCTAAAAGGACATAAATAATACGACCTGAATAATTCATAAAAATATTTTATTAAATAAAAGTAAAGTACTTTTCTGTAAAATTGATAACTTAAACCTAAAGGTGCTCCCTCACCGGGAGCATTCACGTGTACTGTAACATTATAGATTCGTCTTTGAGCATTACATTACAATAATACCTCCTTGACTGACGAGCATTCGCGTGTAATGTAATATTATAGATTCAACTTTGATTTATGCCCGTTTTGTATGATTACAAGGTGCACATTGTAATGCTCGGTTCTCCTCCTTCACTGATGTAATGCTCAAATCTGTAACGTTACATTACACGCAAATGCTCCCGGTCAGTACATGCAGTAATTTTTGTTTGTTGTTTCCATGACAGTTTCCCCTTATGGCATATTGATGGTTCTCGAATATACCTAAGCCCCTCTTAGGAATATAGGGCGCGGTCGTTCATGATAACAACGGAAGTTCGAGTAGTAAAGTAAAGTTGCGTTACTTCTATTCGCCGTATTCGCGCTCAGAAAACTCAAACCCCTAATGTCGAGCGAAGCACTTTTGCAGGTTTACCACGCATATTTTCACTCGATTCTCTCATACGGCACCATGTTGTGGGGAAACTCGACAGACTCTGACAGTGTCTTCAAAACACAAAAACGAGCACTACGCACAATGGCAGGGGTAAAGCCAAGGCACTCTTGCAGAAACCTTTTTGTGAAGTACAATGTTATGTCACACTATTCCCAATATTTATACGAGGTATTAATGTTCACGCGTCGCAATCTGAGTAGTTTCGAACGGATGCAAATACCCGGCAGAATAACCCGCCAGACAGGACGCTTGAAAGCAGTGCCGCACCGGTTGGCGCTGCTAAACAAAAACCCGCGCGTTATCGGCCCCGCGTTCTACGAGGAACTACCCACTGACATTAAAAATGAACCGACTGACGAAACATTTGGCCGCCGACTGAAAAACCTCTTGTTGGAAAATCCTTTGTACTCAGTAGATGAGTACAAAGATTTATGTAAAAAATTGTAAACAATTATTATTTAATTATTTATTTTTCATTTTCGCTTGGACATTTATTGTTATTTTTTGTAAATTTATTTTTGTTATTATTTTTATATTATCTGGACATAAGTATTATGATCATTCTTTACTTTTTGACATGAATTAATTTACCATAATGGTAATACTTACTTATTTTTTTATTGTGATCTGACATTCGCTTTTTAATATTTCCTTGACATGACCAATTATGTATTTAATGAATTTCTTTAGTTATATTTTCCTAATTATACATACTAGTATTGACGATCATACTACGGATGTCCTTTTTATAATATTGTAAAAATGTGTGCAATCTTGTAGTATGAGATAAATAAAACTAAACTAAAACTAAACTAAACTAAACTAAACTAAACTAAACTAAACTTCTGTGCCCACTAATACATATATATTTATTTTATTTTATTTTTAGAGTTTGCCGTAAAGATGTTTTCTGCAGAGCGCATAGTTTCTCTGTTTCCCCTAACTCGCTCAATTCAGTTTCACTAAATCTGATATTAACTACACAATTGTTTTTCAATGCACACTAATCAAGGACACATTTTAATTCATTCATAAGCAAAGTGGCCCTCACACCACACCACCACCTCACACCACACCTAATTATGATACACCTACAATTCTATAGCTATTTAATATACTTTCATTTACTTCTATAATTACGATAATTCATAATTTAATGCACACTTTGATTAAAAAAAAAAAAACAAGCGTTCTATTGAAATTTGGGCTAACAAAACAACCCAAAATAACAAATGTTTGTTTTGCTTAGGGCTACCAACAAACCACTTAAAAAAAACTAAACAGTATTCTTATTGAAGTTTTTTAACCGTTTTATCTTCCTGATTATTCAATATTTTGTTAGGCTCTGTACTGACTGTTTTGTTGGTTTTTGCTGAAGTAAAGTATTTGTGTGTGTTGATGAAAGGCAGCTCCACTAGAACAGTAACAGGCACCGCCAGGATGTATGACAGGCACCAGATACCAAAGAAGTCAATAATCTGAAAGAGAAAAAAAAACCCGACGATTAAATAACTGAATTGGCTTGTGGGGCGATTCGGCCGCTGAGTTTCGGACGCGGCGGCTGAATCGTCACGTTCATTATTTTTAGAATTTTTGACGGGTGATTCGGCCGCCGAGTTCTACGTTCATTATTTTTAACATTTTCGACGAGTATTTCGAGTAAAATAAGTATTTTTCAGTGATATTGCTGACGTTACTTTGCTTCAAATTAAGGCTGCGGCCGAAACACTCGTAAAAATGCTAAAAATAATGAACGTGGCGATTCGGCCGCCGCGTCCGAAACTCAGCGGCCGAATCGCCCCACAAGCCACTGATTTCTGTTCCGAATATTATGTAAGCGTCGGTGATCAAGTGGCTAGGGCCGTTGACTTCCATTAAGAAGTTCGCAGGGTCGAACCTCAGCACGTACCAATGTGTTTTCGATTTTCGAATTCATATTACGTTTATTTGACCCTCTTACGGTGAAGGAAAACATCGTGAGGAAACCTGCACACACTTGCAAAGTAATTCAACCGTTGTGTGTGAAGTTGACCAACCCGCACTGGGCCAGAGTGGTCGACCAAGGACTATTCACCCTGATTGCAGCGTAGGCTCGAGCCCCTCGGAGGGGATATATATGAGCTGTTAATGATGAAATGTTTATGTAAGCATTTATTCATTATCATTTATCATAATAATTTCAGCCTAAACAAACATTTTTATACCTAATAATAATATTATAATATATACTTTTTTTTAGGATATATGAGAAATTATACTTTTTAGTACGGAGAATAAGGAATTAATTGTATTAATTTTCAGGGATATTCTTCGGATTTTTTAAAATAATTTAATATTCCGCCGCCATCCGAGGTTCGCGTTTTGTTCTAAGACAAAGACCCGTCACGTATACTGTTTACTTACAAAATTAGCATACGAAAGGGCGATCGGTCGATTTTGTGTGAATATAAGACTGTTTATGACCACCCAGTGTGTCAGGAGGACGGAAAGCGATAGTCTGCCGAGTGGTATCCAGCCGCGCCATGAAAGAAATCTCTTCATTGGACCTGCAATATTAGGTTACTTATTCAAAATAAATAATTAATTACACAATAAACCATAATATTTATACTCGTAAACCATGAAATTTAACTTGTTGATTATCCGCAACATAGTGTTAGTACTCATGAAACTGAACAACTTTCCCTAAGGAACATAGGTTGAAATCTTAATATTAAAGGACATCATTCACGTTTCATACAATGTTGGACCAAAAAAGTGAAAATGCCGGCCAAGGAAAAAAAGTGTGTTTTTCGGATAGAACACGTCCTAATTTCTATATTTCTTTACTTTTTTTTTACATTTTCTTTATATTTTATTTATTTTTTTTACTTTTTTTTTCTTAATAATAAACAAAAAAGGTTAATGAATGATCATTATTATGCATCATAATAATACTTTCATAATATATTTTTCAATTATATTAAACAAATACATACTTAATCCAACTGGGCTCCTATTATAATAATAAAAAAGGAAGTTAAACTACATAAAATAAAGAAATATAATATAATCAATACAATATGACTACATGCGCTGTGACATGCTGCAAATTAAAACTTTTATATTAACATTTTTATTATTTAATTAATAGCTTCTAACAATACAACCATGGGGTGCACAGGATTAGTGTCATAATAAAAGAATACAGGAATTGTGTGTTCTACCCGAAAGTTATACTTTTTTCTGCTGGCCGGCACTTTTACTTTTTTGGTCCAAAATGAATGATACCCTTTCAACTTTTCATATAAGCTTCGGTCACTACAAGTGTATAATGTATACTGGCGAAATATATGTAAATTTAGTTAAGTTTTCTTATTAAATATCCAGCCAGCCACTTTGTATGACAAGTTGAATTTTAATTTTGGAATTTCTAGCTATGAAAGTTGTTCAGTATTACCACTATGTTGCGGATAGTAAGTAGTTGCGGTTAGACATCCAGTTAAATTTCACTGTGTATATTTCGTAGTCAAGTGGTAAAAAGTTCCTTTAGAATTTAATATGTTCCAGGTCAAGCAAATATCACTTTGTGAGACTGTCCCCAGTTTGGTCTGACAGGACGTTACAGGCTGACTGAACCTGTCACCTGATTGGCAGAAAAAGAAACGATTCTGTGCTTCAGATGACAAGTAAGGCCGTGGATTGGATGTAAGCAAGGATATTATAAGTACTACTGGTGTACGTAGTAGTACTTAAAACGTGAATTGACGGCCTAGTAGCCTAGTTTGTAGTAGTCGAATCCCGCCCAGGGCAAACATTCGTGTAATGAGCACTTGTGTTTGCCTTGTGTGGATGTTGTATTTTATATAAGTATGTATATCAGCTGTCTGACACCCATAGTACAGGCTCTGCCTAGTTTGGGGTCAAATGGCCGTGTGTGAGATGTCCCACATATTATTATTATTATTACTTATAACATCCTTGAATGTAAGTTTTAGTCATTATAATACGAGCCATTTAGGAAGCCTTAAGGGTCAATAATTCGGACACCAAGTTTTGTATGGTAAGTTAACCTGAATACTGACACCATAAGCAAGCATGGGGAATGATTGTATTCAAGAATATGAAACAATTTAAATATGTGACCAACACTGAATTTGCAACAGAAATCTTTTGTTTCATAGAACTTTTGAATACCTATCGAAACAATGTATGGAACAGCAGACATTTTTTTCTCTATTTCAGGGTTGTAATGTACAATACAATATACTTTATTGACAGAAAAAGACACAGTATACAGAAAATAGAACAGTACAAACAGAAGAGTCAAAAGGTGGCCTTATTGCTAAGGTAGCAATTTCTACCAGGCAACCTTTAGATGAGGAAAAAGTGTAGATAAAAGTGATGCGGGTTGGTGGTCTAAACAGAGTAGGTAAACTAACAATATAAAAAAATAAAGCATTTAACTATTAAAGAAAGAAAATAAATAAAACATTATACAAACTAACTGATGCAGATATAAAATAATATACTTAAAATATAATACATATATATATATATATATAGCTATAATAGCTTACTACTAATGTACTTACTGTCAGCACCACAGAACATTTAAAAGAGGTTAGAAAGGCGATGTGGGCGGGGCCGGCGCGCCAAAACTATGAGCAAAACGCTCATACTTCACGCAAAGAAACGATCGCGCTGTCTAACTCACACATAGCTATAAAAATCTACATCAGTGTGCGTGCATGCGTATGATTCGTTTCCATTTGAAATCGCGTGATTGAGCGGCGCTATGATTGGCTAGATTTGAAATTGCAAATATGTGCGTAAACTTCATCTTTATTGAAGTACAGATGTAGTGGAGGTGAAAGGGGGGGTGGAATCGGCGACACCGGATTTCATACGGACGGCGCATTATCGCCATTCTAACCTCTTTTAAATGTTCTGTGGTCAGCACCGGCGATCAAGCCGAATATCCCGAAACAAGCTAAGATGCTGAACACAGGCCTCTCCGCCCCCAGGTATGCGGCTAATATCAGTCGAGATTCCAACTGCAGAGTAAACTGTCCCAACACTATCCATAAGAACAGCAATGGGAAGGAGTAGCGGCAAAGGATATTTAACAACTGAAAAAAAAAACATCTTCATTATAACTTCTTAGATAGATAATTGTATGCCGGCACATGCCTAGTAGTGAGAAAGCCGTTATGGCCGCGGTTTCGTCTCATACATAATGACTAATGATACATAATGGGTGCTTTTTTAATAGCCAAATCTCGCAATCACGGGACGCCTGGCTGATGTAAAAAATCGAAAGCAAAGTTAGTTTGTGATTGCTTCAAGTGGTTTTACAGGTATCTGCTAGATGGCGTAGTACAAGATGTATCAAACGAATATATACTTTATTAGTGGTACTTAGATAATAGTTTTCTTTAGTAAATATAGCGTGAGGACCGACGCGGCGACCGACGATGCCCGCTCATCACGGGGCGCTCGCCACAGTCGCCACGCCAATCATCAGTTTTACTCCTCGACTTTAGATGGTTCACATCAATAACATCGAGATCTTTAAGGGTCGTCATGTTAACGACGACGCCTTCGATGCTATTATTAGAATTAAAAATAATAAACGTTACAAACTAATTTTACCAGAAACAAAAAAGAGTTAAATAATTAAAAGGACTTACTTTAAAATCAGCTACTTTCCTACCATTTTGCCTCCAATCATAATAGATATGAGCCAAAATCAAACCTAGAACGCAAGATGGAAGACTTCCCCAAGTAGAAAAGTAGTAGTAATGTATAAACGGACTATCCGGGCGCTGACCGATAATAGTTCTGAAAATAGAATTAGAAGTAAATATTGAACAATATTCTACTATTAATTTATAACACTTTGTATGCAAACCACATAGGTTGTGTGTGACCTTTGTCTACATAATAAATACTAGCTTTCCACTCCGCGACTCCGCCCTCGTTAACAGATTTCCCGTGGGAAAGAAGTATTTTCCCGCGGTAAAAATTATCCTATTTGTTATTCTGATGTATAAGCTGTATTATTGTAAAGTTTCAATAAGTTCACAGTTCAGTAGTTCCAGAGATTAGCGTGTACAAACAAACAGACTGACGGTAATTTTGTTCAAAACTTGTATTTTTGTGTTCAGCTACACTGCCTTTATCACCTACAATCAGTTTTTTGAAAAACAAATCAATGTACAGACACGTCTATTCTTCAGTTTTATTAATAGTTTCATTATCATCAGTCAAAATAATTGGACCGATCGAATTTAAATTTGGTACAGTAGTGTACAGTACAAGTTCATAAGTGCAGTCATATCACGTGTTTTTATACTTTCAAATAACTTTTTTCCTAAAGGCTTGTTATTGTATAATTTATACTTGCGATTGTTGGCGCTTGGTGAAACTCCATTGTATTCATAGTTTTTTGAAAAACACTTGTACTTGTTTCACTTATATATTTTTATTGGGAAACCCAACTAGTTTCGCTCACATGAGCATCATCAGGGGCACTTTCTACATTTTATTCTAACACACAATGTTTTAATAAACAAAAACCATCTGATGTGAAGCACAATAATAGAAAAAAAAATTGTTATTGTCATTTTTGTGTGTTACATATACAGTGTAAGGGACTCAATATTTTACTTCAAACGATACGTTCTGAATGCTTTTGTAAAAAAAGTTAATTTAAAGTATTGAAACACGTGATATGACTGGATGGAGGTGAATCCTTTACCCAAAAATGGATGACGCGTGAAGCTGATTTCAGACGCTATACTATTGTGTTATATCTTTTGTATGACACCTATCCATTTGACATTTCAATATCCGCCGTCATTGTAACCTGTTGTAATGTGTGCTGTGCTAGTCGACGTTTCCATCGCGCACCCAGCGAATACTACTGTACACTTAGTACTTACTAGCTTTCCGCCGCGGCTCCGCCCTCATTAACAGTTTTTCCCGTGGGAATGACGCATTTTCCCGCAGTAAAAGGTAGCCTATGTTACTCAAAGTGAACGTAGCTTCCTAATGGTGAAAGATTTTTTGAAATCAGTTCTGTCGTTTTTGAGTTTATTCATTACAAACATACAAAAATACAAATCTTTCCTCTTTATAATATTAGTATGATAGTATGATAGCAAAGAAGAACCTAATGGTTTACTACCTATATAGCAAGACGTTCACATTTCATGGTATCGTAACCATTTATAGTATATAGCAAGCACAGATGACCGCGATCTTTGAAGAATGTACGTACATAGTTGCAGGGGGGTGAGGGAGGAGGAAGAGGGCGGCGCGTGATATAGCACAGTGTTTATGGTATATAATATCTCACCAAAAACATTCTGTAAAAAACTAGCCAACTCTCGATGGAGCTGCTTGTTTATCTCTAAAAAGTAATGAAATCTAGACGAAGTCATACCAAGTCTAAGGTTCATTACTGCGATTTCTTTATTATTATAGTTAATGTTGTGTGTCTTGGCCGTTGAACAATCTTTATATATATGTTAGTGGGTACAAGTTAATTTTGTTTACACGTAGTAATGTTATATCTTTTGTAACTACCTATGTTTGATAAGCGAGATAATAGCCCATACTGGTATTGGTAATTGGACGCTAGTGTCTCATTTTAGGCTGTTGTTGATTGTGCAACACATGCATTCAGCATTAACAATGCTGACTTCTGCTCTCTTCCTTTTGGAGCGTCAAATCGACCACCGATCTAACAAAAAATAGACGTACAGACGGACTTCTATCAATGATTAGAAGTCCGTCTGTACTGGAAATATTTTTTATACTGTTTGTTTGAGGCTCGCCTATATATAAGTATTATTGAAATACGCAGCTTTTTATCAAGCCTACAATTGACTGGTTATTGAATCAACGTTTTCCAAGTGGCAATTTTCCATCGTCAATGGGTAGCGGTTCTGGCGACAGATTGGTGCCATGGTAACATGAAGCACCTGGTTTATAAAACTTCTTATGTACTTCAACGGCCAAGTCACACAACATTAACTATAATAATAAAAAAATCGCAGTTATGAACCTTAGACTTGGTACGACTTCGTCTAGATTTCATTACTTTTTAGAGATAAACAAGCAGCTCCATCGAGAGTTGGCTAGTTTTTTACAGAATGTTTTTGGTGAGATTTCACTTCTTTTTGTAGAAACGTGGGTATATTGATTTATTTTATTAGATTTTCTTATTTCACATAGTTATTTTATTACAAATCTTTCTTTTCTTAAGCGCGTTTTAAAATACAGTCAGCGCCATCTAACGACGTGTGCGGGTATCACCTCCACTCCTCCATCATATTTTTAGAATTAATATTTTAGTGTAATTTCTTTACCTATTTAATTTGTGTAATGTTTGAGTAGAATAAAGTTAATCGTTCGACTATTTCTTCTTGTAAACTTGTAAGTATAAGTATAAAAGCCAGTCTAGTCTTATCCAGAGTTTTCCTTTAATTTTATTTATATACGTATTAAAAGCAGAAGGGGAGGCATTCGCCCAGCAGTGGGACGCTATAGGCTGGATTAAATTAGAAGATGTGTTCCACTATGCTGGATTTTTGCAATGACAGTCGATTTTTTTAAGTACCAATAGCAGAAGGGGGCGTTAGGTACCATATCTCTAATACAGCTGAAACCAGCCGAGGGTTCTTTATCAGATACTTCAGGCCTTCGATTTTTGACATCAAATGAAACGGCCCACCAAGTTGAATATTTTTTGTCTCGATCTCTAATAGTTTGGTTGGGCTCTTGTGTTTTCTAATCAGGGTCACCAGGTACTCCAGATCTTCGATTATCCTAGTTTTTATAGTTTTCCCTTTATGTAGCCATTAAACCCTAACTCTGTACCAAATTTCAGATCGCTGAGTTTATGGGAAGTACTAGTTCTATTTTGATGATCATGAGTGGGGGAGGCCTTTGTCCAGCAGTGGACGTCTACAGGCTGAGATGATGATGATGATGAGTGAGTGTCGAAATGCGAAACTTTGCTTTCGCTTAACTTCGGAACTAAATGACCTACAGACTTGAAATTTTGGATTTTTAATATGTGATCATAGCTTAGTGGATGACGAAAATTTCTGCGTTCTGGTCTTATCCAGAGGTTCCCAAATAGGGGCCTGAAAATGCGGCGAAATGGTTCCAGTAAAGATGGTACGGCAGTGTTGCTTTGCGCTCGACTTGGCGGGGGCACTTCCGTGCCCCCAGATAGTACAATATATAATATAGTAATAGAGTAGTGTCAAACTAAAAAATTAATAAACTAGTACTCTAGTTAACTCAATCAAGTCAATAATTAGTACTAGTACTCTAGTTAACTCAGTCAATAATCTGATCAAATTTCCGTTTCCAGAAATCAAATTTATTTGGAATCGGAAAAATATTACCTTCTATATTATACGTACAAGCTATCCGATTAAAATTACTATTTTGTATGGGAGTGTCGAACTTTTTTTCATTTCCGTGGAAAGTTTCTCTGCGAACTTTGATTCTGCAAAGGTATTTTGCTCAAAGTCATTCATTGACTGAGTGAGTATATCCTTTCAGTGTTTTGTACATAGTATGATAATAATGCTTACTTCTGCCCTGTAGATAGATCAACAGATTTGCATGTAGGTGAAATTAGTCTAAGAACTTACTTGCCGTCCAATAAAAAGTGTGCAGGCTTCAAACTAAAAATGTACGCTATTCCAGTGTTGAATAAGTACGAAAACAATAACAGGGCTGTCAGTATTTTAATTTTCTGGATGTGGTAGTATTTCAATAATAATATTGTCAAAACTATAGATATTATTTGATACTGAATGTCTACTGCCATGGACCTGTAAATTAAGTAAAAATAAACTACAGAATATAAATTAAATTATTTACTTTTACTCGTATAAGAAAATTGTAGGTAAAAAGAAGTGGAAATTGTTGGTTAAATACGTCATTTTTATTCACTTACGCTATTCGAAAACTGGGTTTAGCAAGCTTCATACCCCCAGCAACACAATGTTTTTCCGTATCAACGCGCTAGGCGTGGGTTCGAGGCTTCCTTGAGCCGCCCCTAAACGGGTTGGTACATGACTACTTTAGGGGTAGAGCCATCCGCTCCCCCACAAGTCCGGTGAAACTTGATTCGTCGTACTTTTTCGACTCAAGCCTATGCTTATAGACCAATTCAAATTTAAAAAACCCAGCAATTTAATAGTAGTGTGACTTATCATGTCGGTGAAAGACATGTACCGCAATCAATTAAATTATTAATATGAAGGACTTGACTCCAAAACTTTTTACTACATGATGCAATTTCATGGCTACTAATTGCGGCCCACACTGGACTATCGGAAATGTGTGGCCATAATGTTACAGCGAATGCAACAAACAAAAGATGTACTGGAGCTATTCTAAAAAATAGAGATACATAGTTAGAGATACGTGAGTGATAGATAATAGTATTAGCCGTACAGAAGGAAAATACTTTGTTGAAACATGACTGATAGATATCTCTGCGTGTCTTCGCGAGGTATAGGATCAGACGCGCTAGAGACTCTATTTTATTTATAAGTTGATTCTATTCATTTGTAATTCTTTGTATGTTGATGTAAGTATAAATTTAGGAGAGAGTCGGTGGCCAATTGGCTAGGGCCGTTGACTTCCATTCGGTAGTTTGCAGGTTCGAACCTCGGCACGTACCAGTGGTTTTCGGTTTTCGACGCGCTCTTATGGTGAAGAAAAACATCGCGAGGAAACCTGTACACACCTGCGAAGTAATTCAAGGGTTTTGTGTGAAGTTGACCAACCCGCACTGGGCCAGCGTGGTCGACTAAGTCCTATTCACCCTGATATCAGGATAGGCTCGATCCCCTCAGTGGGGCATAGTATGAGGTGACAATGATGATGATAAATTTGTAAACATGTTGGGTAACACTTCGTTCACCAATAATCTGCGATATTTGGTCTTTTCAGAAGATGCGTTATCTCCTGCCGTCGCGTTGCAAGCAATGGGTAGATTTTTAATCCTTTGTTTTTTCGAATGAAACATTATTATAAGTATACATACAGAATTACGAAAATGGTTTTTGCTTGTAGTAAAATAATTGTATAGTACGAACCTGAAATAACGTTTGATTATTTGTTTTTTCAGTATTCCCATATCGAGTATTTGTTTTTTTCTTCGTAGTAAATTATGAGCAGTAAGAAACGCTGACACGACGTAAAACACTTGCACGGCCGAAACAGATTTCGCTAGCCATATTTTTTGAAAAGACACAAGGAGCTAAAATCACATAATTTCTTTATCATTTAGCTGAAATAAGTTTACGTTTTACTGCTGGACAAGAGCCTCCCAAAAGATTTCTCAAACACATAATATATATAATATAAACAAACACATATACACAAACACATATATATTAATACTAGCCTTCCGCCGCGGCTTCGCCCGCGTTAACGTTTTTTCTCGTGGGAATGAGGTATTTTCTTTGCTCCGAGACCTTTCCAACGAATGCAAACCGTGGAAATCGGTTCGTGCGTTCTGGAGTTATAGCGTCAGGAAGGAAAACCCGACTTATTTTTATATAGTAGATTGTAAATCTATTGAAGGCACGTAAAGTTGTTGGTGCTGGCTACTATCCACGGATGTAGTCGTTACACGAACCATGTCAGAAGATTTAGGCATCAAGTTGGTTTCCAAGTATATTTTTAAGTCACTTGGTTATGTGCCGCATGTCTTAAACGAAATACTCGTAAATAAATTTCGCCCCCGACTAAATAAAAACTATAAATTAATAACTCATACGACCTGTTCAACAATGCTTGGATCGTATACAAATCCTGCTGCATATTCAAGCACCACGTGTACAAATATGATCACCATCATGAAGAATATTCTGAAAACAAACAAAATTTAATTATATGTCGCTACCAACTAACTCAGTCAGTTTCAGTCAGTTTAACAGGCTAGCTAGGCACCCATGAAGGAAAAAAAATCCACGCCCAAAATTTTTTCTTGTCGTCGTCGGCACAGAATTCCTCGGCAATTTTACAATATGTCATTTTGCAAATGCTGAAGATATCAAATGATATAAAATAATTATTCATGAACTAGCTTTCCGCTAACAATTTTTCCCGTGGGAATGAGTTATTTTCCCGCGGTATAAGGCAGCCTATGTATTATTCTAATGTATAAGTCATATTTTTGCGAAGTTTTATTAAAATCTATTCAGTAATCAGTAATCTATTTTGCGTAAAAGAATAACAAAAATCTATCCATCATCAACATCCGCTTTTATAATATTAGTAGGATTAAAGTAACATTATTGAATAAGCGGCATTTTGAAAATAACGGCATACTTCAAAATAACAAACGTTTGTAAAACATAACGAAATAAATAACGAGTTACACATTTTTTTAACGACATGTAGAGGCGCGACTCTGATATCTATGGACTCAGCATTTACCGCGCGCGCTACATGTCGTCCAAAAATTGTGTATTGTGTGTAAGTACAGTTAGACCGCGGTCCCCGGGCTCACCACCATGCCCGGCGGAAGATCTTCCCTTTGCCTCCATAGACATAAGTCCGGTGAAGCTTGATTGGTCGTACCTTTTCGACACAAGCAAAGGTCAATTAAAAAAAAAAACTCCATAGACATTTAACATACCTGAGTCCTTGTATAGGAGCGAGGGCTCTGGTGTCGTCGTCATCTCCAAATGGCTGCACTAATTCATGCCAATTCGATCTTACACACCAACAACGCCAAAAATTTTTAGCTGTAGAGAGTGATAAGTGAACAAAAGACAGTATAACATTAAATAAAATAAAAAAATACCTAACCCCCGCCATAAAACCGTTACTTAGATTCTTTAGATTTGATCCTTTCAACAACTAGAAAAGAGCTGATAATCTTCAAATGGCTGAAGATATTTTCTTGGGTCATAGCTAAAAACACTTTCGATTTGACACCTTGCAAATAGCACAAAAAAAAACTATATAAAAATCGGCGCATCCGTTTAGGAGCTACGATGCCGCAGACAGACACACGTCAAACTTATAACACCCCTTCTTTTCATCGTGGGTTAAACACTAATTGAAATGAAGTATTTTATGTAAATTTACTTGTACCTACATTTCGGATGATGTTGATGATTTAAACAGAAAAACTAAATACTTAAACAAAGTAAAAAAAACTATAATAATTTGTGAGTGTATCACTCATTAAGTAATTTTTTTCTGCTCTTATCAACGGTATCACCGCAAAAAGTAACAGTGCCGGTTTATTATTTGTCTAGGTAAACAACTGTATGCCGACTAATAGCTGTAGGAAGCTGTACCTCTCACGTCAGTCGCTTCAACAACTATTTTACTAAACTGAATTAGAGCCAACTGCGGTCACAATATTTGTATTGCATACAAATATTTAGGCAAATAATTATCAGTCGGCAGCATCCAACGGGCTGCGACATACACCGTAAAATTTAAATTTCACGGTGTATTTGGAGGGGCAGGGTTACAATTTGAAAAAGCTTACTTTTAGCTCCGTGTATCGTTCCCACAATATTCAGAACTAGTATCAGTAATATCACTGAAACGAAACACCAATCCAGTGCATTCAATCTTGTGGTTTTCTTTTCTTTTTCGCAAGTGTGCAGAGTTTTCAAGACAACGTTCAATCCTTTATTTTCTCCTTGGACGCATTCTTCAAAACCTTGTGCTGTTTTTGAGTACAAAGGGCATCGAGAAGTCATACAGTATCCACGATGGATTAACGTTCTGTTATAGTTGTGGGAAATATTTGAGTATCCCTGGAAAGAAAATCGCAATAGAAAGCCTCATAGATGAACTCAAAATAAAAGTTAAAAGGTGTATAGCAGCCTGAGTAAAAAACAACTGTAGTTTCCAAACTATCCACCTGACCTGAGGATTCTGATAGACCAAGGGGGAGGTTAATCTTGCTGCACAGAAGTACGAGAATACACCACGAAATTTAACTGGTTGTAAATCCGCAACATAGTGGTAGTACACATGAAACTGAACATTTTCCCTATGGAACATAGGTTGAAGTATCGAAATTAATATTTAACTTTTCATATAAACTTCAGTCTTAGAGAATAAATATAAATAGAGCACGCGCATCGCTCCGCTGCCTTTATGTCAAGCGTAAGCAAATTTTCGCAGATTTTGTATGGGCGGTGAAATCAATAACATTTTTCTTTTTTGATTTGTTCCTCGAGTCATGTTTGCAACTTATTCTCTCATTTCAAAATGTACTCCAATCAATTTTCTTATTTTCACCGGGAAAAATAATCAGCTCCGATAACCATTTGATACTAAACGAACGCGCTAAAGATATTCGGACTGTTCATATCCGTGCTTACGGTTCATACTCGATTAGGCGTACTCTATCCCTCCCAGAAATTTTTCTATTTATACTCTAAGACTTCAGTCATGTGACCGGCCACTTTGTATAAGTTGAATTTTAATTTTGAGATTTCAACATAATGTTCCATGTGAAAAGTTGTTCAGTTTCATGAGTGCTACTACTATGTCGCGTATAAACAACCAGTTAATAGTACTAACTGTAAAGAAGGGAAATTCACCTCCCCGCACCAAAAAGAGTTTACCGCACCGCACCCCGCAGACGCCGCTCCGCCGCGGGTCCGCCGGGTGGTACTCAATGCAGCATAAAGACAATTTCGATACCTCTGGGCTCAAAGGGCGTAATCACCAAAACACGACTTTTCAGGAGAGCCAAAAAACAAAAATATTTTTTTAATTTTTGGCATAACTTTTTTGTTTTTATAGCTATAAAAATGAAACCTAGAGCCATATCCTTAGAATTCTTTGCTTTATAGGATAGTAAAATCATATTTAGAGCAAGTCTAATAATAACAAAAATAAATGTCTTTTACGCCCTAAATTTTTTGTTTAATGTGACGTTTACACCCCGAAAAATGACTACTTTTGAACAAACTTGGGGTGTAACCACCAATTTTTTTATATTAAAGACTCTGTTTGTTACATTTTTGTATGTTGTATTCGTTTAATTTAGCTTTTTGTATCACTAATAAAAACTTCAAGCTTTTCTATCGTTTTCTTAACATAAAAAAAAATAAACCAGTAAAGTTTTCACAGTTACACGTAACATAATTTCTAGTGAGAGTCTAGTGAGCAGAAAAATACAAAAGGAGATATTCTTAAAACCTATTTTAAAGCGGCATTATCTATTTGTATGTCATAATTTCTTGTAAACTTTAATATTTATTATAAATGAGCCAATTTTTAACTAAATATTAAATTTCTATCATTTTAATGTTTATTGAAAGGGATCCTGCAATGAAAATATAAAAAACCACTTGAATGTAGATCGTTTATTTGCATAATCACAGTCTAAATACTCTTCATGTAAACGTCATTGTGTTTTCATTAATGGTGTTTACGTCTTACAAATTTGCGATGACCGAGGGTAAAGGAATTTACGACCCAAAAATAAAAAAAATCTTGATTAGAAACCTTGAAATTTTAGGTCGTATAAACCATTTTTTTAAAGTTATCAAAATTTTAAATATACTGATCGATAGAGCAGAAAAAAAGAAATAGAATGGCATTTAAAAGTCATTTTCGGCAAAATGGTGGTTACGCCCTTTGAGCCCAGAGGTATCGATTTTCCTTTGACTTTAGTTGCAGTCTGGCCATTGTCTTATAAAAAATCAAATCGCGTTCGTTCTTTGGTCGAAGTGTCCCGCCATGCAGCTAAGTATAAGTAAAAACACAAACACACACACACTTACACACTGTGTACTCAATGCAGGGAGGTGGGATATAAATAGTTGAATAGAAAAGCTAGCTTGTCAGCAGGCTGGGTAAAAATCAATGTTCTTGATACTTACATCGATGTAATTATAGTACTCCGCATCACTGCCATCCTTTTTGATGTGGAAAGTTCCAAAGCAATAGAATGCATTTTTCATTGACAAACATTTGTGATAATCGTCTAACTCCGTAAAATCTGGTAGAACGTAGACTTGTGTATCTGGAATATTATTATATTTATTATATATTCAGTTTATATATTCAATATTATCATATTCAGTTCCTTTTCTTTTCTTATGGTACATATGTATGTATATTATGTATCTATAATAATAATAATAATTATTTTTTTGTTTTAATTTGATTTTTAATTAGTCCTGTGACTTCTTTTTTTGCACACCCGCCTTATTTGTTTCCTTGGCCTCTTCTCCTGTCCAAAGGTTGCCTGGAAGAAATCGCTTAAAGCGATAAGGCCGCCATTTGCCTTTCTAACCTTTATCTTATTCTCTGTACCAATGTGTTTTATGTGCAATAAGGTGTATTTGAATTGAATTTGAATATTTCACATCAATATACTTTCCCCGGTTTAGTTAGGGATCAGGTAATTCAGACTCCAATTTCTTAACCAGGAAGGCACGTAAAAGTGATGTGCCGTTCGGCGTTCTCGGGAATATTCTCACACTATGATTGCTACTTTCCGTTTGAGGCCAACTAGGTCGAGTTAGTGAGATCAGGGTCGGTCGGGTCGTTAGGTACCTAACCGGAAAACACCAACCCGGTCTACCACATCTAGCCAGCTTTAACAGCAAATTTCGTTGGGAATATTCCTGGGGACGGAAATCTATCTATACACGTAAATCAGTCGGTCCCAGCTACTATCGGATATAGTCGTTATACAAGCCATGTCGGAAGCCTTACGGAACGCGACTCACTAATTCTGACAGCAGGGTTTGTTCACAGGCTCACAGCCCTTAGATGTCCCCACCGAGGGGCTCGAGCCTACCCTGAAATCAGGGTAAATAGGCCTTTAGCCACGCTGGCCCAGTGCGGGTTGATCAACTTCACGAAAAACCTTTAAATTTTCGCAGAAGTGTGCAGGTCGAATAAACGTACATATTAATTCGAAAATCAAAAACATATTGGTACCTGCCGAGGCTTGAATCCGCGAACTTCAGAATGGAAGTCAACGGTCCTACTCCTAGCCACTTGGCCACCAACGCTCTTTGTGAGGTAGGGCGCATTTTCATTGGTCGATAAGTCGGTCGTTAGCCCGAATGCGGGGAGTGGGGATTTTAACGCATGCAGGCTGACGACCAATGAAATTAGTCAGTCGATAACTCGGTCGATAAAAAGCATGTGAGGACCCCCAAAACCCAAGATCTCTTTTTCTGCCATACTGTATCCAGATTCTCTCGCACCCCGCATGCGGGCGCTAACGACCAATGAAAATGCGCCCAGGTTAATAACGACACCAGAGTTGTAAAATACTGATGAAAAACTCAAAGACAAGCTCCATAGAAACGAGGCCAATGGCGACTTTGACTTTGACTTTGAAATGTACAGTCAAAGTTCAAGCCCACTTCGGGTCGCCGAGCTAGCTTAGTAAAGTAATAATGAGTATGTAAAAAACAAACCTTTTACGCCAGCATCAGCACCTTCAACTAGCGGTAGTACCGCGAGGTCAGCCTCTAAAGCCTGTAAATATATTTTTTTTACCCTTGAAAATTATAACCTTAACTTGTCATATCCCTAGGATTGCTACAGAATTGATTATCACTACAACATGGTATAAAACAAACAAAGTCGCTTTTTCTGTCCCTATGTCCCTGTCCCTATATCCATAATATGTATGCTTAAATCTTTAAAACTACGCAACGGATTTTGATGCGGTTTTTTTAATAGATAGAGTGATTCAAGAGGAAGGTTTATATGTATAATACATACATAATATACTTAAGGATAACCCACAATAACCATTTTCCCGTGCGGAGCCGGGGCGGGTCGCTAGTAGATCATAAAATCATAAGGGGCCAGGTCAGTAAGTAGTGTTTCGGAAACATACATAATATACCTACTTATATATACAATAATTATCTCTAAAGCCTGCTGTACACGAGTAGAGTTGACGGTAGAGTTAGCTGGTAGAGTGCAGTCAGCGGCAACATACCTGTCTCATAGGCTTCAAGAGATGGGTGTAAGTTATCTCTGTAGCTTACCGTATTACCGTAGCTAACTCTCCCACTAACTCTACCCGTGTACAGCAGGCTTAAGTATTTTGATTGGTTGCCTTCCTCTAATTGTATATCTCGTTTGCGCTCTTTGTTATATTAAAAAAAAGAGGCAAATACAAAAGATGTGACACTGTGGAGTTTCTTCGGCGGGTTCTTCTCCACAGCAGCGCACACATTGCCCGTACCTGCCAGTTATGTTCAAACTGATATCGTATTGCCTCTTTTGAATGTATAAGTAAGACGTATAGTACTCACCAGTAATAGTCCTACTGATATCAAAAACTTCATCGTGATGTCACGAGGGGCTCCATATAAGTACGTTTATGAGTGATTTTATATAATCGTGTCTCTTATACCAACCAGCTACTGCAATATTATAACACTTTCAGTGCCAAACGGGGCATAACATGCCTCGTCTCTTAAAAACTTGCGGCTAAGAAAAACATAAACTTCCTTTTTGTCCAAGACCGGTGAAACTTGATACGTCAATTTTGAGTAAATCAATAAAAAAAAAACCCGTTTGTCTTCAGTATGGTTAAATGATTATGTCTTCCCTAAGGGGGGTATTACATTATCATTTATCTCGGATCATTTATAGGATCATATATTTGATCCAATATAATTGACTACCTATTTGAGTCATATCTGTGTATTACACTATCAAAGTTCTAGGATCCTATTTCACGTACTATTGCTTCGGCAGCGTCCGTTATTTTGACAGATTGATGACAGGTATTGACGTCAGGGTTACCAGATCTCAGCGAATTCGAAGACATCGTAATTCTTAGTATGGCTTGTTTTTTGTTATTTAAAATTTGGACAGCAAGATTATGCAAGTATATAATTAGAAAAAGAATTACATTACATTATTTGAAACATATTAATTAACGAACAAGAAATTAAAAACTCTTCTTTTTATATTTGCTTTAAAATGCAGAGTGGACAATAATAAAAAATAACTGGCAACATCTGTTTCTATGACCGTATTGGATCCAATCTAACAACAAATGTCAAAAATCTATGATCAAGGAGAAAATGAATCATATGTCTATATTACATTGTCCAATATCATTGACTCATAGATCTAGGATCCAAGATAAATGATAATGTAATACCCCCCTAAGTCATATCCGATGACGGCGACAACACACTTTCTCTCTCTTTTTTATTTTTTATCAGTATTGATTGGCCCTTGCATAGAAGATTCTGCTTCAAGCGACACAGTAAAACGAAGTAGGTACCTATTTGCGTAGGAAAGAAATGAATGTTAACTCAATTTCTGGTGAAGCTTGATTCGTCGTACTTTTTTGACAAAGGCATAGGTTAATAAAAAAAGAGAAAATAATATCTAAGATGTATCATTATTACACCAGAATTTACTGGTGTATTTATGATATGTTAAGGGTTTGTTCCAAAGAGATTTGAAGAGCCAGGAAGCTGGCTCTTCAAATCTCTTTGGTTTGTTCAGACCTTTAGATATATACATCAATCATTGAACAAAATTAGTAATCTAAATAATTTATGTTAACAGCCATTTTAATTTACTAGGAAAAACGAAGACAAAATTTACAGAGCCCCGCACCACAGAAATGAAAAGCACAGAATCACAGCTGCGGTGAACATGTTAAGTAAACATTTAAGTTATGTAAGTAGATTATGTCATGCGACAAAGTACCCAATAAACACAATGATAATTTGGTAAGTTTGTTTGTCCAATATCAAACAAATTTTATTTTCTCTATACTGTTAATTAAAGCTTTTCACATTAAATGAGAGAGAGGTAGTGGTTTTATCAAAACAATATTTTTCTGGGTTGTTACAGCCGATTATATCAACTCAACTGATCTCGTGGGCATTTGACCGTGCAAGCAAGGTTAGTTGTATATGTGCCGCGATTTTGTTCGATATTCAAAGTCCAAAGTGTTCGAAAGACGCGGGAAAAAGCGAGCTGCGGGACGGAATCCGAGTTTATATGTATTGTCTGTCCCATAGAAAGCTGACTCAATCTATGTTACAGGCTGCATATAAACTCGGATTCCATCTCACAGCCCGCGCTTTGCCGCGTGACGTAAATATATATAAGCCAGGGATTGGGCTTAAGCCAGGGATTGAGCAGCAGTAGTCTCCGCGCAATTCGCGTGCGAATCTCAATGAGGTGTCAAAACACGACATAATGACATGAGAATCATAGTAGTTCTGTCACATGTGCCATTTTGACACTTTTTTACACACTAAGACAAGGGTTACACGCTCAGTCTGGCGCCAGTTCAGTCCATCAGTCTGCTCAGAATGACGAGAGAATTATCGTCTAACCGGTAGACTGACGGACTGATGGTTATATTAGTACCGTGTTTTTCATCCAGAGCGTGTAACCCTAGGATTATTTTACTGTCTATTCCCTGGGTTAAAATTATCTCGTACCACACTATATACAATTATTCCAATTTTATTAAAAATAGCAAATATGCAAGCGAAGTCAAAGGTGCTATGCTTATTCAACAACCTTGCTTCAAAATTTGTTCAGTTGGTTTGGTATTCAAGGCTGTTAGTTCTGTACAAGTGAACCTACCTAGCCTAGCCTACCTAGCTACCTAGTGTTTACCTTGCTTTCTTCAATAGCTGCCTAGCTGGTTCAAATTGAAAATAATATTATTTTATAACTTTAAATCTTGTAATATTTTAATGTTGCCTTTATAAAAAATAAAATATGATTAAAATAGAATATACTTTACCATATTGCAAATGAAAAGCAGTTAAAACATTTAAATCTACAACATTATAACTAAAAAATAGAAAGAAAGAAAAGAGAAAGAAAGAATACATTTATTTTGGACACTATTATCTCACACGTATACATAACAATATAAGGTAATATAGGTAACATGTGTTTTTGTCCAAAAATGGTTTGTTATATATTAATCAAATTGTATAAAATAATAATTTAGTAAAATATTTTGATAAGATGCAACGCCTGTGGAGTTTCTTCCGGCGAGTTCTTCTCCACAGAAGACAGCCAAATTGTGAACTCGCCTCGGCGTCGAAAAGTGATTTGTAAAATCTTACTTCGAATAAAACATATTTCATTTCATTTCATTTCATTGGTCTCCACTCAGCATTAGCTGCACGCAGAGACGACTACAATGAGCGCTGGTCTTCCGTGGAGCCAGTAGATAGAGAGAGAAAATAGCTTTGTTACCTAAGATACTCGTAGCAGTTTCTATCAGTCAACCTCTGAGTATAGCGAGATGTTTATTTAAACCAAAATTTACTGTCAAATTACAGATATCCCTAAATGCGATAGTGTAAATAACACGGAGGACGGAAAAGAGGTACTAACAAAAAAAATCTTATAACATAGTCATAGTCACAGTCATAGTCATTTATTTATTGCACCATGTGGTTACATTAAGATGTACAGATAAAGATTTGACTCACACATGAACCCTGTCAGGGCACTGCAAAATACATAATTAAAGAATTCTAATTAAATATATAAAAATTAACTTAAACACTTGAAATCGATCATTAAATAATCCTAAATACAATATACATATTTGTTTCTAATTATACTATACGAGAAAATATATATAACATTTAACTTTGAGCTAAGTCACACTCGAAAAACTCTCGCAGGGTGTAAACGCATTTAGTTATTAAAAGTTCTTTTAATTTTTTATGGAATAAGGCTTCTTTGTCAATTTGTTTTATGTTTGCAGGAAGTTTATTAAATATTTTTACCGACATGCAGTAGGCACCCGAGCCGACAAGTTTTAGTCTGGTCGGTGGCTCTGCCAGCCTATTTCTGTTTCGCAAGTATCGCGGTTGGGTGTAGTGATCGTTAGCTTGAGAATATAAGTGAGTATTTCTTTTGACAAAACAACATATTTCCAAGATATACATTGAAGTTAAGGTTAACATACTATCCTACTAATATTATAAACGCGAAAGTTTGTATGTATGGATGGATGTATGTTTGTTACTCTTTCACGCAAAAACTACTGAATGGATTTTAATGAAACTTTATCTTAATATATCTCATACATCAGACTGACACATAGGCTACTTTTTACAGCGGGAAAATACCTCATTCCCACGGGAAAATAAGTTAGCGTAGGCGGAGCCGCGGGCCAGAAAGCTAGTCCTATATAGTGTTAAAATACCCAAAAAATTTACCTACCTATCATAATTAAGTGTACCCATTGTGATAATGCTACCAAGGTGGGTGGTAGTAACGCTGAAGTTTGAGTAGGATTTCACCATGATTTACTACAGCTACGGAAGAACAGGATAGAAGATGATTAGGTTATATTTTGCATGTGTTAACTCACAGTACTTTTCTTTGTGCAATAAAGTAGTGTATAGTGTGTTACGGCTAAAAGCCGAAGTGCGGCTGAACCTAGGTTTAGCCAGCTAAAACTAAGTGTAGCCTGAGGTGGTTGAATAAAACTAGAATTTAACCGATCGTTTTCGGCTACACCTAGTTTTAGCCGTTATCATATCGGCTCAGGCGACCAGAGATGAGCGAGGATGCGTAGCGAGGGGAGTGTTTTTAAAGAACAAATAGCAGAAGCGTAGCGTGCCTTGGCGGGGCCTCGTATAAAACGTTTGTTTGGGGGCCCTTAGGAACGGTAAAGATTTATCACAAAAGAAAAAAAATGCATAAAAATGAAAGAAATATTTATTCATCATAAATTATCTATCTAAAGAAATTGCTTTTTTTTACATTGTCAATTGTGATATAAAAAAGAAAGGGAAGAAGGAAGGGATGGGAAGTTTTTATTAATTTTTGCTTACGCACGTTGGGGGCCCCCGTGGCCCTGGGGCTCCGTATAATTGATACGGCAGATACGGCCGTAGCTACGCCTCTGACCAATAGAATCACTGTACTGACCGAGGCGAAGTAAGTAAATGTAGCGCTTCTATTGGTTCTTTACAAATACGTTCCTCGCTCATCTGTGGTGGAAACGCAGCCTTAGGCTTTGAGAAAGGTGGAAAGTAAATTCTCTGCCTGCTGAGCATATTTCACCATACTCTACCTTCTAATTTGGGTTTTACAGGGGAACTGAAATAATACAACTGATTTTATTTATAAAGATATTTTATTAAACATTTTTTTCTGTAAAATAGATTAATTAAACCTGACATGTACAACAAACAACTATAAAATTCTTCGTATTCTCCCTCTAACACTATGCACAGGACTTGATTAAAGAACAGATAGCAAGGGTACATTGTAGAGTACATTGTATGTAACAGCTGGGAACAGTTTTACAATAAACTTTTAGATAGATAATGTGCTTGATTCTACCTACATATTATTATTACGCTCTAACAAAGGCTATAACTTAAATTTAAAAATCATATTATTATGTCCCTCCCACGTCCTTAAAAACGAAAAGGGACAGGTGATTATCAACTTAAATTTAGATACGTCAAATATCGATTTTAGCAGGCATTTAAAAACATCCCGACTAAATTAAGCTGAATTTGACAGCTGCGCTGCTTATTTTAAATATCATTCAATCAAAATTAAATTCATTCATCTCCCATCCTTCTCCATTCCCATATGAAAGAAAGAGACAAACAACTTAAATTTAGAGAAGACAAACACCATAGTATTTAATATGAGTGCGGTTTGCGGATGTCATTTCTATGTACGCTAGAACAATAGTAATTTTATTCTATAATTAATATGAAGTCAATTGTTTTTAATTTTTAATTAAAAGGGTAACAAACTAAACTATTTTAAGAAGTACAAACAACACCTTACCTTAAGGGCTAATAATATTAGATTTAACAATTAACAAACGTAGTAGCATTAGTAATTAATAATTTGTATTAATGCTTTTAATACATTATATAAAAAAATAAACATGAGGAGAACTATTTTGAACGCTATAATGATCTATAATAACATATCCTCGTAGCAGTACTTATATTAAAAAACAATTGTTTTCTCATATTCCTATGACATCAATTTTACATCGCCTTTACAAACAAAATTTTCGTTGATGACTCTTCACAAAATACCATTAATTTTATGTTTTATTACTCTCCCAGCCGTTACAAAATTTATTTATTCAGCGATGCAAGTGAATCCAGGTGCGTTGACTTGACAGTGATTTACAGTAAGCTACTTCTGTCAATGGTAGACCTAAAATTCGATGCGACTACATCTACATTCTACATGCCTTCTGAAGCACAGAATCATCTTACTTTTCAGGTGATGAAGCCTGCAATGTCCTAACCAAAATAAGGAAAGTCTCCCAAAGTGCTATTTTATTGAAGAGTGCCCTTTCGTCACCTTGTCTACGTCGACAGTCATCAGAATTAGGTTCTAGGTCTATCATTCACAAAAATGGCTTTGAAATGTTTATATAACCTAAAACGCACATTGAGCGGACAAAACGCTGAAATTTTTTTTTACGAAGTTTATGTCAGTTAAAAAGGGCAGAAATTGTTTAACTTATGCAAGGGTATATATTTGAATTAAACAGGGATTTTAATTTGACGCATTTCTGACATTATTGAATTATTATTGACCACTTTATCTTTTGCACAAAAAAAAACAATAAATATAATTAATAAAACAAGCAAGTAATATCGAATATTTAGGTACCTTTTTATGTTAAAATAAGCATATAGAAATTAACTAATCGGTATAAAGCTATAGTAAATAAAGTTAATTTTATATTACGGTAGCCAGCACACCTTAAAAGCGCCTTTATCCCGTAGTAGTAGGGGCGAAACTCGAAGTGTGATTGACCAGCTGCACGTACTAGCTACTGTACATTTGAAGCGTTTTAAAAGCCCAATGAACGCTGATCTTAGATTTAATCAATCATTTAACATTTTGAACACGTGTCTTGTATGGGTTGTTCCCTTATCTTAATATGTTAAAAAAGGATTTGTCCATAGAAGCGATGTTTGAAGAAAAAATACAAATTTCAAAGTACATTGACGAATTTAAAGCATTATTTTTATTTTTCAAGAAAACCGTCAATGTTCTTTAAAGTTTTTTACTTCCCCGAAAATGTTGCCAGATTACATCGTATCACATGAGGAGGGAGAGGGGCGATTTCACAGTTAACTACTTATATCATAATTATTTAAATTTTAACATTAAGTACATTCAATTGTCAATACACATATTTGCAGCTAGTTCATAATATATTATTTTAATATTTAAGTAGTAGTACAGTGTTGCAAGGAACATAACATTTTATTTGTGGTATAAATATCGTATACGTCTTTATGAAGTGCTAAAGTTGTTGAGTGGCGAAGTTCTTTATTGTTTTTACTAAGAAATAAATACTATGTTGCACTGACTATTAACTTCTTAAGTACCTTGTACCAATGACAGATCTTTTTAAATTAATATATATTTATAGACTTTTTTTGTTTGCCTTATCATTTATTTATACTATGTATTGTTCTATCTTCATATGTCAACTTGCTCAAAAGAGAGATACTAGTAAATAATTTTGCTCTATGTAATAAATTAAATGTCACAAATCATTCATATACAACAATAAGTATTTCAGATTTATTATGACAAACTAAAATGAAAATTTAACAAATATGGTTAATGTAAAATTTAACATTTCTTTTAACATTTCATGTAAAATATTGTTTTCGCGTTTCATAAAAAGAAGCTCATTTGGCCATATAGCTAGTCAAGTACCTAATAGTGTTGAATAGACTTTAAATACTGGTATTACGACTTAAAATCATTCGTTTCGTCAACTTGCCATAATTCACCTCTTATTATTCTTCCCAGTTTATCTATATCATTTCTCACCCCAATTTCTATATAGCGAATGGTTTTCTCACAACATTAACACCCGTTTGCATTAAACTTAAGAATCGCTTAAGTTGATGCTTAGAGCATTTAGGTGAGATTTGGTGAACATTTTGTTTGCTAGTAACCTTCAGATTTCTTTAAACTGCTTAGTTTCTGCCTACCTTTATGAGCCTAGTTAGACTGTTAGTGAAAACCAATTACTTTTTTAACTACGAAAAGCTTAAGACAAGGTTAGTGCAAACAGGTGTCAGACAGACTGTTTTTTCTGGAGACGTCTTTATTTTTATTTTTGGAAGAAGTAAATAAATCATCTTAAAACTAGAATATGCGCAAAGGCAGTCGAGGGCTGAAGTTCCTTTAGGTAATTTGAATAGATTTATTGACCATTCAGTTTTTTGCGAAGTAGTCACATACGCCTGCTAAAGATAGAAATAGGCTGATATATAATAAGATACATTTTATCACCTTATTCGTTGTACTAAAATCTTTCATCGAGATGTTCCGACACACAGAATAATTAAACGCGTGCTAGAATATTTATCTTTCTGGCTCTCAGTAAAAACAATTATAGCAAATTAAAGGAAAATAAAATAAATTAAACAACAGACTTGTTAAATTTTCTTGTTTGCTTACGGAAATGACTACTGCAGCCAATAGAATGCTTTATATCCTTAAGTTTTTCAATTATTGTTTTGACATTTAATAAAAAGAACTCTTGTTGACTATAATATGGTCTGTTTCATATCAATCCGGATAAAAGTTCATTGACCTCTTTCTTTCCTTAAAAGTTATTAAAAATAATGTAACGCCAAAATGTCTGGCATGGTCACACGCTCACCCCGCCTTCTACTACGGTATGCCAAATTACGTATTTTGCGATAATTTCGTATAGTTTTATCGTATCGTTTGAAATAAATGTGCTTATTGTATGCAGGTGTCAATGACCTTTTATCCGGATTAATAATATGAAACAAACCATAACCAGCCAAGTACCTAATTTGGAAAGTATCAGTGATACAGTTCAGATAACGAGTGAAGCTGTAAGTAAACACGGCATGTTACCGCTTACGATGTGATTACGTGACGCGTGACACTCATAATTAAAGCTATCAAGCGGCTTTATATAAGCTGCTTGTGATAGTCTATAAGCCTATATTGACTGAAAACGGTATTATCAACGAAATTCGGCTTTAGTGAGCTTTCGCTTGCAATTTCCATAAATAAAGCCACGTCAAATAATTTAATGTTAATTAATAGCCTATCCACACTGGGCCATTATTCGTGTGATGAGCACTGGTGTTTGCCTTGTGTCCAAATGTTGTATATTTATATTATGTATATTTATCGGCTGAGTGACACCCATAATACAGGCTCTACCTATGGTTTGTTTCATATTAATCAGGACAAAAGGTAATTGACGCCTGCATACAAATTTTTTTTCAAACGATACTATAAAATTGTAGGAAATTATCGCAAAATACTTAATTTGGCATACCGTAGTAGAAGGTGGGGTGAGCGTGTCCTTGCCAGACATTTTGGCGTTACATAATTTTTAATAACTTTCAAGAAAAGAAAGAGGTCAATGAACTTTTGTCCGGATTTATATGAAACAGACTATAGTTTGGGGATGCCCGCGTGTGAGGTGTTCCCATATTATTACTATTGTAGTCGACTAAGGCCTAATTACTCTAATCCGGGGACATTATATCGGCAGTAACCAATATAATAGGGAAGTTTCCTCGGAAAAAAGTAATCGATTCTAATTAATCCCTTTGTTAGATTATTGAAAAAAATTTAACACGTATTTTTTTTTTTCAATTTGACGAAGATTTACCGAATCAAAATGTATGAGAAGGGTACTATGACGTCACTTGTTTCGTACAATTTGTATGGCGGCGTGTCGTTACTGGAAATTTCAAAGTGCTGTATCGTCGGCATTTTTCGTTTGCCAGACGAAAAAAAAAATACGTGTACATTATTTTTTAGTAATCTAACTGACGGACTAATTAGATTTTTTTAGGACACTTCCTCATTGCAAACCTATATTCCTTTATAAGGTGAGTGGCGTGAATATAACAAGCAACTGTGTTAAATCTAGTTTAGAACTCATGTTTTATAGCTGAAAGAAAAGAGTAAACTAAGAAATTGAGTTTATCGCAGAACATCTTTTGTAAGTAAAGAGTTGCTTTTTTCCGAGTTCTAAGGTACTTCTCGGAAGAAAGATTCTGTACAAGGAAGCTTTATTTGCTTGAAGTCCTTTTGTACCCTAATTCAGTTCAGAACTAAACTAGTATTTATAGTAAAAAGTTCAGTAGTGGCTGAGTTTATTAACGATGATTATTGCTATTATCTTTAACCTCAATTTTATTGATCGTTTTAGGAAATTCCGATTCAAACACCCTTCAGGTAACAACGCCCGCACCCGCCGGCGGGGGCGCGGCCAGAACCAAAATCAAAATTGAAAATCAGAGACGGAGCCCCTCAGGCGTCGTCTCCTTCACGATGTTTTTCAATATCAACGCGCTAGGCCGTGGTCCGAGGCTCCTTTGAGCCGCCCCTAGACGCGTTGTTATATGACTTTTTTGGGGTAGAGTCTTCCGCTCCCTCGCAAGTCCGGTGAAGCTTGAGTGGTCGTACCTTTTCGACACAAGTTTAAGTCAATTAAAAAAAAAAACCGGTTCAAACCGCATTTATTACTGAAACAGATTTTTGGCAGTTAGTTTTTTACCCAAGTGGGTTAACACCGAATATTACAGTATATTATTCTGTAAAAATCTATTATCAGATGCACAAATTAATTGATTAGGTCTAAAATATCAAAATACCCAATTCCCAGATTGCCCAAATACCAAAATATCAAATGCCCACAATGTCCAATTAAGTGGTATAGTACTTTTTATGGCAAATTATGGCAAGGTGATGATTACAATAACTATGCCTAACAAAAGAATATTTCAGCATTATTAATCTAAAAATAATTTACAAAGTTTTCTGCATTAAATGGAAAGAAACATCCCCAAAGTACTTACTTAACATTGGCCCTCTTTTTCCTCACTCGACCTCACTCCTCAAACCATTCAAAGTTCGTGTTCCATAACGAATTGTTTAGAAAACTCCAGAAAAAGTTTCCGAGTACATAATTGTTGTTTATTGTAATCACGTGCCTGAAATTGTTTATCTGGGTCAGACAGACCCTTCCATCACACTTGATATACTTTCAGTTACTGTAAAATGAAATTACATAAAGTCTCTCTATTCATTTAACGGACTTCCTATGCAACATAGTAGTACTCATGAAACTAAACAACTTTCCTAAGTAACCTAGGTTGCAATCTCAAAAATAATATTAAACTTTTCATATAAACTTTATGGTCAGTTCACATTACTCCAGTAGCATTCCAGTCCAGCAATCCAATCCAGTGCTGGAATGCTACTGGAATAATGTGAACCGACACTGGAATGCACTGGAATGTACCCATTCCAGTGAGCATTCCAGTCCAGTGACTGGAGAGACCGTCAACTTTTCATTCCAGCTCACCCAATCCAGCGCCACTGAAATAGTGTAGACAGCCATTCCAGTTGCAATCCAGTGCTAGATTGAACTTTTAACAGTGAAAATCATTGTCACCGATGTGTTACCAATACAGCTACTCTTAAAAGACTGGAATAATGTAAACGATATGGTCCAGTCCACTACTGGACTGGATTAACCCGCTGGATCACCGGACTGGAATAATGTGAACCGGGCATTAGTAACGTAACCGGCTACTTTGTATGACAAGATGAATTTTTATTTTTATTTCAACCTATGTTCCTTAGGGAAAGTTGTACAGTTTCATGAGTACTACCACTATGTTGCGGATAAACAACCAGTTTAATTTCACGGTGTATATAAATAAAAAAAAAAACGGATATCTTGTGATGAGTTTGCATATGGTCAAATAGTAGTAATGAAGATCATTATTCGGGTTCTCTTAAATTAGTGCGCATATTCAAATATTGGTGAGAACATTGGTCGTTTCAAGAACACAATAATATGTAGTTTCAAATTGAAAATGGTTTATGTTACTACAGTTATTTTATCTCAGCAGCCGCCACTGCAACCGTCTCCTGCGACTAAGTAAATAAACATAAACTTCATCAACTTAAGTTTCATATTAATCCGGATAAAATGTCATTGACTCCTGCATACAATGCGCACATTTTTTTCAAACGATACGATAAAATTATTGCAAAATACGTAATTTGGTATGCCGTAGTAGAGGGTAATCGTGTGACCTTGCCAGACATTTTGGCGTAACATTATTTTTTATAACTTTCAAGAAAAGAAAGAGATCAATGAACTCTTGTCCGGATTAATATGAAACAGACCATAGCCACTTAATGCCTATGGAGTGTGTATAGACACGCGCTCTTGTGTGCGTGCTACTAAACTGAGCGTTACGCCACAAATTACGTATAGCGGCGGCGCGCGGCGCGCCTAGACAGATGGCCCACTCGGAACTAAGCGCCATATTTTTACGCACACATTGATCATTGCGTTTACAGGCCGCTCGGACCACGCTCCATACAAGATCGGACCACGTGCAGTCGTCGCTCTCGCGATTATTAACAAAGTATTGATGTTTGATGTGCTAAAAAAATGGATAAGTGTTCTTATTACTGTTGTAGTGTATTTGGCTGTTTAAACACAACACAAAAATGACGATACACGTTTTTCAAGGAGTCAACCAAGTTTAGGTAGTTAATTTCAAGGACGGCGGGAGTGGACCTTCTGGAAACTTTTTATTTTGTGGTTACGCACACAAAGACAATGTGTACATACAAGTCACACACAAGTATGGCTCGCCTGCACTCGTGAGATAAAACATGTGTGTTTAAATTTCCACATGCTATCTGGTTTCTCTTAAAATCACCTTTTTTTCGATTTGTCACTAAAGACCTTGCTCTAAGCGTAGGTTATTCAGACAGGAGGGTGGCATAACAAATTTTGGAAGGGCCTAGATAGAGATCATCAAATAATATTATAATAGCATAGAGTTGAGTTTATCTCTTAAAATTACACAAAATTATGCGTTTATTCTTTTTCATTGTTTTTTTTGTTCGTCCTAAGAGGTGCAGCCAAAAAAGTTTGCCAGCCCAAACAAAACCTACATCCTTCGTCTGCGATAAAAATGATGATGAAATCAAGATTCGGAATGTAAAAATTTACATTTAGAATAGAATAGAATCTAGTGTGAGAATATTTAAATATGTGCGCTAATTTAAATAATAATGAGTGCTTAAGTTGTATGAGGATAGGGCACGTATAACGACTAACATTTTTATACATATAATTTAAATACATTTAACATCTGATCTATATCCACTTATAGACTAAAAATTGAAAGAAAATTGCTATGCAGGCAGATCCAATTCTGCTGAGATGAACATTGAAAAGATGAACATTATAAAAACATAATAATATACCTAATACAATATATAAAGGCCGGTTCACACATATAAAAATTAAATTAAATTACATAATTGTAAAAACAAAACAGTCCTAGGTTAATCTAGGTAGCAATCTTCGCAGCATAATATATTGCCTAACATTAATTAACCGGCGAACGCGTCGCCCACAATTTCCCTTCAATTTCAATCATGTCACAATCCGAGAGTTGCCTCGATACAATAATACATTTAATATCTACAACAACTACTTACACGAAGCTCACACTAACTATTACCAGCAGTACCACAAGCTCTTTGACTAGACTCAGTTTTGTTATAAAAATATATGTATTGAAGTGGTGACTGTCAAAATGTACAGACGAAGTGAAAGTACCATAAAGGAGAGATATTCCGAGAAAAATATCAGTAGATATTCTTTCTGTAGTATTTTTCATGCTCACACTTTATTGACGCTTGTATAACAGAAATTGTAAATAATATTTGGATCCTATTAGTAATGTAGCAAACATGAATGCACAATTTGTAAAACTGTCTATCTTTATACAATATTTGAATAAATTATGTATTTTATTATATCGTCACTGGAAATCCAATTTTACTGAAGCGCCAAAATGCAGTTTCGAGAAAAAGCCGTTTAAAGTTTTTTTTTTACGAAAAAAATTTATAACTTTTTACCTAATCACTCAAAATTGATGAAACAAATAGGTAAAAAATGCTTTTCGTTTCTAGTATTTTTATTAGTATTCTGTTTGTTGTTTTTCTAGCTAGTTTAGGAGATAAATGGCGGTTCAGTAAAACGAACCTCAATTTGTAGCAAGTCAGATTTTCTTAAACGCCATCACATTAAACTATCTGTGTCATCAAATACTACTTATTACCTATCTCAAAAATAAATAAAAGTGCGATAAAATTACTTTTATCTGATTTTGCTACGATGTTGGGAATTAAAATTACTTCTGAATATTTTTTCTTACTGCACAAAACTAGCAAAATTCCTTATAATGACGCCATATTACCAGATAAACACAACATATTTACTTTTGCCATAGTAAAATAAGAAGGCTCAATTATACCCAAAGAATAATTTTGATTTGGAAATGATTCGCATGGCTAATAAAAGGTCTTCAATTCTATTAAAGCAAGACGAGGGATAGTTTTTCAGTTTGAAGAAGATGCTTTATGCTACCAGCGATACAAAATATTATGATCTTAGAGCCTCTGACTCGCGACTACCACCAATTTTCCACCTTGATATACGCTAATCTTTATAGGTTCAAAATTGTTACTAATAAGAGATTAGAGAAATGCGGACGTTAAAGTTGTGGCGACTACGACAGCGACAGTTGGACGAACTAAGCTTTTCATCAATGTAACCTAGTGGCCCAAGAGTGCCAGGCTAACCTGATACTACCTATAGGTACTGATGTTATCCCAGCCTTTCTACAATACGCCGGGCAACAAATAAAAGCTGTGCTTCTGAAGAAGATGATACACTGATATTGAAAACTCTTCTGAAGCTGATTGATTTCGACTAACAACATAGATGAATCACATCTAATTAGTGATTCTCTTTTTTTAAAAAGGAGACAAAACTCTGTCAATGAAAATCAGACTCTTTCCTTCCCCTTCTATGTCAAATATAAAATATATTCTCAAGAACTATTAAAAATTTTCTCGCAAATAGGTCTAATGAATTTCAGTCTACCGGTCAAACACAGTACCATGAACTTCACTCCCAATAATTTAAGTTACATTAAACAGACGCAGCTACCTTGTTGGGCATTGATGAGCTAAAAGAAAATGTTCCAATCGAAACTTGGACCCTGCTGGAGTCTGTTCAGAGATGCTGAAGTTATAACCGGTATAAAGAGATGCTGAAGTGATTGTATAAGACAGCTACTGGAGATATCCAGGTTTAATACTCTCGGATGACGAAGTATTTTGGTCAAAACTGCTTCATGCTGCATTAGAGGATGTATTTAAGCTTCTGGGCTATCTAATGTCTAAAATTTCATCATCATTTGGCTGAGACTAAAAATGACCTTTGCATAAATCAAAAGTTTGCGGATTCTGTCAATCAGATGAAAGATAAGCAGTGCAGGAGTTGGTGAATCGTGAAATAAAAAAGAAAAAGCTCAAAAAAAGGACACTCAGTATGTGCAGAAACTTATACCCATACTGAGACTGCCTACTGTGCCTGCTTTGTCGTTTATAAATACTTATAATGTTTTTATTAATATCTCATTAAGTATATATATATGTCGGAGATTGAAGCCAGATTGATCGTTTAAATCGATTGTAAACATCGATGACAGTTTTTATTTTACTTTCTCGAGTATCAGAGGGTAGAATCAATATAGTTGACCGGTGTGAAGTTGGCGCGGTGACGTTTGGCAGGAGGCCCTACTACCGGGAGTGGGAATGGGTGGTTCACTCACATAAATAGCGCTGCTCAGGGCGGGCGAGCCCTCTGGGTAGATCTGCAGCCGCGTTGATAACTTTGTGTGTCTGAGAGTGTGATTCTGGTGGACGTACTGGTCCGGTGTGTTTTGTGATGTGTGATTCGATGTGTGATCTGGATGTATGTTGAAATAATGGTTGTTGGAATATTGTTTGTACCACAGTCCAGTGGTGTCTGTAAACCGTGAGTAAAGTGATCTAATTATCGTGTCGCTAGCAAGGTTGGCTAGGTTCTGTATTCGTATGGTGTTAGCTATGGCATTGTTATCATGACCGCGGGTAGAGTAACTGTAATACGGTCGAGTTACATAAGGTCCGGGCGGGGAGGCCCCTTGGTTGGCCAGTTTGTAAATGTTCAGTGTTTCCATGCCAGTTTCCCCTTATGGCATTTTGATGGTGCTCGGATCTACCTAAACCCCTTTTAGGGATTGATTAGGTCCCGATCGCTCATGATAACAAACAATCGAGTCTATGGTGGTATAGTGTGTTCCAATTGTAATGGAATTCGATATAGTTGGTAAAGTCTGTTTCAATTGTAACGACATTCGATATAGTTGGTAAAGTCTGTTTCAATAGTGATGACGAATTGGGGTAGTCCTGACAAAGATAGTGTACGATGGTTCTCTAAAAGTTATTGTAGCATACGCCCACGCTTAGTGTGTTTCCGCGTGTAGCCCTTTGCGGGTTTCCTTTATTTATTTGCTTTCCCCACCACCGTTTTGTCTCCATTTCCGACATCAGAAGTGCGATAAAGGACCCTGTATTGTAAAGAATTTTCGGGATTAGGATCTGCAGACTACGGGATTAAGGATCAGCAGTTGGTAGAAGTTTATTTTTCATTCGATCTTTGGAACATTTTTATTTTAAGTAGAAAAAAAAATACTATGCTGTGTCCGAATTGTCGAAATAGTCAAGATTTTTGAGTGTCAAATATTGGTATTGATTGATCGGATGGATTAATTGAGATTTTTCTGATTGTGAAACAAGTGAAGTAAAATCGGTTTTACTCGTGGTAGTTAGAATTAGAATTAATTAGTGTTCTTTCTTAACGGTATTCTAGGGTAACGTACACGCCGATTTATACTAGGTGCGGTAGTATTTCTGTTTCATTTTAATAAGATGTGAGTGCGTCAAGTTTTGTTGTGTTTGTGTACCAATCGTTATCGTTAACGTAGTCCTGATGTTGTACGCCAAATAATGCGCGCCTAGTTTGACGTTTGCGGAAAATAGCCCGTTGTACCAATAGGGTTTTGCGATTGAATTTTGAATTTTAATTGCAGAGATAATCGGATGAGTCGTTTGTCAGTGTAACGTTTAGACCGTGCGTGATTAAAGTTTTGTGATTTATTGTTCGATTGGCTACGTGGTTCGAAAACGTGATTCCGGCATATAGTACCCACTTCGTTCGATTTTACTGTGAAAATTAGTTTGTTTAGTTGTTTAAAAAAATAGTGCGGTACGAAATCAGTTAAAATTTAATACTCGATGTAAACAAAAGCCGTTTCAAATCTTTAAAAATTATTGAGAGTTCGTTGTACGTTAAAAGCGGTATTAGGAGTTGCTTTTAATTAGTTTCGAATCGAACACACGATAGGATTAGAAAGATGCTAACGGATCATGTACCAGTAGATGTTGATTTAGATAATAATGTTAATGACGATAATCAAGTTTAAGTTTTGTAATGATCGAGTAAGAGATTCTATCGGCCGTATTGTTGTCGACCGTACCAGTGGTTATTACGTAGTCGTAGCCCGGTAGAAATCGGTATCTCCTGAGGCAACTCAGGTAGTCCGTGGGTGCGCGATGCGCGTTTAACTCTGGCGGAGGTCGTGGTCTAGAGAGACCGTAGTGTGTAGCCAGTGGGTGGTGCACATGTGTTGTTGTCGACCGTACCAGTGGTTATTACGTAGTCGTAGCCCGGTAGAAATCGGTATCTCCTGAGGCAACTCAGGTAGTCCGTGGGTGCGCGATGCGCGTTTAACTCTGGCGGAGGTCGTGGTCTACAGAGACCGTAGTGTGTAGCCAGTGGGTGGTGCACACGGGCGATACACTCGATGGATATGCGTACACAAGTGTTTGTGATGTGAGAGAGCAATGTGATTGCTGGTCGGCCAGGGAGCCGTGGCGATGAAGGTCTTACTCGAGGTTGTCTGTAAAGCTTGGCGGTATATGTTGTAGTAGAGTTAACGTTGCGCGTTGATTTGAACGCCATTGGTACATGGTCCAGGGTATTGATGTTTCATAATCTATGTTAAGGAATAAGATTTGTTAAAATAAAACGCGTCGTTGTTACTTATTTCGTTCTAAAAAAAAAGCTAAGTTTTAAATGTGGATACGCATAGTACGGAGCGTAAAAATTGTTCGTATAAAGTTTCGTGTTTTACCGTTAGTAGAAGTTGTCGAAGGGTTAAGTACCATTGAATTTCGATGAACGAAATTAGAGAAATTGTAAAACTGGAAGTGAGGTTCTGAGTTCGATTTTACTGTGGTGTAGTTGACCGAAGCGGAGGCTTGGATGAGCCGTAGTGCGTAGAAATCGGTGTCTGCTTTGAGTGGTACATTGATGTTTTTCTAGGGGACGCTCTTTTTTAAAGTAAGAGACGCGCTCACTTTTGAAACGGGAATAGTCCACTTTAAGTAGTCCGTGCATGCGCGGCGAGCACCTTGCTCTGGCTGAGGTTATGTTGTGTTTGGGTCTTGGAGAGACCATGGAGTCATAGAATTGGACTTGTTGAGTCCAGGAGAGATGGACATTGGGTGTGGCTATGTGATAGCCGTAGACCGCGACTAAGATACCTCATGTTTGACTTTGAAATTGTTTACTGTTTTCGACTAGTGATATCACGGTGATTGTGACTGTAATAATGGTACTTGATCGCTTTTACTGTAATTGAATTTATCTAGCAGGGATTAAAAACCGGTAATGTTTTGGTCAGGAATAGCCGAGCGGTATTAAGTGTTGCTTTTAATTAGTTCCGAATCGTACACACGAGGACGTGTGTCAGCGCAGGATGGCCGTGTCGGAGATTGAAGCCAGATTGATCGTTTAAATCGATTGTAAACATCGATGACAGTTTTTATTTTACTTTCTCGAGTATCAGAGGGTAGAATCAATATAGTTGACCGGTGTGAAGTTGGCGCGGTGACGTTTGGCAGGAGGCCCTACTACCGGGAGTGGGAATGGGTGGTTCACTCACATAAATAGCGCTGCTCAGGGCGGGCGAGCCCTCTGGGTAGATCTGCAGCCGCGTTGATAACTTTGTGTGTCTGAGAGTGTGATTCTGGTGGACGTACTGGTCCGGTGTGTTTTGTGATGTGTGATTCGATGTGTGATCTGGATGTATGTTGAAATAATGGTTGTTGGAATATTGTTTGTACCACAGTCCAGTGGTGTCTGTAAACCGTGAGTAAAGTGATCTAATTATCGTGTCGCTAGCAAGGTTGGCTAGGTTCTGTATTCGTATGGTGTTAGCTATGGCATTGTTATCATGACCGCGGGTAGAGTAACTGTAATACGGTCGAGTTACATAAGGTCCGGGCGGGGAGGCCCCTTGGTTGGCCAGTTTGTAAATGTTCAGTGTTTCCATGCCAGTTTTCCCTTATGGCATTTTGATGGTGCTCGGATCTACCTAAACCCCTTTTAGGGATTGATTAGGTCCCGATCGCTCATGATAACAAACAATCGAGTCTATAGTGGTATAGTGTGTTCCAATTGTAATGGAATTCGATATAGTTGGTAAAGTCTGTTTCAATTGTAACGACATTCGATATAGTTGGTAAAGTCTGTTTCAATAGTGATGACGAATTGGGGTAGTCCTGACAAAGATAGTGTACGATGGTTCTCTAAAAGTTATTGTAGCATACGCCCACGCTTAGTGTGTTTCCGCGTGTAGCCCTTTGCGGGTTTCCTTTATTTATTTGCTTTCCCCACCACCGTTTTGTCTCCATGTTCCGACATATATATTAACTTCTGCAAATCAGGAACAAATTGCACGGCCTCACAGTAATATTTTCATAGAACAGATGGTTATTCCTCTAGCACCTCTGTCACTGTCAATTACACAGGAATTTACTGATATCCTTCTGGCCGGTCACATTATTACCATTGAAATAAATTATCAACCAAAGCAAATATACTAATAGCCATAAACTTGGTAAAAAAATAGTGGCTAAATTACGTATGAGCCAATGCCTCTTTCAATCCGAGGTGTAAAAATTTCTTATTCGCCATTTATCATTCCTAGTAACATAAGTCAAAATTACTTAATCATCAACTATACATCAACAAAGCAAGGCAATACAACTTATACGACACACGTCAAAAAAACGCCGGATTTTATTTCGTTTCAGTAACGGCGAAAAAAAATAACCGCCTTTTTTTGGGTTACTGAAACGCCACAAAAGTGCTCTGATCATAATGCTAGTTAGACAGATCGACGCGGAAAAATTCGCTGATCCCGAATATGTATATAAGTCAATATGGCCAAGTTGGCGGTTCAGTAATATTGCCTTTCCAGTGACGATATGTTTATTTACCTTTATCTTTATGAACTTCAGTAGACAATTTTATTTATATTGCTAAGACACCAATTTCTGAATCATTTTGATCGCGCTTGGATTTCCAACATGATATCCGAGAGATCAACAAGAACATAAATAATTAGATTTATTATAAAATAATCTAAAAGGACCTAGTGAATAAATTGTTACAGATGAAAAAAAAATGTTTGTTTTGTCCTACAGCAGAGAAAACAATAACAATATCTCACCGAAATTGCAATAAAATACAAACAAACGTGCTCGAGTGAACCGGAATGATTGTGGATATAGACAAACGAGTAACTCCAGTGAAGCGAGCGTTTGTGTCTACACTGACACATTGATGCATGCGAGCAGTGAAAGTTCTGACGCACATTATTTTTGTTATGTTTAGGGGTTTATCTAGTGATGTGCCGTTCCCTGAAATATTCCCATACTAAGAATGCTACTTTCCGTTTCAGGCCAACTAGGACGATTCACTAAGATCTGTAGGGTCGAAAACACAACCCCGGTCTTCCACATCTAGCCAGCTTGAACAGCAAATTTTGATGGAATTTTCTTGGGAACGAGAATTTCCCGGGAACGGTGGGAATGTTCCCGGGAACGGCACATCAATAGGTTATACAAACAGAAAGCGCTCACGCGTTTAAGCGTTTCCAACATCCGACGCACTTGGACTGTAGTTCGCGCCCGTTGTGTTTAAAATCAAACAGGAGAAATTTTGACAGCGTCGATTTACAAATGCACGCTCGAAAGCAGAATGGAACTCAAAGCGCTTAAAAGATTAAATCACACTCAGAGCATTCACTGTTATAAAGAATATTTGTATTGTGTTTTAGCGTTCCGAGTTCGCCTTCTGCGAGAGCAGCGGGCAGTTGTTGCCTGTCTCTCTCTCCTTGTGGTTATTGTCAGCTATGAAATACATAATGAACGGAAAACTGTTCCTTGCTTGAACGCGAGATAGAATCCTAAAGGGTCACCGAAACAGTAATTTGCAAATTTATTTAAGTGATGGTTGCAAATTTTATCGTTTACTTCAAGTCCATCACCTTCTTTGCTCAGTAGTTTATGATGAAGGCTTGATGGCTTGACCTAAGTATCTGAGCACTGAGTTTCTTTTAATAAGATTTTTTGAATATTATGTTTTTGTAATGTTAATATGCGTACTTTCACTTCGACAGAACAATAATTATTATTATTAAGAAACGCAGACAGGTGGGTACTGTCGAATCTATGAAATAAATATTTTTATCCATAAGATTGTGCATTATTATTAGTATCAGTTAAATTATAGGCAATTCATTTTTTACCTATTCAACAATATTCAAATATTTTATGTAGGTTGGTACATTATTCGGACAACATTGATACAATTTTAATTTTAATCTGTGCATCACAGCACTTGCGTAATCTTATCAACGACAAAACTAGATATTATACTAAAGAACGAAATTTAATTTGGTCGTGTATTAGTATAATCAACATAGTAAATATTGCTCCCAGTTCAACTGTGGTTCAACTAACCATGTTGAGGGTGACTAACGAAGTGCATTCACTAACTAACAAACCACTTGAGGAAAAAGTTTGGTTCGTAGAGCCACATAAGGCTCTTTTTTTCAATAATTTAACGCATGGATAAAATGCTAGACAACTCGGAACATCAATGAGCCTAACAGCGATATTGCGTGTCAAAAAGGCTTCATTTAACCTTTCAAGAGCTCCCTTCCTCAAAACAAATTATTCCCGCTAAAAGCTCACCGTTCCCCACAGATATTACGAAGCAGTTTAAACAATTTGACGAGGGTGGGGAATCGCTAACACCATTACGTGCCATTACTGATCATCGCCTACAGCCACCCTTCATTTAACACTTCACGGCAAAAATTTGCGAGCCTTAACACAATCACGACCCAAATTAACATTTCTTTCTTCAGCAATATTTACACCGAACGCCTTAACTACCATCGATTATTGACATCGTGTCTTTTCTATCCAGTTAACAACAAATAACATTTCTTTCTTCACTATTTATACACAATTTCACATATCTACCTAAGCGTTGTGGAACGTCCAATAGTAATCTCAGTTTTTGTCGGCACAGGCCTTAGCGCGGTTCAGCCTTGGAAGCTAGTAGCTTCCTCACGTGGGGCTTACCGCGAGGGTTGAGCTCATCTGGAGGGGGGGCTGGAGCGTCCCGTTGTGGCTCGTGAGGGCCGAGGCGTGTGGGGGGCTTGGCGGGGAAGGGGGGTCTTCGTCGACGTCTGGGGGCTCTTCAGGCGGGGCGGCGGCAGGCCTGACGTGGTCGAGCCGAGGCCGCGGCGAGTAGCGCGGCGTCAGCGGGATGCCGCCGACGACTGGGTGCGATTTAAGATTCCCCCCTGGAGGACGTGGTCGTGCATCAGACGCTCGTTCTCCTGCCGGACTGCGGACAAAGAGGAGGCGCGATGAGATCGTGGCGAGGTGCGCTCTTAGGGCGGACTTGCTGGGAACTAAGGGGGAGCATTCCCAGGGGTGCACGGAAGCGTAGAGGAACTGTTCCGATTAATTTATTTTTATGACACTGGATGTTGACATTGCGAGAGGGTAAGTACGAAGAAATTTCATTAGATCTTGTTGCATTTCACGTCATCTCTAATATAAACAGCTGTGCCAAATGGTTAATTTTTCTTAACTGCTATATTTTGCTCCCCTTTTTAGTGAAAAGAACGAAATATATTCACAAAACATTACTTGTAAAAAGAGCTAGTAAACTGATCAAAAAACTTGGACCAAGTCTACCAGCTTATGACAGTTCCTCTATCTTTCTATTCCGTGCAAGAATTTCTAGTGTCTATGTCAGGACACTTGGGTTTTAAATTACGTGGTGGGGCTTTCATTCTTTGAGAGGGGCTACAAAAAGGTATTGTTCTGAACAGGTTCGAATGTATTCATACTTCTAAGATCTGAATGATGAACACGCAATCATCATCAATGGTATACTGGTTCAATTCAATTACGAGGAATACGATGTTATTTGCCAAGACAGGAGGGTATGAAATCTTGGTAAAAAAGTCAACATACTCTATATTTCAAGGTTAGGTCATTCCTGGATATCTAATAAACTCCAATTCGTTACAGATTGTGGTTGTTCAACTATAATTTTATAATTACCTAATTCTAGGGTAGGTTTCCTAAACTGGAACGCTCGGCTCTCCTAAGGGAGAGTGTCGATTTTTTAAGAGCTTATACATATAAGTACAGTGTACTTGACAAAATATTGACAGTATTGTTCAGTCAAGGGTTTAAGTAACATTCCCGGGTACAAAAAGAATCGACTTTCCTATACAAAATTTGTCATTTTAATTGGATAGTTTGTATGGAGAAGTCAATTTCTTTTCCGAAAAAAGTTTTTTTAGTGAAAGTTCTGTATAGAGATCGTTAAACAATATCATTATAATGGCAGTTAATGTTCATTTTCTAAAACGACAGAAGACGTTTGTTTATTTACATGTTTCTGTTGTCTGGCTTTCACGTCATAAAAGGGGCGAGCCAAAAAAAGGTTGGGTACCACTGTACTAGAGTCATGGGATGTGACCCTATTAGTATCTTAATTACTATCATCTAAGTTAATGCCATCAGTATTGTTAGAAAAAAGCTGCGAGAATATTAGTTAAAGGTTAAATAAATTATTATAGTAAAACATAGAAACGCTTTATTTATGTTTATTCATTCTTATCTGAACTGATGGAATCATAATCCACCAGTTTTAAAAAAAAACCTTTAACGAATCGTATCACTCAGTTATTAGACTTTTATACGGTTTAAGGTTACCTCGTAAAAAAGACAATGTTTACAAGTACAAATACAATAACGATAAAGATAGAGAAAGATATTCGATACGGTTGTCAAGTACGATAATTTTCGAACATAAAAATCTTCTAAAAAGATATTTTGAAATTATTAATTTCACCATAAAACCAAACTTCCTCATATCAAATAAAATTTATAAGTACCTACTCGTATGTAGAGAGTTATAAATGTTGAACACACGTGTCAGCCCAAGGACTTTCCATCAAAGGATGTTCAGACAAGAATTTTGTGTGAAATTGACAAGGTTGCGTGTCCCGTGGTACCTCCAAACCTGCAAATTGTTCCCTCGGCTGCGTTCAACAAACTTACTGGAGATCACTGACTACGCGATTCGGAAGACTGCCTTTCAATCAGCATGGTGCTTGTAATATTGGTACTATAAGGAAGTTGGTAGAAGTTACCATTTAAAGAGCGAATCACGGAAGCGCGACACCACCGCATCGCGAATAACTATATTTCGACACCACTGAAGGTCGAAAAGTTCTATGAAAATAATTGAGATTGGCAGCCTCGCAAGTCCTATTCCTATTTGTATTGTATTGTATTGTCCTTGTTATTTTAAAGACACTTCCTTTATTCACTTAGCACGGCAAGTCAAAAAAACTTCGGAAACTTCGGATCTTTCCCTTAACTCTTCACTACGATGAACTATCCTGTCCAGGCGGCGTGACCTGGGAGCAGGAAGATGTCAAAATCAAACTGACACAATCCATGAAAATAAATATGGTCCAAAAAGGGTTTGAATTTACAATGTACTTGCAGTCAGGCCGACAAGCAAAAGAGATGGCATGACTAATACCACAGTACTTACTTAGTGAGCATCAGAAATCAGAAAACAGAAATTTTATATTTGTTTTGGACATCACAACACAACATCACAGTGAAAGACTTTCATTTGGAATTCATTGATTTTTTGTAGAGGGATCTTTTATTTATTTTGCTATCTTGTTGACGATTTTAAACTACATACGTTAGTATAATGTAATGTACATATTTTACTTTTAAAAATTCCATTGTTATTCATTCATTCAAAACGAATTAAAAGTAGATGGGTCACACACATACCGATATGATGGGCAATAGTTATTAACTTTCCTGTTATATATTATAGAGATATTTAATTTAAAGAATTTTTAATAAATGCAACATTTAAATTTAATGCAGGGTCCAAATTAGGTTTTTTATCTATGCTCAGCTCAAGGCTCATTCTGCTGTACCCAAAATGATGAAACGGGGAACCTTTAAAGGAGCATTAATTTGTCCTAAACAAATACGGCTGCGAGACCAACCGTAAAACGCTATTTCCTCGAGCGATTCAAGTTACATTGCTCCATTTTATAGGAGCACTTGTAAGTTGAACGCTTATGAGCGAGCAATCTATGTCAAAAAGAGCGATCATAGTTTACAATTGCTCTTCTTGTAACGAGCTAAATTAGCAGTAAAATAACGCTGTTACGTACCACTTTAACACGAAATTTCAAAAGGTAAGATTAACTATTAATAATTTATAAGGTAATAGAGTGAAAAGACTGATATATGTATTATTGAAAGTTGAATTAGAATAAGTCACCTTTTATGCTATCAATAGATGTGTGTGTAAAGTATGATATTATTCCTAAAAGATTATTTCGCCATTCTCACAGTTTGAATGTATTTTTATATACCTAATTGTGCGTCTATGGTTTCATGTGGTGTAGCCTACCTATGTGTTTTTAATTTATATATTCGTTTTTTATTTGTGAAATAAATTATGAATCACGCATAGATAATATTTAAAATAGAAGACGGATACATAAATAGATAGAATTGTAACTGTCCTATTTCATTACTGGTGTCAATAAAGAATATTTGTATACAGGTGGGACCAGGGAGCTAATGAAACGAGCTTTCTTGAGGACTACATGTTTATTACTGACTTACAATGACTAACAATTACACGATTCTTAATACCTAGACAACAAATCAACAACAAACAACAAACAACAAACATGTCACTTAAAAAAGTAATAAAATAAAGTCTTATGTTACGATATACCTACGTAAATAATTTCGCCGTTTTAATGAAATACCACAAGCTTCTATTAAACTACATAGTTATTCACTGCATTTTATTAAATGAATCACTCGCACTTGCACATCACCACTTACGATTATTTAGGTATTCGCGTTGCGATACCGGAGATGATGACGGCGGCGCGGTGACAACCACACGCTTCTGACGATGATGACTTAGGCCGGCTGACCCGAACCTTGGCCCGAGCCTGAGCCTGAGCCTGAACCTGAGCGCGTCTCACGCTCGCGCGCTTCCCTGAATCGCCGACTTACAGAACGACGGATGGCATCCTCTCGTAGCATTTCACGCATCCAAGAAGCGTGGCATCTCTTGTAAATTCGATAAACGATGCTCAATAATCCGGCCAGTAGCACAATGGCTATTATCATCATTAAAATGTTCATCGTGGACACATGGAACTTCAGTTCGTCTATTTGGGCGTTGTTGTTACCACCTGCTGTCTGCGGGATAATAATGTCCTCTTTTTCGACCTTTGATTGACACATGATGATGATTTTTCCACAAAATTTCCAATAAAAAAAGAAGAACGCACGTGTTACATTTTCTAATTTATTTCACTGTCCAACACGTACACACTCATCACTCGACCATTATTACAAAGTTCACAGAATATTCCCTGTAATTGGAAACGCTCAGTCCGCTATATGATACAAAAATCCGCCGCGTTAGCTGGCAGTGGTCGCCATATACAGGTGGGACCAGGGAGCTAATGAAACGAGCTTTCTTGAGGACTACATGTTTATTACTGACTTACAATGACTAACAATTACACGATTCTTAATACCTATACTACATTTGTATAGTATTGTATAGATGTTTTATAAACAAAAGAGGCTCATCTGTAAAGCGCAGTACATTCCAACTTTGAATCTGAGCTATGAATAGCAACGCTGCATTTGTAACGCATTTGTAGGTACGGCATTTTGTAAATCAGACGCCTCGTCGTCAGTTATTATGTTGCGAAGTGCATTATCAACTGCACTGCAAACTCAATGCAATTTCGTATAATATTCACGTAACGGCTCTAGATTTTGCTCTAGATGTAACCTGCATTGTAATTACGCTTTTAATAGTGAAGCATATGACTGGTATTACAACAGGAGTATGTATACTTTAGTTTAGTCTTTGTCCAAAAAGGGTAAAATTGCGCGTACTTAGTGCGAAACGACATCGACAACTTTTACAGCATAGTTACAGGTCTCACAAGTTCCTTTTTGCCTACCGTACCTTCCGAGATGTGTCTGTACTGACATTGTATTGGAGGAAGAAATTTCAATATGGCGGATTTCTCGCAGCACCTTGACAATAAAATGTGAGATGATCTCGTGGCACAGTACTTCATGCCGCCAAATTATTCGCCTCTTCTGAACAAGCATTTATCTAGAAAGGTTTTTTATAATAAGGTAATAGACAAATTTTATTAATACTAAACTGTGTGCTGCTCATTTTGCCAGAATGAATTGGTGCAGAAGAGTTCTTGAGTGGAGACATGGGATATAAGTAACCAAGGAGATAGAAGAAAAAACCAAGAAGAAAACAAAAGAGATAAAAGATGATTTCAAAGAGGTGACGGGTAGGATCTGGATCCTAGCTGCCCAAAATAGGACAAAATAGAAGGAGTAAAAGAAGGCCTACAACAAACTGAACAGATTCAATCAGGTCCACTTATAAGCTAAACAAGGTACAAAATTATGTCTTAAGTCAAAAAGGGGAAAGGATTGTTCTTGTTACTTGACGCCGCATCATTCCTTGAACATTGCAGGCGATGGGAAAAACAAATGAAATTCCGCTTTACAGAGCAAACGTTGGATTTCAAAGCGCCACTGAGAGCTGATTGAAATTCAACCCACGTTCTATTATTTAACGCCATGCAAGAATTCAGAATTACCCTCTTTCTTTCTTTATTTTCTCCGATATCGGTAAATAATTTCTGGATATTCATAATTGGATATTCCTGCTTAAGAAATACGATAAATGGTATTTGAAAAGGATTTGAATTGACGTTATTACATTCTGGTTATTACGCTCCAACTTAAATGCAAATTCTTTCAAAGGCTTTAGATAACAAAAAGGGACAGGAGATTGTCAATTTCAGAAATCAGAAATCGTTTATTTGATTTGGACATCACAACACAAAAATAAATAATGAACCACAAACATTAACAACAATCACGTAAACGTTTTAATTCGTTTCAGTGACGTCAGACATTAAGGGGCGGTGATCGCACTATTTAAAATTAGACATAGTTTGACAGCAGCGCTCTTTTTTTAATTCAATAATTCAAAATTAGGTTCATGCATCTCCCGTTCTTTTCGGTTCTCATATGAACTATAAAGATCGCTGATTTGGAAGAACTACCACAAATAAGTATTATGAAAACGTTAAGTGATTCATTGGTTTTTAGTATTTAAGAAATTCTAAATATTTTTCATGCCGCTATCACCTATCATCTCAGTCGCACCCTCGAACATGGCCCTTTGGGTAAATAACATTGAATACTACCTCTAAACACAATACATAATATCAGTCTATTATACTTATCTCGACTGCTTTCTATACATACTTACTATTATTTAAAACTATGGCTTATTTCATAGGTACATCTATATAACATTCGTCTCATATTAGTTCCAGATTTGAATGGCATCGTCTGGCAAAAGATCAATTTTTGTCAATTTCGCCGGTCGGCGAGATTTAGCTAAGGCGAAGGCGAGGTAGGTTATTTTCTATGGATGTCATTATAGTATGTAAGTCTTAATAATGCAGGTTGAATCTGATTGTTTGAAAAGAAAGATGATTCTGTGTTTAGCAAGGCACGTAAAGCCGTTGGTCCTGGCTACCGTCTACGGATGTCGTCGTTATAGGAGCCAGGTCAGAAGCCTTAGGGTCTAGACAGACGAACTGTTTCAACTGCAATCTGCAGCCCCAATGCAGTTTGAATGCAGCAGCGACCGTCCGTCTGTCTAGACCCTTAAGCGGCTCAATAATTCTGACTCAAGGGTTTGTGAGGAAGTTAGCTAAACCTTGGAAACCACATAAAAAGGTTACCACACCTCATACGATGCCCACAGGAACAGTTGGGTTGTACAATCAACCACATAGCGAGAAAAATAGCACGGGTACAGCACAGTACAATAAAATAATAATACCTGTAATAAAAAAAATAAAAAATAAAGAAAAGGAAAGTAAAACCCTTTTAAACTTAAGTTTATGTCACTTTTAAATTTAATCAAATAATTAACTATAATATTGAAAAAGGATCTTTTTATTTAAGTAAATTTTTTGTGATTTTATTTGGTGTACCTACCTAAGAAAATACCTACATAAGAAAATAATACAAAGTTTATAAAGAGTACATTTTTTATAAATATACTAGCTTCCCGCCGCAGCTCCGCTCGCGTTAATAGTTTTTCCCGTGGGAATGAGTGTTGGGTATTGTATTCGCCCTCTCACTCTCTCACTCTCTCGCTCATAGATTGTCTAAGCACATGTTTGTGTGTCGTGCAAATAAATCAGTACCTATTAATTAATTACAGTGTTTAATTTAAATACATGACAAATTGGCGGCGAGGTTGGAATTTTCCTGTGGTAAATCGTAGTCTTTGTTCTTCTGCAAGGTCTATTCTATCTATGTGCCAAGTTTCACCAAAAGAATTTCAGTGGATTCGGAGCCTATTCAATTATTAGGAATATTTTAGGCTTTTTTTACACCATAATGGGATACTTGAAATTTTAGTAATGATCCCTAATTTTTTTTAAAATATAATATTGCGTATGTTACTCAGGGATCAAGTAGCTTTTTAACCGTGAAAGAATATTTGAAATCGGAGCATATTCGATGCAAACAAACAAACAATTAAACCTTTGCCCTTTATAATATTGAGTAAAGATAAACTAAACATTGACTAAATTTAATATTCTAGTCTTTACTAGAGTAAATGAAGCTACAAATAACTTATTAAGTCTAAGATTTGAGTAAGCTATTTCAAATCGCGCTCTTAGGGCAATATTCTAGTTCAAATATTTGATCAGTAAATATTAGAAGGTTTCTAAGATCCCCCGGAGATAGACCCGACGTACTCTTAAATGACAATAAAAAATCTATAGGACAAATTGATTGATGGGACATTTTTCTCTTGTTCATGGACAGTCGTGCAAAGATAAATATTATAGTATGCATTTATTTATTATCATATATTTATTATAGCTTTATCATACTAATATTATAAAGAGCTAAGATTTGTACTTTTGTGTGTGTGTGTGTGTATGTTTGTAATGAATAAACTCAAAAACTACTAAGCCGATTTCATAAATTCTTTCAATATTAGAAAGCTACATTCACCCTGAGTAACGGCTACCTTTACCGCGGAAAAATGCCTCATTTCCAAGGGAAAAACTGTTAACGTGGGCGGAGCCGCGGCGGAAAGCTAGTGTATATATAAAGGACTAAACTTTTTCAAAGGAAATATAAACCTAATCGTATATACTGTTTTTAAAATAAAATAATTGACATAATTTTGTTCATATTATTAAATCTGCTAGAGTTTCATCGTTTGCCTTTTTCAATAAAGATTTAAGAATTCCTAACAATACCTCTTTTTAGCAGAATATAGGTATACCTAATTACCTATCCTTATAATATTATCAGAATAAATATTCTGGTAGTGTAATCAATTTTACTAGATTCACGTAAACATAAATTAAAGAAAATACAAGATATTAAAAAACTGGCCAAGTGCGAGTCAGAGTCACGAATACAGAGGGTTCCGTACAAACTTATCCAACCGACCATCATCGTGTAGTATTTTTTTTTATTAATTTCACTGTTGAAGCATATTGATGAGTGTGTGGTCATTTAAGTATATGGATATTCGTACGAAATGGTCGTTAATCGTCAAATCGCAACATGAACGTAAGAAGATAAAATAAGTATTTTTTTTCTCTTCTTCACATTATTTAAGAGCCGCGCTCTTGTCGGTGGAGTCTCAAGATTTTTTTGTTGAATGTATTTTTTTGATGCTCCAGTCTGAATTAAGTAGCTCCTAAAAAATTTAAAAATCATGATTGAAACTGTAAAAGCTCTTATTTGTTGATAGCTTTATTCAGGGCTGATCGTCTTTTAAACGAAAGGGAATAATTTATTACACAGTTAAATAAATAAAGAACTTGTTTAGCTGCGTTAATGTCGTCAAGCACCTTTTATGTTTCTGTCTTTCTTTCTTTCTTAATGATTTAAGTTGCTTTTGAAATGTTTTTAGGGCTTTTGTGTACCTACGGTTTGGGTATAATCTGTTTACAAAAATACTGTGATAATTATTTTGATGTAATACAAGTAGAATTATTACTCTAACTCCTTGACAAGTTATTGCTACGCTCCTCTAATGTGTTTAAACATTTTATTGATTTATTTATTTTACATAAGATTTTTTTCTAAAATTTCGATCAAGTCGTCTTTGATTATTATTATTTTATTAATAAGAAACATCGAGATTTTAACTTTAACATACACACATATGGTCACGCCTCTTTCCCGGAGATGTAGGCAGTGACCACTTCCTTCCACTTGCTACGATCTAGACATACTCTTCATCCACATTCATTAATCTAATCATGTACGCCCGGTTTATATTAGTAGTTCCAGAAATACCCACATTAATTGTTGATTTTTTTACATTGGTCTACAAAATAACAAATGCAGTATCCTTCCTTAGCTACTCGAACAACAATGATCTCCCTGGACCCCAGCCAAGCAATTGCGTTATATAAAACGCCAACTGTTTAGTAGTTTTTGCTCTCAACTAGAACTTTGCAATTTATGCTAACTTTAATCAGAAAGCTTAATAAAGGCCAGTTGTCGAGGTGATAGTGGAAAAAGTTCATAACAAATATTACAAAACTCAATTTTGTGCGCTGAAGTAATCGCGAACGAAATGTCAAGGACTATTGCTGTTACCTAGTTGAACTATGATTTTACTAGTTTTATTATTTTTTTGTAATGGCAATAATATCATTATTATACTGTCATCATCATTTCAGCCAGTAGACGTCCACTGCTGGACAAAGGCCTCCCCCAAAGATCTCCACAACGATCGGTCCCGCGCTGCCCGCATCCAGCGGCTTCTCGCGACCCCCACCAGATCGTCGGTCCACCTTGTAGGGGCCTGCCCACGCTACGTCTTCCGGCGCGTGGCCGCCATTCAAGATTTTTTTCCCCAACGGCCACTATTATACTCTAAGTAGGTATTATTATTAGGAAATCTACTTGGTACAAGTAGCATGAATACTTTATAATATTTTTTTAGAAAATGGCGAGGTTTAGTTATTGTTATATCAACAGCTACTTAGCTGCTTAACACTTTTTTGTAGGAGTAAGGTGATTTCCGGTGGTAAAAATTTGCCTATAGGTACTATTTCCCGGTAATGTAACTTCATATTGGTGAAATAATTTGTGAAATCAGTGCAGTAATTTTTGAGGTTATTCGTTACAAACAAACATACATAAATATTTGTACAGAAGAATTCAAACCTTTCCTCTTTATTCTATTAAGCGTAGACGTGGTTTAGCTGTTACTACTATTTTGGTAGTCATACTAATATTATAAAGAGGAAAGATTTGTATTTTTGTGTGTATGTATGTAATGAATACACTTAAAAACTACTGTGCCGATTTCAATAATTCTTTCACCATTAGAAAGCTGCATTCACCCTGAGTAACATAGGCTACCTTTTACCGCGGGAAAATGCCTCATTCCCACGGGAAAAACTGTTAACGCGGGCGGAGCCGCGGCGGAAAGATAGTATTATATATATACGAACATCAGCTTAAAAGACTGGGAGTTTTTGCAATTACAATTTCAACTTGAAATCTTACGTTCCTCTTTCCATATTAACCCCTTTGGAGTAGAAACTTTATAAAAACGTTGGCAATCCCGTATATTGTGATTGTTTGGCAAGCGTCCAGGCTGGCTTCCCGCGGGATCTAGGTAGGTAATAGTTAGGAAGCTCCTAGGCATTTCAATTTCATGATGCTTACCTAAGCGGTTTTGTTGTATTGCAGTTACAACAAAAAATATTTCTTCGAAGTTAAAACTATAATTATGGAGGAAGGTAATTAATATGTTCATTTATTCAGAAAAAAAATGGAAAAGTATAATAAACTCTATAGTTTAAGAAGCAGTTTTACTTTGATTCACAACTACCTACATAGTAAGCAAAACTTTTGTGTGAAGTAATAGTTGATCATAAACATTTGTATACTAAATGGGTATTTATAAATTAAACTTTATAGGGGACATATACAAACCTATGTTCCTTCGGGAAAGTTGTTCAGTTTTATGAGTACTGCCACTATGTTGCGCATAAGCGGTGTGGCGACACAGTCTGCGTGAAACGAAACGCATCGCACTGACGACACTAGCGCCACTAGCATTACATTATTGGAGCTAACTTCCGTTTCCTTCTTTTTCTGGTTCGACGACGCAACCAGTTAAATTTCACTATGTATTTGAGCTAGTAACGAACGATACTGTACTGTAGTTCCTAGTGTTTTATTAAATATATTAGCTGTCTGCCCGCGGCTTCGCCCGCGTTGTTTTCCGATTTTTCCGTAGTAATTTTTAACTATCCTAGAATTCTTTAATTTTCCTCGATTAAAAGTATCCAAGATGTTGTCCAGGGATGCAAAGAACCACCATGCAAAATTTAATTCAAATCGGTCCAATAGTTTCGGAGATTAGCCCGTACAAACAGACAAACAGACAGAGAAACAAAAAACAAGAAAATTGTCTGGATATGTTCTATCTCACTTCTTTCATCCTCCTGACTCGGATTTCATCTTTTCTTTTCTATGTACAGACATTTGACCTCTACAGTTTTATTATATAGATATATATGTATAATACTATTCTTAATTGGTTTTACAAAATGATTAAGTGTGTCGGTTAAACAAAGTCCTTTTTGTCACAAAATATGAGTTAACAAATTCACCCAAGGGGCAAATTACATCAAAACAATTCGCTTTAAAGGACGTGCGCGGGTTACTTTTGGGGGAATTAAGTAAATATAGCGATGTGTTTCTGACGTAGGTAGCGAGTTGGCTGAAGTTGAGGCAGCCCTAATTCAAACTTGAAATTAAATACGGCCGGAAAACCATTCGTCCGTGAACTGAAAAAGACCCGTTCTTTATATTAGGTGAAACTTTCTGGACGAAATAGTTTAGATATTTACTTGCGAAACAAGGAGTTAGTGATTTTGAAGTAATAAGTTTTCAATTAGTAATTATGAACTTTAAGAACGGACTGTGAAATTTAGAATTTACGACTAGGAATAGATAAAGTAAGTGTTTGTAGTTTGAACTGTCTAAAAGATTATATATTGAGAATGCTATGCTAGAGAAAAAGATTTTCAAAAGTCTATCAGCTTGCAAGAATTTTGAGAACAATAAAAAAATACGTGTCTTGTAAACATGAATTATATTGTAATAGTTAATGTAACTAGAGCTTTATGATATTAATCTATGTTATATAATAAAATTGTATAAAATAATAATATGTAATTTTGTAAAAAAATAATTTGAAAAAACGAAACGCCTGTGGACTTTCTTCCGGCGTGTTCTTTTCCACAGAAGACAGCCAAAAAGGGCCCATAGTATAATACTATCTAAGTGAAGTACTTAAATATTCTAAAGTTAAAAATAAATACTTTGAACTTTGAATGAACATTAGGAGCAGGATAAAAAAATATCTTCTGTAAAAAAATATATTTACAAAGCATCTCATATATTATTTCACTTTTAATGTTTGTTTTTGTGGGGATCAAAAACGAGCTCAAATATCAGACGAATCTACTTTATACCAAAGAAAATTCATACTCTAATTGTAAAAATCTAAATCTCTGTTATTATAACGAATATTTTAAAAACTAGCTTTCCTCGCGCTCCGCCCGCGTTAACAGTTTTTCCAGAATGTTCCCGCGATAAAAGGTAGCCTATGTTTTTTCCCAAGGTCCATTCTGTCTTTGTATCAAGTTTCATCAAAATCGACTCAGTAGTTTCGGGGCCTATTCAATTGATAGGAATATTTAAGGTAATTTTTTACGCCTTGGGTTACATTTTGGAGTTTTAATAAGGATCCCATATTTTTAATTGGATATAGCCTATGTTATCCGGGGTTAGTGTAGCTTTCTAACAGACAATTTTTTTTTAAATGGTTGTGTACTCTCGGAGCCTATTCAATGCAAACAAACAATCAAATCTTTCCTCTTTCTAATATTAGTAAAATAATACTCAAAATAAACTGTGACATTCTATCATTGTACCAGGGACACATGAAGTAACAGGAGTCACGGGCGGATCGTAGCCGAAGATAGATAGGAGTAATTTGACAACGCAGAGACAGGGACCGGAGTCCCCTAGTACCGGAGTCCTAGTTTGATTGCGGCTCGATGTCAATTTATTTCTTTCACGAAGGTAGACCCTTCAGCCCCTACCATATTTTATCCCTAACTAGAGAGAAAACGTTTTAGTTTCGGATGTCAAAGGAAAATAATAGTAGGTTAGACTTAAAATATGCGTCAGGTGTAAGTAAGATTCACAATTATTATAATTTTTACATTTGAGTAGTCTTGAACATTCTAAGATTTTTGCTAAGCTCAATTTAAAACTAAATCGTGGAGAAAAAACCCGTGACATAGTGCGATGAGTGTATCTTCCCACCCCAATCCGGTGAAGCTTCATTATTTTATTAAAAGCTTTTATTTAACTTGCAATGTATGTATGTATGTAAGTTTGTTCGGGTGGAATCTTTGAACTACATTTTGTGTGTGGTGAAATAATCAAAATTAAATTTTTTATAGGAAGACACTATAAATGACATAATTGCACTACCTGTAGGAGCCACAGCATGCAGATTGATTGGTTGATTGGTCTTACTTTTTCGACACACGAATAAGTCAAATTAAAAAAAAACTTGACGAATGTTCGATAATTGCTCATTTCAAGTGATATTAAAGCTATATTACGTATATTTTCGTGGAAAAATTCTAAAGGCTACACTTAATCGTAGCTCTTCAATCCTCTTTGTACACTGGATTCCATGGAAACGGACACAAATAACCAAAACCCGATATCTTTATTCAAAATATCTGCCCGACCGTGATTGAAACCCCTTTAATCGAAGGATAAAAAACCAACGCTAAAAAGAGCTAAGCCTTAACAAGGTATAGTAAATATAAATAGTATACTATAGGTACGGGTAGTTATATACTTCTGTGCTATAGGTATATATAATAATATATTTAAGTGGACTGGCTGATGACCTACCTACAAGAAAATGATACGAGTAGGAAACTAAACTTGTCACTGCTCCGTGAGTTTTGCACTTATAATAAACAGTTCGTTGTCTCATATACTTTTGAATCTTAAATAAAATTCGACCAATTCTTAGTTTGAATTGTTAAGCATAACTACAAAAATGAAAGATTATACTAATATTTATTCGTATTTTCCATGGGTATTTTCAGTATAAACATCCGTCGTAAACTTAAATCACAGTTTGGTATTTGCCGGAAGTTTTGTGTAAAAAGAAGAAAAAGTGGAACTTGTAGAAAATATTCCCCAGTAGTTAAGTCAGTCACATTTTTAGGGTTCCGTACCTCAAAAGGAAAAAACGGAACCCTTATAGGATCACTTTGTTGTCCGTCTGTCCGTCTGTCAAGACCCTTTTTCTCAGGAACGCGTGGAGGTATGAAGCTGAAATTTATATCAATTACTCAGGTCTACTGTCCCTTGAAGCTGTGAAAAAATCAAACTTCTAAGCCAACGCAATCAAAAGATACAGCCGTTTATGCCGCAAATTTTCGACACTTGCAAGGGAATCAAAACCTACAGGGTGCTTCCCGTGAACTCAGAATCTTGAAATTTGGTACGAAGCAACGTCTTATAGCATAGATAAAGGAAAAATTACGAAATCCATAAATTTTTAGTTACATCACATAATATATATTTTTTTAATAATTTTAACCTTACTACCCATTTCCTCATAAACGCGTAGAGGTATTAAATTGAAATTCATACCAAATACTCAGGTCTATAATACCTTTAAGCTGTAACAAAATCAAACTTCTATGTCAACGCAATCAAAAGAAACAGCAATTTAAGCTGCATATTTTGAAACTCGCAAGTACTCGCAAGGGAATCAAAACCTAAAGGGTACTTCCAGTCGACCTAGAATCTTGAAATTTGGCATGAAGCAACGTTTTATAGCACACATAAAGGAAAAATTCCGAAAACCTTAAATTTTTAGTTACATTACAAAATATATATTTTTTAATAAATATAAACTTATTACTTTTTTCCTCATGAACGCGTAGAGCTATCAAGTTGAAATACTTACTTAGTACTTAGTTACTTAAACGATAAAGAGATCTTTGTCTTAAATTTATGCTCCTCCATCTTTCCCCATTGTAATGTTATGAATTTCATTTTGCAATAAGATTACCATAGTTATGACTCGATTGTCGTAATGAAAGAACTTTGTAAACCTTGCAGGTTTGTACGGAACCCTCGGTGCGCGAGTCCGACTCGCACTTGGCCGGTTTTTATTTTTATGATACTTTACTTCAATGAAAATGTACTTTACTTTAATGAAAAAATGGTTTGTACAACAAATAATATTTCACAGTCACATAGTAGCTCAAGCATCAATTTTCGATCAAAATTTAATTTGTAGACTTGTGGCGACTATCCAGTGAGCTCGGAGGTGCCCAGTCGACCGAGCACGATTGATCGAATTGTTCTCGAACTACATTCGCTCGACTGACTCTGTCGCTGGCTCCTCATAAATACATGGTATAAAGCATAGACGCAGATTTTTTCCTACTGTCAAACAGATATAACAAGAGCACTATACTATGAGGGATAACACGGCGCGGAGTAGAGCTACATATTTTTTTAAATAAAATAAAATCCGCCAATCCACAAGCGAGTCGCGTTGAGTTCGTGTGCAAAAAATCTGTGGCTTTTATAAAAGGTCGCTGCGTCGTGTCGCTTGCCACTGAGTCAAGCGATATCGTGTGATAATTTTGATTAAAATTTTCTTCTTCTTTAGGAAAACAAACAGCTCTCAGCAGGTACACACATCAACAGTTTCCACTTATAATTCATACTAGCGAGCGTCATTGTTGTTAGTTCAATAAATATTTATTATTGTTATTATTTATTGTAATCGCAAGCGTGACCAGATTTGACTTGTCAATGAGTGCGCAGATGACAGGTAATAAATATATTATTTTAATTTTCATTGAATTTGCAACAAGATACATCATTCAAAAGTTGTAATTACTCGTATTTTTCATTTTAAACCTTTTTTCAAGAGGCTGCTAGCAGACCAGCACCCGTAACATGCAGTGCTATGACAAAAGTTTGTCGCGCGAGAAACCCGCCATATTGAAACATTCTCCAATAGGATAAGAGAATACGCACGACAAAATTATGTCAGTCACGCGTGGACCGGGCATGTTCGAGGGGCTGAGCAGATCTTTTAAAATAAGTAGGTACTATAATTTTTTAATTTAAGAATTAGAGATGTTACTCTTTAACAAGCTATGCTTTGCTTCTTTTTCTAATTTTGAAGAGATTATCTTCTCACATACCTATTCTATTCGTCTGTTTGACAGCAATCTTTTTGTTCCACGTCGATGGTGTTAGAGACCTGCCGAGGTGATGTCATTATTCTTATTAAGTCTTATTGTGGTGTAGCAGAGTGGAAATTGCTTTCACCAAGCTACAGTTCAATTACAAGGCTAATGAGGTTAATGAAAATGATGTCACGTAATAAATGTTTCTCGGGAAACTAGAGCAAACTACTTGAATATAACTAGCGATAGTCATTAAGATAAAAATATACGGATTGGTTGGTATTTAGGTATGTAGAAACAAAATTGTTTGTACATAAAACCTCAGTGAGTATAAAGTAATACAGTAATAAAAGCTAGGTATGTAAGTAAAAGTATGTATTTACTTTAAAAAATATATAAAAAGATTATGCTTAAAAAAATTACCCTGCCACTAACTAGCATTAAGATTAACTTCGATAAAAGTACCTAAATATTAAAATGATTAAAAATGATCTTGTAAAAATATTCTTATTATTTCTTTTATTTTTTTTTATTTCTCAGTTTTAGTGACTGAAACGATTTGTGACTTTACACAATTTTTCTTTTTTCTTTTCTTCTTTTATCTCATTTTATTTTATCATCATCCGTTTATATTTTAAACTAGCTGTCCGCATGAGATATTTTCCCGTGGTAAAAACTATCTAATATGTTGAACGAGTAAAATGCCCGACAGTTTCGGAGATTACCCCGTACAAACAGACAAACAGAGACCAAAAAAAATCTGGATAAGTTCCATATCACTTCTTACATCCCCGATGTAAGAACATCCCCCTGACTCGGTTTTTAGCATTTACTTTTAATAATAATAAATAATAATCTTTATTGAACTTAAAGCCAGTGTTTACAATATTTTCTATGTATATATTTATGACCTCTAATTTTTTTTATATACCTTTACGTGAGAGGTCCCGCCTTCTTTAAGTACTTAACTTTACTTATAAAATATCTCATCTAATTCCTAATTATAAGTAAACAATAAGTGTCAACCTTAGAGTAAGGTGTCAACAATAAAATTATAAAAAAAAAGAATCCACGACCAACAAACTGAATATAAAAACATGTAACTAGGTAGTATTTAAGGCTTAATACCTATTATAACAATATTTTAAACAAAAATGCATAATTCTGACCACGAAACAGCGGGCTGTCTTTACCAAAACATAACCACTAACTTATTAAAATTCTTCTCCAGCCTCCCGCTAAAGTATAACGCTATTTTGCCGAAAATATCTTTACTTAAAGTATAGAATGAGGAAAATGACCGAAACCACCATAAATGTTGCTATTTTTATCCCCAAATTGTGTTATGGAGTATTAAAGGGTAGGTACCATGAAGCGTGCATTTCGCATGAAGTATTAAGGCAAAGGAAATGTGTAGTTGGGTCCTGGAACTCTTTTCGAAGGTGTGCGAAAAGTATTTTGTATCGTTTAATCATATTTATAAGGTGTCGAAGGTCATACCAATAAATTTTTATTTATTCCTTAGTAATATAACATTGGTATAGTAATATTATGTTACAAATGCTAAATAAAGTGGGTAGCAGTAGTACAATGTAATAAATAAACTTGGTTTACGCGCTACCACAGTAGAATGTCCGAATTTGACCAATTTTTTTTAACGGTTGCTCTAACATGTTTATTCTTTGACAACTATAACAAACTCAATTTAAATGAAATGTATAAAATATATAATATATTAAGTCGAATCTTTTTCATTACATTTTACGTAAATTATATTTTCGCCTATTTACTTTGTCATTTTCTCGTTATACTTTTTCTGCTACGCGCCGTAGCAAGATAGCTCTAGATACTCGTAGCTCTCGCTGTAGCTCTTACTACGGCGTAGCAACACAAATCACAAAGCGATTGAAAAATTCGAAGACGCTTCCCTGAGAAATAAGATACGATAAGTAGTGAGTAAAGCACTTTAATGTGCTTATAATAATAATAATTTAAGTACTTTTTGTTTGTATAAATAACACAGATTTGTTATATCTGTACGGAAGACTAAATGCCTCTATAACACTTTCCGTCGATATTCGTTTGATAATATTATAAAAGTTATGCAAGATCAATCATCTCCCGAGTTATGACATTTCAAGAAGATTTCGACCTAATTATATATGGATAAAAAAAACCGGCCAAGTGCGAGTCGGACTCGCGCACCGAGGGTTCCGTACAAACCTGCAAGGTTTACAAAGTTCGTTCATTACGACAATCGAGTCATAACTATGGTAATCTTATTGCAAAATGAAATTCATAACATTACAATGGGGAAAGATGGAGGAGCATAAATTTAAGACAAAGATCTCTTTATCGTTTAAGTAACTAAGTACTAAGTAAGTATTTCAACTTGATAGCTCTACGCGTTCATGAGGAAAAAAGTAATAAGTTTATATTTATTAAAAAATATATATTTTGTAATGTAACTAAAAATTTAAGGTTTTCGGAATTTTTCCTTTATGTGTGCTATAAAACGTTGCTTCATGCCAAATTTCAAGATTCTAGGTCGACTGGAAGTACCCTTTAGGTTTTGATTCCCTTGCGAGTACTTGCGAGTTTCAAAATATGCAGCTTAAATTGCTGTTTCTTTTGATTGCGTTGACATAGAAGTTTGATTTTGTTACAGCTTAAAGGTATTATAGACCTGAGTATTTGGTATGAATTTCAATTTAATACCTCTACGCGTTTATGAGGAAATGGGTAGTAAGGTTAAAATTATTAAAAAAATATATATTATGTGATGTAACTAAAAATTTATGGTTTTCGTAATTTTTCCTTTATCTATGCTATAAGACGTTGCTTCGTACCAAATTTCAAGATTCTGAGTTCACGGGAAGCACCCTGTAGGTTTTGATTCCCTTGCAAGTGTCGAAAATTTGCGGCATAAACGGCTGTATCTTTTGATTGCGTTGGCTTAGAAGTTTGATTTTTTCACAGCTTCAAGGGACAGTAGACCTGAGTAATTGATATAAATTTCAGCTTCATACCTCCACGCGTTCCTGAGAAAAAGGGTCTTGACAGACGGACAGACGGACAACAAAGTGATCCTATAAGGGTTCCGTTTTTTCCTTTTGAGGTACGGAACCCTAAAAATAAGGAAAATAAGCTCGTGCAAACTTTATTCGTGATTTATCAAGTAAGAATCATCCCTTTTCAGAATCCAACCCAAACATATTAAGAACCTGAAATCTCGCATTAAACTGTCGTCACACAGAACTAGCAACTCATTTGGCCTACTTGGGGAATTAGGGAATTAGGCGTTCGTTCTAATTGCCGTACTATGACCATTAAAGCAAAACATGGCGAAACTCAACTCGCTGGAGATCTCCTCAATCGTTGTTTGGTAACAAATTGCTTGTTTATGTCGTAGCCATAGACTATTTTTTTAATAATGGCTTCACATCTAGGGGGACGAATTTCGTCAATGTTGATTATTATTGCAGACGTCAAGAAAACACTTTTTAATTATTATTATTTTTATTTTTTTTGTTGACCTATGCTTGAGTCGAAATAAATGCAACGATGGGACCCGTGGGAACGATGCATTTTCCCGCGGTAAAGGTAGCCTATGTTACTCATGTGAATCTAGCTTTCTAATGGTGAAAGAATTTTTGAAATAGTAGTTTTGAGTTTATTCATTACAAACATACACACACACACACAAATACAAATCTTTCCTCTTTATAATATTACTATGATGACTAGTATGATATGATTTATAACGTCCTTGAAAGAAACAACAGAACTTCCGAAACGAATGGCGGAACGACTAGCAGAAAGGCTAGTTCCCACCGAGGGGCAGGAACTCACAGAATCCCTAGCTCATAGTGTGCGTTTCAAGGTTAATCTACCATGCAACCCTGAATATCAGAGGTGATAGATAACCTTACTTAGTAGACCACGCTGGCCCAGTGCGGGTTGGTCAATATCATACACACAAAAAACAAATATGTACCAAGTTTTTTTTTATCATGATATTTTCGCGTTTTCCACTCAACCTAATAATAATAATAATAAGAGGTTTATTTATTTCTAAGATTTACAAATTACACCAAGAGACATAGGTATACACACAAATACTGAACAATAAATAGGAAGGTGCCTGAGCTAATCAGCTGATTTTCTGACACCTCCTTATAACTAAACTAAAATAACAAAAACACTTATACCTACCTATCTAACAAAAACATGAAACAACACAAAATAAACTAACCAAGTCTAAAACTACGCAGTACCTCAACTGTTTCCTTGATTGCCCCTTTCTTTTTTACCGCCGTCCAATTGCAAGATGATTTTTGCATTTGAAGCAGCCAGTCTTTGCAACTTTTTCTGACCTATTTCGTTTTCGTCTCAATTGTGTGTAAGTTTCTTCACAGAGTTTAGTATACCGATTTAATATCTCAAACAATATAATACCTTTAATAAGAATGGAAACCCCAAGCGTAACGCCAGCACGTCTAATTTAATTTTATAATACAAAGTTACGCAATTAACGTGCACCTATATACAAGCACAGATACAAGTAATAAGTTGTTGTTGTTTACTTGTGAGGTAAAGGAAAATAATATAATTAGCTAATAGAGGAGCGAAGTTAATATTAGACAATTTGATTTTAGACATTCTGAACTGGGACGTTTTCTGATAGCCATTTCGATTTTTGATATTCAAATACGTACCTTTTCCAATTGATGTAAATTATAAATTTAGCTATGAAGTCTTGTACGCTACCTGAGTTGTAAAACTGTTCAGTATTTATGCTATAATGTAAGAAAAGTGTCGTGACAAAAAATTGTTTCGCGGCAATAAAATTATATAATTCATAGGAATGGGATGTGTTTTTGATATTTGATTTTAATTTCTCTCGCATCACATTGAAAACTTCAGTTACGAAAGAATACGTTAGCTTTTTTAAATTTATAAAACTACACCGCTGGACTAAATCTAGACTAGATGAGACTAGCTGGCTGATTGTCTCTCTCTAGTGTGTTGTAATTCCCACGCTTGACAGCTAAGTTAGGGATCACAATTATTTTTGGTTATATTGTTTAAATATTTTCTGGATAATATGCTTTTAGGATTTAAATAGAAAAATAACCAGCTGTGCTCAATTCTATGGAAAACTACTCTTGGTATTTAATGAAATTTTCATACATCTGATTTAGTTTTACGTATTTTTCGTAGTGCTACCGTAATGACTGCAACTGAAATTTCAGATCCAATTTCATAGTTTGTAACTGAATCCAATAATATTGGAATTCGTTTCACGTACAGCTTTCATGTTACAGCAATAGCAATTTTACCTACGTACCAATTGTTATTAAAAAAGCTTTTCTCTTCTTTCTTTTTTTCGCTTCAATTTTTTCAAATTTATAACCTCGAATGTATATTTCATTTCTTCTGTGGAAAATGATATATATATTTTTTTGTATTTTCCTAATTAGTTATAGCAAAATTATCTCCGCTATTTAAGAATCAGATTTTGACTCTCTCTCTCTCTCTCTCTCTCTCTCTCTCTCTCTCTATAAGCAACTGTGTAGTAAGAAAACACTTTGATTAATATGCTAGTGTCACAAATAACACCTGAAACTTATCCACATTTTTTTTTAATATATATTCTTAGCTTATCCACTACGTTATGAAGAAATCTGCCACGGACGCAATTATAGAAAAGTTCGTTTCCAAACAAAATTTTTCATCATGTTTTGTCTTATATTTTTTGTCAATTTCACTTTTGGAAGACTAAAATTAATTAATGATAACTAACAGAATTTATCGTATTTTTTACAGGAACCATTTACTAACATACCTGATTGCTCCTAAAGGAGTGAAAGGTCTGAAGCCGGCCGAAGTAGAGACATTATTCAAAAAAGGCTCCTTGAGGCGGCCAGTAATGTTTGGTGATTTGAAAATCGAAGACCGGGAACGAATGGAACGATTAATTACAGCTTGGATCAGTATCCGGTGACTGGGTGGAGGTACTTCTAGATTATGATCATCGTCACTGTGTTTAAGGGTCCTAAAAAGGGGGTTATGACGTAATATGACACACACACATGATGTTGACGCCTTGTATGTGTGCTGCTGCACTCACACAACGACGTATAGCCAGACTGCGCGGCGGCTGACATTGCCCCGCCACATTCCATCTATTTCTCTATTATTGAGCACACGTACTTTGTACTCCATATTTTTCATTATATTTAATATCAAGAAAACCATCTTTTCTTCAACATCCACGACCATATTGACCTATAAACGTCCTAGTTCATTCATTTTGGTCCTACGATACGGATTATCACGAAAAATCAGCGCAGATAGAACAAAGGAAACGGCAAGGTCATTGGGACATTACGTGGACAAAGAAGAATTTACTTACGCTGCCGTGGAACATATATATCTACGGAAGAAACCACATATTCTGGAGGAATTACGTGCAAAACAAACAATTAAAGAAGATTTGGACAACAGCCACACCTATACGTGAAGGATTACCGTTATATGACCTGAAGCGTTAGCGTTACTGTGAGTTCGTTCCAATCAAATTACCCTTATTTTTCCTATTTCAAGGCATTAATTCCTACATTTTAGTGCTTAATATTACTTTAAATACATTCAGTGTATTTGATTTCCTAAAAATAGTTCGTTATTTACTTGTGAGACGTTACCGTTACATACGAATCACATTCTACTTACCCTACATAAAAAGTTAAAATTAACTTCGTAATTACACCTTATCTTTATCATACATATCTTGTTTTTGTCCTAAAGCAACTTCATTATGCAAATAATTAACTCATTTGTCCTAATTTCATAAAAACAAATCTTAATTAAACCTAAATACGCAAATTTTTCTAGTGGTTCTTTTACACTACCTATATTTTGTTCTTAATTATTTCAGAGGTCTTAAGAGTGATAATTAGCGCGATTTTTGTGCGAACTGTGTTTATAAAGTGTTAATCGAAACAATTTATTTACATTTCAGCTATTCATTACGCTCAGTGTAGTTGCGTAGCGCCTATATCTGTGCATAGCTACCTACCTATAACCTGTGCCGAGCGTTATGCGCGGGATCAGCTGTTGCACTTAGTACAATCCATGCTAGTAGCTACTGCCCATTCGCACGGCCTATCGATACCTGCTTGTCTACGCACGCTTTATCGCACCTTCATTCTATTTAAGTATCACTCCAATTTTCTTTATTTTATCACTTTGTTGCTCTGCTACTGCTTAAATATTACAGTTTCAAGTTCATTCATTATTAAAGATCACAATCTTATATCTAAGCCTTATTTACATTATAGTTCAACTATTACAGTAAGTAAATAGTATTGTCTAGTAACATTATGGATTTAAAAACCTTAGTTAAAAAACGCGCTACAATTAAAGGCAAACTTACTTTATTTAAAAATTATTTGGAGCCAATACAGGGTTCTGAAAAACTTAGTGCACTTCAACTCAATGAACTTAACATTCGACTTTCGAAAATAGAAGAATTGTATACCGAATATGATAGCCTCCAATCTGAAATAGAAACCCTCTCCGAAGTTTCAGATGAGCAATTTACGGATCGGGAGACGTTCGAGACTCTGTACTTCATGACCGTCGCGGCGGCCCAGGAGGTGTTGGCGCGGGAGACGCGCGACCGCCGGCGCTCCTCTGCCGGCTCCGGCTCCTCCTCGGTCACAGGTTCTAGCGCTGCTCATGGTCACGGAGGTGGGCCCAAACTTAAACTACCTACCATACACTTACCTACCTTTTCGGGTCAATATCATGACTGGCTAGAGTTCCATGACACCTTCAGTTCTCTTATACACTCTGACTCATCAATTCCAAAAATTAATAAGTTCCATTATTTGCGCGCAGCTTTGAAGGACAGTGCAGCTTTGATTATACGTTCGCTAGACTTTTCAGCTGAAAATTACGATGTTGCCTGGGATCTTCTTTGCGATCGATTCAATAATACCCGACTTTTGGTAAATAACCATGTTCAAGCCATTTTTAACATTGATACATTAAACAAAGAGTCCTCCACAGCTTTGCGTAACATGATTGATACCGTAAATAAAAATCTTAGAGCATTAAATACACTCAAGGTACCTACCCAGCACTGGGATTTGCTTATCATGCATATCATAACTAATAAACTGGATTCCGTTACCAGTCGTGAATGGGAAATCCACCGAAGTAAACTGAAAGACTTACCTACACTTAGGGAATTTAACGAATTCTTAAAAAACCGAGCTGACTTATTAGAAACAATGGAGGAAGCTCACACTAAGCGCAGGCATAGTGACGTCACACATTATCGTCAAAAGACTTTGCTAGTGAGCCAGCCTTCACCTGAAAAATCGTACACTTGTCCATTATGTAAAAATAACCACGCTATTTACCGCTGTCCTAAATTCAGAACATTTTCATTAGAAAATAAGCTTTCAAAGGCTAAATCTCTTAAATTATGTCTTAACTGCTTGCGTCAAGGCCACTCAGTAAACAGCTGTAGAATACCGCCTTGTCGTGTGTGTAACAAATCACTTAATAGCCTACTACATACGCATCACTCACCTGAAACTCCTAAACCTATTCCTACCCCTAATAATAACGTAGTGTTGTGCGCCGCGCCGCCACCGCCGCCGCTATCACCGCCGCCGACGTCGTCGTCGCATTCCCCGTCGTCGTCGCCGCCGCCGTCGCAATCTCCACCTGAAACTGAAACACAAATCAATAACAACAACATGCAAGACAACCTTACCTTATCTGCCATTAATAAAAACTGCGTGTTGTTGTCAACAGCATTAATTCAGGTTGAGGATTGTAACGGTAAAAAACTTACCATACGCGCATTACTCGATAACGGAAGCACCTCTAGCTTCATAACTGAAAGTTTATGTACTAAACTGAACTTACCAACCATTTCGACCGCGTCATTAGTTGAAGGGTTAAATTCTCAAACCTCACGTTTAAATAAGTGTTGTGACGTCATTATATCTTCGCTTATTAACACATACAAACATGAAGTTAGCTGCTACATTGTTCCACGCATTACACAGTTGCTGCCTATTACACAAGTCGATTATAAATCATTAAATATTCCTAAGAACATTACCTTAGCCGATCCAACCTTTAATTGCCCGTCGCAAGTAGACATGCTTCTTGGTGCAGACATTTTTTGGAGTGTACTTTGCTCTAATAATATATCATTAGGAAAAAATAAACCAACATTGAGTAAAACCAAGTTCGGATGGTTAGTCTCCGGTCTTGTCCAAACAACTTACAATACAAATACAGTCCATTGCAATCATGCTATCTTATCGTGGGAAAATCAAATTGATACACAATTAGATAATTTTTTTGAGTTTGAATCCGTTCCTTCTTACAAACAAATATCAAAGGAGGAACAAGAATGTGAACAACATTTTATCGATAACCTATCACGTGATTCAGACGGACATTTTGTCGTCTCAATTCCATTAAAAGAGTCCCCAGACAAACTTGGTGATTCTTATCAGCAGGCTTTAGCTAGATTCCAATCCTTAGAACGCAGACTTAGCAGAGAACCATTATTCAAATCACAATATTGCGAGTTTATCCGTGAATATATAGCCTTAGGTCACATGACCGAAAATATGAACCCTAACAATGATATACATACTTATTTACTACCGCATCACGGTGTTCTTCGCCTTACTAGCTTATCCACCAAACTACGCGTGGTATTCGATGCCTCTGCAGTGACGTCATCCGGGTTATCTTTTAACAACATACAAATGATCGGACCTACCGTGCAGGACGATCTTGTTAGTATCTTAATTAGATTTCGGCAACACAGGTATGTCGCTACTGCAGACGTAGAGAAAATGTATCGTATGGTTAAGGTGAAGCCGGAACAACGCGAATTGCAACAGATATTATGGCGTTTTGAGCCTCATGAAAAATTAAAGCAATATAAACTAAATACCGTAACTTACGGCACGGCGTCCGCTCCTTACCTAGCTACCAGATGCCTGACACAGTTAGGCCACGAGTGTCAAGATAAACAGGTGGCAGAGGTGATCCAGCACGACTTTTATGTTGATGACCTTATTACAGGCGCGTCTTCAGAGAGGGCGCTAGTAGACATCTGTAAAGGTGTAACAAAACAATTAGAAACAGCTAAATTTCACTTAAGAAAATGGTACTCCAACAAACCCCAAATAATCAACCAAATAATAGACGCTGATAATCACGAAGATAACCTACTTAATTTGAGCAATAACGAGTTTTCCAAAACATTAGGTTTACTCTGGTCTTGTAAAGAAGATATGCTATTATATTCTGTAGATCTGAAAGAGAAAAAAGGCGTTACAAAACGTCACATATTATCCATTATGTCGCAAGTATTTGACCCTTTAGGTTTGGTTAATCCTTGTATACTTACAGCGAAAACAATCCTACAGGAGTTGTGGTCCACCAAAATCACGTGGGACGAGGAAGTTCCCGCTGAAATCCGCAACACCTGGAATAAATTCATAGAATCATTACTTTACATAAATAACTTACGAATACCTAGATATGTGCTTACCGATTATCCATCAGTAATCGAAATTCACGCCTTCAGCGACGCTTCTATGCAAGCATATGCAGCAACTATTTACATCAAATCAATTTCACAAAATAATGAAGTTTCTGTTAACTTGATCACAGCGAAAAGTCGAGTCGCTCCCTTAAAACCAGCAACTGTACCTCGCTTGGAGTTGTGTGGTGCGCTGCTCGCCGCAAGGTTGACAGAAAAGGTGAAATGCTCATTGAGATTACCAATTAATAACTGTTTTTACTGGTGTGATTCCACCATAGTATTAGGATGGATAAAATCTCCTAAATGCCATTTATTAAAACCATTTGTTTTTAACAGAATTCAAGAAATACTTAACGTATCAGAGCCCTCTATGTGGCACTATGTCCCAACCCACTTAAATCCAGCTGACATTGGGTCACGTGGTGCAGAAGCCCAACAATTACAAAAGTGTACTTTGTGGTGGTCAGGTCCATCTTACTTACTTCATAATAAATCTCAGTGGCCAGTTCAACCAACGGCTGCCAAGGAAACCGATCTCCCTGAATTTAAATTACAATGTCATTTATCGACAGAGCTCAATGATCATTTTACCTACATTTCTGATTTCATTAAACGTTTCTCTAATTTTAGTAAATTACAAAGAGTAATAGCTTACACGCAACGGTTCATACATAACTATTTTAATCCACTTAATAAACGTACAGGATATTTAAAAATTCATGAACTTACCTCAGCGTCAAATTCATTATGTAACTTTGCTCAGCGTGAAAATTTCCTAGATGAATATAAACTATTAAAAAATAATAAACCCTTACCTGTAAAAAATAAATTATTAAACCTTAATCCCTTTTTTGACACTAATACAAATGTAATACGAGTTGGAGGTAGATTGTCGAATTCACATTATGATTACGATACTAAGCACCCTATATTGCTCCACTCGTCACATCACATCGCTACACTACTTTTTCGTCATTATCACACTCTTTTAATGCACTCTGGGTCACAGCTATTATTAGCCGTTACTCGACATAAATATTGGGTGATTGGTGGTAGAAACCTTGCCCGCAAAATTGTACATAAATGCATCAAATGTTGTCGTTTTTCAGCTAAGACGGTTCAACCTATAATGGGTAACCTTCCTGAACAGCGTTTACACATCGATTTCCCATTCTCGAACACAGCCGTCGACTACGCCGGTCCTGTCATGATATTGAATCGAAAGGGTAGAGGAAGTCGATTAATAAAATCGTATTTGTGCATATTCGTGTGTCTAGCTGTAAAAGCAGTGCACATAGAACTTGTGACCGATCTGAGTGCTGAAACCTTTCTAGCCGCTTTAAATCGGTTCATTGCCCGCAGAGGCAAGCCCGCCAACATCTTCTCGGACAACGGTACGAATTTTGTAGGCGCGTATAACGAGTTGTCTAAATTCTTAAAACAAAATTCAGATTTAATTGTTACAAAAACATCAGCCTTATCAATTAATTTCAAATTTTCGCCGCCTTATAGTCCTCACTTTAATGGATTAGCGGAAGGTGCGGTAAAGTCTGTGAAACATCATTTAAAGCGAGTGGTATCTCTAGCTAACTTAACGTATGAAGAGATGAACACGGTTCTTACAGAGATCGAGGCTATCTTGAACTCTAGGCCTCTCACTCCTATATCGTCGGATCCCTCTGATCTTATTGCGCTTACTCCATCACATTTTCTGATTGGACGAACATTAACAACGCTACCTTCCCCTCAGGTCAATGATAACGCTGCTATGCATACTCTTTCCCGTTACATGAGGATGCAACAACTAAAAGCCCATTTCTGGAACAGATTTTATAAGGAATATATATTAGAATTACAGAAAAGACAGAAATGGCACACACAAAGAGGACAACTCCAGCTTGGTGAAATGGTGCTGGTTAAGGATGACCGGCTGCCTCCTAATCAATGGTTGTTAGGGCGCGTGACAAGCGTCCATCCCGGCTCCGACGGCGTCGCTCGTGTCGCGGACGTGCTGACCGCTTCGGGTACCTTACGACGGGCCTACAACCGACTGTGCCCACTGCCAATCATGAAGACTGACTTCGTTCCTGGGGTGGCAAGATGTTGACGCCTTGTATGTGTGCTGCTGCACTCACACAACGACGTATAGCCAGACTGCGCGGCGGCTGACATTGCCCCGCCACATTCCATCTATTTCTCTATTATTGAGCACACGTACTTTGTACTCCATATTTTTCATTATATTTAATATCAAGAAAACCATCTTTTCTTCAACATCCACGACCATATTGACCTATAAACGTCCTAGTTCATTCACATGACTTGTATTCGTCAGCAACTCATTATTATATAGAACTAGCTGTCCGCCCCGCGGCTCCGCCCGCGTTAAGAATTTTTTCCCGTGGGAATGAGGTTTTTTTTTTATTTCTCTCCGTAAGAACCATCCTTGGACTTCAAAGAACATTTTAAAAAAAGAATTGATAAAATTAGTCCAGGCGTTGTTGAGTTATGCGCTTACCAACACATTTTGCGATTTATTTTTATATTATAGAAGATAGGCCTTAGTCGACCACGCTGGCCCAGTGCGTGTTAGTGGTTTCCTATGTCCTTCCTTAAGGGCTTTTCTAACTCTATAATAAGTTTCATCAAAATCAGTTAAGTGGCGTAATAAACAGAGCAGGAAGTATTTTCGGCGGTATAACTTTTTGTGAAAAAGATTTTAATCGTATTACATTGATGCGTGCAACGTAATAACGTCTGCATACTTCAGAACGTAGTGCCTAGTATTTGTGGAATTATTTGTGAATTCCCGTGTCGAAATCGGAGGTGATTTATTACGTGACGTGGCCTGACTAAGCACCGCATTACATCACCGACTGAGATCTGTCAACGCGGGAAACGCTGCCGTTTTTTGTTTTATTTCCATTTAAGATGTATCTCACCAAAGAGATAGAAAAATCGTGGGCTTCTGAGTGTTCATCGTCACCCAACGTATTGCCACTATGGCCACTATTAAACAAAGAAAAATTCCGGAAGGGTATCTTAAACAAGAGAACTTTTGTAGAATCAAAATCTGCGCGCTTCGCTTCGCTCTTTATTTTTCGGGCGTCAGTAACTGAATTTTAATGTAATTATTGTTTCAAGCTTTCAAGATTTTCTTCTTGTTTTATGTGGGTACCTATATGTAATTTCGAACAAAATTTTTATTGTTTGCGCATAAACGAATATAATTAAAATATTAAAACAGCGTCACAATCGTTTAGGCACAAAATACTAAATAGTCTTCGTAGTCGAGTAGTAAAACGCTTGCGACACATTGCAGAGATTATCAGATTACAGAGGTTCCAGGTTTGAATCCCAATAGGTCACTAATGAAACAAATAACACCATGTAAGACTTTCCCCAGGTTCCCCTTTGGTCAGGACTATGCATGCAGGCTGAATCACCTGATTGTCCGAAAATAAAAACGATTCCGTACTTAAGAAGGTACGTAAACACACGACTATTATCTTCAAACGTAGTCGTTATACAAGCCATGTCAGAAGCCTTAAGCGGATCAATAATTTTGACACCAGGGTTTTTGAGGTTAACCTCGAAACCCAGCAAGCATTTAGTCTTGAAACCTAAAATACATTATTAGTAATTACTTAATATCCCTCTTAAAGAAGTTCAGTAAACTCGGTGTCGTGTCCAACTCAAAGTGTTGCTCCTCATGTAATTGGAAGGGACGAGTCCCAACAAGTTGGCAACTTCGGACTTGCTCAACTCAAATATTGTCGAAAAGCACTGGCTAGTTAAGGAAAGGGGACTTGACCCAGTTTTATGAATGGGATGTGGTCTATCAACGAATATCTACACTATTGCGCAATACAGGGTTGTTTTTTGATCAGTTCACATAATTTTGTATGTAGTCAATATCGTTAGTAGATCACACTTTTTTTTAATTTCGTCACCTATTTTATACCGTTTAAGGAACGAATTTTAAAAAAAGCGCCAATATACGGGTCCATTTGATTATGTCGAAGAGTGTTTATACGAAGCTTCAAGAAAATTGGAGCAAATTGAATTTCTTCCCATACAAAATTTTACGCTTATTTTATAGGTACTTAAAATGACGACATTTAAATTAGACATAACTTATTGCTATTTAGATTTTTTTGTATGAAATGATATAAAAAATAATATACAGGTTTTTTATTTTTCATAATCTATGTCTATCTAAAATATGCGCATTGATTAAAAAATAACCCAGTATAAATTATGTAGGGATAGAAAAAGAGATTAGAGACCACGACCAGTCTCCTTTGTCGGCATTGTAGTTTTATGAGATATCAGCCCCTCTAACATGCGCGGTCCACGCGTGACAGACATAATTTTGTCGTGCATATTCTCTTATCCTATTGGAGGATTTTCAGTATGGCGGGTTTCTCGCGCGACAAACTTTTGTCATAGCACTGCATGTTACGGGGGCAGATCAGCTAAAATGCGAAATACCAATCAGTTTATTACTTATACCTAAAAGAAAAGACTCCAAAGTCTTATTCCATGCCTATGTGAAGTTTCGTTAGAAGATATCTCTAATAGGGTATTTTAACTTCGTATATATGTACACACGTGTTTAATGACCACAATTAAGCTAAAATGTATGTAAAAAACCATACTGCAGGCTATTAATGCATTTATAAACTGACCCCTTACCTGCAGAGAAATAAAAAGTTATATAGGTTTTTAGGGTCGGTCACCGACTTTACAACCAAGACGGGTTTATGAGCTATTTTGTTTATTTGTCTCGTAAAAGTGACATTCACTCTTTATGCACTATTAATTTATTATGTCCAGCTGTAGCTTATAAACCGTTTTTGGGATAGTATTTTTCTTCCTACTAACCTATTTTTAAAGACAAACTATAGCAGTATAATATAGCAGGTACTCTCACAACTGTGAGGTTTGTCAGGTCGGTCAATGACCTATTACAGTCTATTCGGTTTGTAAGTACATTTTATTTCAATACGTTGTAAATTAATCAAAACATTTAATACGAGCTAATTTATTATTTTGTATTATGTATTTGGAAAAAGACACTTAGGTACTTATAGATTTATATACATAAAGTGCTTTTATCACCAGTTTTATTTACCATATTCCTTCAAGCCTAAAAAATGTCATGAGTAAAAGTTTCAAAATCAGACAGTTACAAAGAGCTTTTACGTTAAAATTTTCTTAAAGTGACTAAATGTTTGTGTGCAATAAATAATAAAATAAGTAAACAGAGTAAATAATTCCACATAGTATTTAGCTAAAACAATGCAAAATTTCGCAACCTCAACGACTGAAAAACCGGTTTGATCCGCTTTAGAATCGTATCTCGCACAAGCAGTCTTGCATTATTAGTCAAAGTCGAGGTGAGTTATAATAAATACGGGCGGCGGCACTAAGTCCGTGCCTGTCTCCCTGAATTAATGCAAAGCAGGAGATTACTCCATAATTGTTTACACCAGACGCTCTAATTATTGTACTGCGCCGTATATTCAACCAGGATTATTTGGCGAATTTATGAACGTTTTTAAAGATTTAGATGCATCGTTTTTTGGCGGTAACCGGTGAGCTATCACGATGCAAATTCAGAACGAAATTGCTACCTACGTTTTTGGTAATAATATAAGAACATTGGTTGAGTTCTGTACTGCCAACTTTGAACGCCACATTAATCAATCTAGTAGTAATATAAATTATTGAAATAAATTATTATATTTAGAAGTCGAAAGGTTTTTTAATCGAAGTAAGATTTTATTGAAGTTATTAAGTTTTGCTCAAACCAAGACTGGCTCTCGTCTCGCAATAATAAAGAATAAACTCTTAAAAAATAGTCGATGCGATTGTAATATTAATAGTAACATTAATAGTAACACGGGCAATATAAAGAGGGCAACATTATTTATTAATAAAATTTTTTCTTAACTTTTTAACGTTGATTTTCTGTTTTATACAGAGAGGTAGGAAAAGCGCTCTTAGAGGCTTTTTCAGTTTGAAATTAAATAAATGAAAAAAGGACCAATTTTTTAATATTTACAACTGGTAGTAATATTAGCAGTAATAAAGATAAGATATTAAAGATTGAGGAGAACAAGATAAAGAGACAGATACATAGACGAAAAACTTTTCTGACAATTAATAAATACTGTTTAGTTTATGAACCTAAAATAAAGTACATTTAAAATATATTCAAAATAGTATATTATTTTCTATTTTACATTAATACGAAAAACACACGTTCTCATTTGTTCGCGCGTAAACAAAACCGATTTTTTTTTTAATTGACCTATGCTTGTGTCGAAAAGGTACGACCAATCAAGCTTCACCGGACTTGTAAAAACAAAACCGAATACGCTATTTAACGTAATATTTACTATCTATAGGTATAAACAACGCTACACCGCACGCTACGCTAACAGACGACATCTGTTGAAAAAGTAATACATACTCTGTTTAAATTATAATGTTAGAATCAGTAACAGCGTGGGATTCCTTAATTAAATTACAACATGGCGGAATCCTGTGTGGTAGCGAGTGAAAATGGCGCAGATAATGATCTAACGTTCTGCGTTCAGAACATAAGCTCAGGTTAATTAGTCACGATCCGATTTTGTAACAAAAGCCTTTTTGTCATGAGTAATAAAATTGAGTAACGCGTTGAAAACGTTTGACGGATTTCAGAGCTTTTTTGATGAAGTCTGAAGTTGAAAAGCTTTGCTCAAGTTATGGCAGGCTCCCCAGGTCTTATTAAGATAATAAATCGTATTTTAAAAGGTGCTAAGATATGAACTAAAGCGTTAATTTTTTTATTTTAATTGAACAGAACTTGTTAAGTTAGTGCAAACTCCACAGGATACCTTATGCAAAAAAAAAAGGTTTGATTCTTCTATGAAGCCTACTATAATTATATAAACGCGAAAGTTTGCGAGTATGGATGTATGTTTGTTACTCTTTCACGCAATAACTACTGAATGGATTTTAATGAAACTTTTCAAAAATATAGCTTATACATCAGAATAACACATAGGCGCGGGAAAATACTTCTTTCTCACTCACTCACGAGCTGCGGGGCGGAAGACTAGAACTAAATAATGTTAGTGCTGTGGGAACATAATTTTGCTGTGGGAAATTAATTAAACTTCACGTGAGATATCAGCTTGAAAGAAGTTTATATTATCGAAACAAAGTACCAACCAAACACAAATTTTGTTGTTTTACATAACGTTGAAAAAACGTTTATCTTTTTTTGGTAACACGGTTATTGTTTAACTAATAAAATTAATCCCACCAGTCTTACCTAATTGATATAACCATTTTACTCGAATAGCATGTTACATTGTTCATCAAGTCCCAGGAAATGGGGTGGCGTGGTCATATTAGTGATGCTTCAGGACACATTAGCTACAAACCCAATTAGCCGATTCGGGACATTCGGGACATGTACATTATTGTTGATGAAGGTATTGTCTGTCCCGCTTTTAATCAACTCTTGGGACAATGACGTCGACTTTTTCGACAAGTTCGGGGACGGGTGGTTAATTTGTGTTTATTTTTCCATCAATGAGGCTTGAGGGCTTGAATGTACCTTATTCTTTCTTTCATCATCATAATGGGTTACGTAGATGGATAGATAAATGAAACGTTTATTGCATTTAAAGAATTTATCTAAAAAGAATTAGATAAATAATAGAAAGAATTTATAACTAGGTAGTTTAGTTATAATTCTTGTGACACGTCGAACTGTGTTTAAGGTAATGCAATATACATTGCCGCCCCGCAGATCCGCTCAGGTTAAAAAACTCTTCTTACTGGACTCTTTCTTCTAGTCCATCGAGAAACCAACATGACCTAACCACATCATAACAAAATAAACATTATAACAACATTGTAAAGTGAATTTAATACATATCGTGATATATTTTGGACAATTTACACAATATCTTTATAATTTATAGCCTATGTGTTATTCTGATCCATTCGGTACTTTTTGCGTGAAATAGTAACAAATACATCCATACATCCATCCTTTTATATTCGCGTTTATAATATTAGTGAGAAAAAAAATATATAATTAACAAACATAAAGACACATGTGTGTGGTGCAATGTAGAAGGGCTAAGGCTCAGCGATATACTTGCCCAGGAGGCAACACTGATTTTCAGCCTTCACATAGGAACTCATTAGGTTTAAGTTCTCTATAAAAATGGTTACGTTTTCAAGTTCTAGAGAGACTATCTGTCGAACCTTTAGTACCTAATTCCACTAACATCATTAGACAATCAATACTCACAAAAGAGAAAATGCCATTTTCTCTCATTTCTATAGCGTTTGTCCATAAATGTTACATTTCCCTAAGCTAATTCTTTCATTGTCCCCTAAGCCGAAGTAAGCGTAGCGTCAACATCCAAAGAAAATCACAGAATCTCAAGCCTATATGAAAATTCTCAGGGAAAAAACGTCAAAAATTTAGTGTGACATAGACAAATGGGCTCTTTTCTTGGTAAGGTGAAGGTGAGGAAAATAACTTTTGCCGTCCGATGTTTTAGGGCACTTTTTCGAATACATTTCGTTTTTTATAACCTGAAACGAAACAATGTTACTAGTATTATTGGATATTATGGCCTCAGTAATATTAGATATAGAATAATTGTGTAATTTGGTTGTAAGTTCCCCAAAAAGATGAAAATAAAAGTATTCCACGTTATTATACCATTTGTTTTAGCACTTTTGTCGTCGGAGGTTTTTCTGCGATAAAAAGTACCTTATAAGTTTTTATGGAAGATATGGATGGATAGCGGTTCAAGAAATCGAGACATGAAGATGAACAAGAGCGCCGAATCAACATGACATGGAAAAAATACTGGAGTTTCAAAGAAATTCTAAAAGCAAAGCTCCCATTGAAACTTAAGAAGAAGGTAATAGACTCCTGTTTGTTACCTTGTCTATCATATGGAACCCAGACTTGGATTTTCCAGGAAAAAACTAAAAGAAAAATACGTTCCTGTCAGCGTGCTATAGAAAGAAGTATCTTAGGCATTAAGCTTACTGACAAACTAAAAAGCGAAGATATTCGAAGAAAAACAAAATTAATAGACGCAGTAAGACACGCACAACAACTGAAATGGAGATGGGCGGGACATGTTGCCCGCAGCACGGACAGAAGATGGACAAAACGAGTCACGAAATGGAAAGGCCCAACCGGAAAAAGAAACAAAGGTAGACCTAAATATCGTTGGGTAGACGAAATACAAAAAATAGCTGGTAGAGACTGGATGACGAAAGCGACAGACCGGGAGAAATGGAAACAGTCGGAGGAGGCCTATATCCGGAGAGGAGCCATGCCCAAATGACACACCAATTACAAAAAAAAAAAAAAAAAAAACTTTCTAGTGTAAATATCTTGTATTGCATTTGCATGGAAATAAAAGGCTTTTTTATTTATTTATTTTATGGATAGCGGTATTTACTTTTTCAATCAACAACTGAGATCCCCAAACAGCTTGCCAAGCGTACCAAGGGCCGCCAGTCTCTCATATGTTGTGTCTTTCGAATGAGATTCACGTAATACGTTTTTGAAATGAAATCGGTAACAAATGTAATTATTTATGATTTCTTGACTTTCTTTCTGGTCAGGTTATAATTCGCTCGTAGTATCCCGTTCAGTATTTAGCTCAGAGTAATAAAAACAAAATGAGGGCATGAGGGCAAAATTAAAAAAAATGTTGGAAATATGTTACAACTGCCCTATAAAACCGTTAATTCCTCTAACAGATTACTTTAACCACATTAAAATTTATTGATCGTTATATGTAGTTCTAAAATTCTTCAACAAGTCAGTTTCGTTGCCATTTTACTCAGATGTTTCTGAGGTCAAATTTTAACTTAATTTTCATTGGATTTTTCTATATAATTTCCAATTTTTCAACGATAAATTCAGAAATGGGCTGAAGTTTTGGTATTTCCGCCCAACTAATGGAGGAAGACTGGCTTTTAAAAGCTTTTAGCCACCGGCGAAATGGAATTACACTTTTAAAAACATATCCACGTATTTATACAACCAGAAAACGATTTAAATCGCTAGGAATTCATAGAAAATACAATTCGGCAGTGTCTAGATCTTTGCATTGAAACTCGAGTCGAGATATTTTCTATGTTAATCCTACTTATATGAATGTATAATGTAAGAAAATAAAATGAGCTTTAACCGAATAACTACAATACTTCTTTTAATTAAATTATACAAAAAGTATACAAGGTGTTTAGAGTGTCGGTGGCCAAGTGGCTAGGCCCGTTGACTTCCATTCGGAAGTTCCCGGGTTCAAGTCTCGGCACGTACCAATCTGTTTTCGATTTTTGCATATTCGACGCTCTTACGGTGAAGGAAAACATCGTGACACGAGGAAACCTGCTCACACCTTCGAAGTAATTTAAAGGTAGTGTTCACAGATTGGTCGTATATAAATATATACATGTATTTATATCAGACATAATTGATAATGATAATTTATTTCAAAAAAACATAGTTTACAAATTATGATACTTAAGGCGCCCCTCCATCCGAAACTTCCCATACAAAATGATTTATCTGTTTATTTCTAAACTACTGAACCAAATTCTACCAAATTTTGTGCACATATTTTGATAAGAAGTATCTAGGTTTGTAATTGGTTTTCAATTACAAAAAAAAACACGAAAAAAAGTTACAGTGAGTTCAAAATTGATCATTTTAACCACAAAATCGGCTCATTTCTAACTAGGTATAATACTTGTAAGTTCACACTTGACTGGAATGAAAACTAATTACAAACTTTCCTTATGTCTTTTATTTAACCATGAAAAAAAATTTTTTGTAATATCTGTAATATTTATCAATTTATAAAGAAAATACGAAGAGCTTTCAAAAAGTCAGTTTTGCCGTCCGGTGTATTAATCTCGGGAGCGAGTTCTCTTTCACGCGCGGGGTGTAGCTGGCTGGCGGGGTATGGGGGGACGGGGGTACCGACGACCCGTTCCCTGATTTGCAGTTTTCTTATCAGTACACTGACTATTTGGCTTTGTGCGTGACGTGTTTTGTGTTCTTGGCGAAGCTTTCCTATTGTGTGATATTTTGACGACTTGGATTTGATAACGGACCGATTTGATTTTGATTTGGTATAGTGTTAATAGTGATTTTATCGACGACTTCTGCTTTCTACTTGGACTCTGAATTTGTTAACCATTACGATGGAGGGATTGGGTAAGTACCTATAGGTATTATTCCTAATCCTACCTAATTTTTGTTTATTACTTACCTATATCGAACTCTACGGTAGGTTCCTGTGCCTACTAATTTTATTTACCTACTCGTTTTTTTAGGAATACCAAGATCTTCATCCAAGAAAAGGTTGTGGTTATCGGCCCGTAGGAAAAAACCAGGGCCAAAACCAAATCGTAACGGCGGCGGTGGAAAAGAAAATATTGTACATTCTAATGGAAGGTAATAAATAGTTTTTCGTAATATTTTTTTTAACCTATAGTGGGTCAATATAGATTATAGTCTTAGCAGTCTTTAATGTGAAATAACTATTAACCACCTAACTATTACTCCTTTTTATTATTGTTTATTTATTTTATATTTATTTACTTTCATTGAAGTTTCAAGAAGTTTGTCATGAGAATGATTTACATTATCGTATATACATATTTATTAATTTTCAGTGTCTTATGTACTTGTAATATTCTGTTAATTTATTTTAGTTGCGATCTAATTGGAGCTTCTCGTGATGAGAGTGAGAGAGGCAATTCTGGAAGTCTAACGTAAATTTATTGAAACAATTCTACTTTGAGTGCATTTTGCCGGAAATTATAGATCCGCGGGTGCCCAGGAAGTTACCGATTCGAGAAAAGACACACATATAACATATTTTTAAATTTTAATTATTAATGACAACTACTCTTACCTGCCTTCTGTCTTTTCTCCAATCGGTAACTTTATATAGGTACCTATAGGTAATTGTTTTAAATATTGTTATTAATTTTATCTTGAAAATAAGTTCAATTTACTAATAATATATACGTGTATGTTTACTAATAATTTATCTAATTTATATTTTTCAATAAGTATTTGAAACTTTTGGACCAGTATTTAGTATTAATTTTATTATATTTGAGTCACAGTGTTTTACTTATAAAGAATTCTGATTTGTTACGTTTCTACTCAATTAATGAGCAATACTTTATCATATCAGCCGAAAAACGTCCACTGCTGGACAAAGGCCTCCCCCAAGCAATACTTATATGATTTTAATTGGAAATAAATGTTTTGTTTTTTCAATTTGTTTTTTTTTTCACTACCTACCGTCCGCCTGCTTTTTTTTTCATGGTCACATTCGGTTATAGGTACCGTAATCCGTAGTATCACAGAGTAAAGAATTATACTACGTACAGTAGTATCGTAATCAATAATAAAATAATTAATAATTATTATTTTAATACAATCCAAGATAACTTTAATTTTAATTTAGATTTCTTAAAAACTTTTAATTAGATTGTAAGATTTTTTCTGATTATGCATGTTTTAGTGTAGACTTTTGTAAAATTCAATTTTAAAATTTATTATCAGAATGTAAGAGGCTTAAGAACGAAAACTGAAGACTTACTTATTTCCGCCCTAACCTATGACTACGACATAATAGTGCTGACCGAGACTTGGCTGAACTCATCTGTCTTTGACCGTGAGCTTCTTGACGACAGGTACGATATTTTCAGGAGAGATAGACACACGACAATTTCACATTTACATAAAAAAGATGGTGGAGGTATACTAATTGCTGTACTCAAAAAATTTAAGGCAGTTAGGAAACCTAAATGGGAATCTACGTGTGAGGAACTCTGGGTCTGCTTCAAATTTGAGAAAGGCCATGATCTCAATCTTGGCGCTATATACATACCCTCTCCGCCTACGTTAGTTTATACTAAGAAATTACTTGATAATATCACAAATGTCGTATTAAACAAAGTTTCCAAGAAATCTACCACACTTCTTCTCGGTGACTTTAACCTGGGTGAGATAACATGGATTAGTGACCCAGTTGTACATTACCGCGCGCTCTCACCTTTACCAACTAACGGCGAACTCCAAAATTTACTAATTGACACACTATCATTCCTTGACTTGCATCAATTTAATGACATACTAAACCACAATCAACGCAGTCTAGACCTAGTAATTTGTAGTAATCCCAGCTGTGTTACCATCTTGGAGGAGTCAACACCTTTAGTCACTGTCGACCTGCACCATCCCCCACTTAAAACTGTAATACAATTATCTAATGCCAAATTTATTAAACCTAAGAAAACGAACTATCGTAACTTCAATATGTGTGACTTTCCAGCTTTAAATGATGATCTGTCTTCCATAGATTGGCAAAAACTTTTTCAAAATTGTATTTGTGTGGATGAAATGGTGCAAGTTTTTTATGATACCATAACTCCAGTAATTCATAAACATATTCCCCTAAAATGCAAAAGAACCGATTCGTATCCTGTGTGGTATAGTAGACCTCTTATAAAATTACTCAGAGAAAAAGCTAAACTCCATGCTCGTTTTAAAAAATACAATAATCCCATGGATAAGCTTGCATATAACTCCTTAAGACATAACTGCGACCTCATGATAAAAGAATGCTTCAAAATTTTTAAAAACAATGCCTTTAATAATTTACGTCATAATCCTAAATACTTTTGGCAGTTCTCGAAGACCCAACGATCTCACAAATGCTCCATCCCTAATCAAATGATCCTAAAAAATGAATCAGCTCATGGTGGTTCTGAGATCTGTAATATGTTTGCTAAGCATTTTCAAGCGATTTATGGAAATGTTACATCCGATCCCGGTGGGTCTCCAACTTCGCCAGTGACCCATTGTCTGCCTTTTGCAAATTGTTCACTTACCGAAGAAGAAGTCCTTAAGACACTTCTAAGCTTAAACTGCGACAAAGGTGCTGGTCCCGATGAAATCCCTCCTATATTTTACAAAAAATGTGCTATAAATTTGTTTAAGCCACTCTTTAGAATATACAATGCATCACTTGAATCTGGAGTTTTTCCTTCGGTTTGGAAAACAGCTCACATCACTCCTATACTGAAGTCGGGAGCAGCTGATGACGCTGAAAACTACAGACCAATTTCAAAATTGTCCAAGGCTGGTACTATCTTAGAATCTCTGGTTCAGGAAAAGATTTATGCTCATGTCAGGATTTATCTAAATCCCAATCAACATGGGTTTCTACCAAAAAAATCCACAACTTCCAACTTGCTTGGTTATGTTACTGAGTTGGCAAAGACTATCGATTCTGGAGGTGAAATTCACGCCATTTACACCGACTTCCGTAAGGCCTTTGACTTGGTATGTCATAGTATTTTAATTAGGAAGATTGAGTCTATGGGAATTCATGGCTCTCTACTAAGATGGTGTGAATCGTATCTGAAAAATCGATCTCAATTAGTTTCGTTATATGGCCACAAATCCGAAGCGAACATCGTAACCTCCGGTGTACCCCAAGGATCTCATCTGGGTCCACTTTTTTTCCTCATTTTTATTAATGATATTGCTGATGTCATACGTCCTAATTTCAAGCTATATGCCGATGACCTCAAGCTATACCGATCCATCAAATCACCACCAGATATACTTTTATTGCAAAATGATCTTGACAGAATTAACATCTGGTGTCGTGATAACCTTATGTCCCTCAACATTGATAAGTGTTACCATATTAAATTCACGAAGAAAAAGCACATCTTTTCTACAGCCTACCATATTGGTGTACTTCAGTTAAAGGAAGTGGACCGTATTCGTGATCTTGGAGTGGTAATGGATAGCTCTTTAAGTTTCCGATTTCATATAGATACCATAATTAAAAGATCATCTCAGCTCAGTGGTTACATTGCCAGGCAAATAAAAATGTTCAAAGAACCTAGTTTAAACATCATCATTTTCAGCTGTATTGTCCGTAGTATCCTCGAGTATTGCTGCACAATATGGAACCCTGGCTACCAGGTTCACTCGGACAGAGTTGAGCGAATTCAAAAAAGATTCCTTTACCAATTAACATTTAAAGACAATAAATGCCGAGTACTTCAGTCGTATGAATCACGCCTCTTTCATTATAAAATAGAATCTCTAAAGACCCGCAGGAAAAAATCCGACTTAATCATTCTTTACAAATTAATTCACGGACTTATTGACGCTCCCGATGTTTTAGAGCACATTGAATTCAGTGTACCACGTATTAACAGTCGACTACAAAATCGTCTGACCTTTAGTCTTCCTCTTTGTCGAACCATTCTCGGTCAGCATTCTCCTCTTTATCGTATGTGTTCGTCATACAATGGCATTCGAAATCATATTGATATATTCTTAAGTTCTTTAGCCTCGTTTAAAAATACTTTACACAAATTAAGCTTTTAAAATTATAATTCCAAGTAGGTACCTACCTACTTTATTTGCGGTGTGCCTCTCTCACCCCTATCATAAATTCACTTTACTTTCCTTTTTAAGTTAATTTGATTTAACCTGTTGGTCAATTGTTGTTATTACCGTAATACTCTGCGAAAATTTTATATTCTATGTAATTAACGCATGCTGTGTCCACATCGAGTAGGATACCTTCTATAATCTATGCCATGTTTTTCTGTACAAACTTTCCTAACTAGGTTGTTGTATCCAGTTTTGTGGACCTTTCAATAAAAAAAAAAAAAAAAAAAAAAAAAATAACGATCCAAAGTAACGAAAATGTCTTTTGAGAATTTAGGATAGGTACAATTAAATTTTGGTCACACCTACCTATTACAAGAAAAATAACTGAAAAAGATCCCAAATACATTTTATTTTATTTAAATAGGTAACCTGTTACATATTTTTTACACTTTTTATGACAGATAATTATTAGATAATTATTATATAAATACTGACCAATTATAGGTAGAAATACCTATTGCCTATGCTAAATTATCGAACGAAATTTTTGTTGCACATTGTAATAGTTTGCCTACCTCTAGGTACCTTTCTTTTTAGGTTGTGTTTGCTCAGCCTTACCTAAATATGTTGAAAACACAGAATTCAAGTCTAAGATAAGAACTAAGAGTCGTACCTATTACCTACGTAATAATTTGAATTTACTCGCACAACGAGTGTGAAGTTGAACCGAAAATGAAACAAAAGCTTTGAGTTATCCTTATCACTATCAGCCAGCTAAAGATGTGCGCGCCGCCCGCGCTCCGCCGCCGCCGCGCCTTCCTTGACCGATTCACGCTCTCTCGTTTCTTTAGCGCCCTGTCTCGCTCTAGGCGAGACAGCAACAAAACGGATCGCATTGCTAGCTACCGCAGCGTTGAATTCCGCCGAGCTAGGAGGGTGCTCTTAAGGACTAAACATAACAATTAGACTAAAATAAATAACGTGCCCAAGCTAGGGTAAATCCCTGTGTTATGGGCAAAGGCAAACACAAGCGCTAATCACATGAATGTTTGTCCTGGGCGGGATTCGAACCAGCATCCCAGTGCTTCGAAGGCAGACGCACTACCAACTAGGCTACGGGGCCGTATTGTTTTCTTTTTATCTCTATTTTATTTTATTTTACGCTTTAATGTGAATGAGTCCTTATTCCGCCATATTGCTTGTTACTGGTCTGGAATTGTTTCTGAAGTATGAACAATTTATTACCGAGCTTCCGCTGCACGCGATATGAAAAATTATTTGCTCACAGATAATAATTAATGCTTACAAGTTTCTTGTTGATTATAGATAACATATTTGCTTGTTTTAAAAAAATATGGGGACAACTTACAGACGGCTATCTGAGTGTGCATCTGGATTGAGGGCCCATTTTTTAAAAGTTTACAAAACGATTTGAGATTTATAGGGGATTTAATAAAGAATAGTAAAAACATGAAGCACAGGGTCACGAATTTCTTAAACATAAATTGGAACTGTGGTGATTAAATAGCTTGGGCTCTCAATCCAGATGCTCGGCTAAAATGGCATATTTCAAATCTCAAAAAGTACTACCTCTGGGTTTATAATTACACGCTTTATATTAGCTTCACTTGTAAGTAACTATGTATGTAAGAAAATCTTGGAATCTTAATTTGACCCACTTCCCGGTCTTCGATTAGGATGAAATTTTGCACACGCTCTGAGTTCTAATGACAATACATGACTACCTAAGAAACGTCATTACAAATCCAATATGGCGACCTCCCCATCACATGTACGTAAAAAATCTTGGAATCTTAATTTGACCCACTTCCCGGTCTTCGATTAGGATGAAATTTTGCACACGCTCTGAGTTTTGATGACAATACATGACTACCTAAGAAACGTCATTACAAATCCAATATGGCGGCCTCCCCATTACATGTACGTAAAAAATCTTGGAATCTTAATTTGACCCACTTCCCGGTCTTCGATTAGGATGAAATTTTGCACACGCTCTGAGTTTTGATGACAATACATGACTAGCTAAGAAACGTCATTACAAATCTAATATGGCGGCCTCCATGAGATGGCGAACTGGCTGTTTGAAATCCACCCCCATGATATGGGTATCAAATGAAAGGGTTTGCTGTCAGGAATACGAAAAAAACAGTCACGGGACTTAAATCCAATATGGAGGACGTCCAAGATGGCGGAGAGAAAGCGTGTTTTTTAGTTTTTTAAACTATGATTTATTTTTATTTCAGCATTTAGTTAAGAATTTCTAAAATATGTATATAAATTCTTAAATTTGTATAATATGATTTACATATTAATATTACGATTTATCTTGGGCCCTCAATCCAGATATGTCTGGACTGAGGGCCCAATATTTGACTTGCAAAACATTAATTTATATAAAGAAATACATAAATATGACTTCAATATGTTATATTTAGACAACTATGTGAATTCCTAAAAGATAAATAATGACAATATGAATAATTAGAATACGTTCTTTTAGAAAATTTAAACTAAAAGATTTTATATAATCCGTTCTTCTAAATTGCATACTGTTAAGAACGCAATGCATCAAGATGCCCCCTCCCCGCTGCCGCTCTGCACCGCGGACCGCTAGATCTGTCATGTCAATTAGCCGCACGCACCCGGCCTTACCACCACATATATTTTATAATTTTGCATGTTTGCTTAATAAATCTTCATATTACATCATCAAGTCTATCAATTGAAGAAGCCCAAATAATTCTAAACATAGTGGCCTACGAACCGGACAACAGTGTACCTATTGGATTGGAATTTTACTACAAAATATGTACAAGAAAAATGTGTGCCAATAATTAACGTGAATAAGGAAATAAAGGCAAGTGGTCTGGGTGTTTGTCCATTAAGTAAGCCCTGGTGTCTTCCCGTAAGTAAAACATATCCCTTATTGTGTTAAATATCCCTATTTGTGAGTATTTATCGTTGATTGATGCCACGTGCAAAACCGGCACAATTTGTCGTAAACAAGTACGACCAGTATACGTTGACCCGTGAGATTGCCGTTCTAGTATGTTAACGCGCGCTAACTGCATTTGACTGAGCTCCGCTTATGCTGGTCATAGATACTTTGGAATGTTAACCAATTCTTTGTGTATTTTTTACGATTATCATTGAAATATAATTGCAAAATCTTATTTAATTAATACAATTTAGTTTGCCGTAATTCGTTTCATACGAATTAAGTGTCAAATAATAAAAATAATAACAGAACTATTTAATACCAAATTAATCATATTAATTTATTGTTATATCATTTAAATGTCACATTTCATTGCTTTAGGTACTAGCTAAAGTAAGTAGAAATATTGTGTTTATAATAAAATAATTTATGAAAATCATTTTATTAAAAAAAGTTAACCGACCACAGTAAAAAAGAGATTAATGCAGTTTGAGTATTACAAATTAAAATTTTAATTGAAATTAATATAAATGTGGTTATTAATTACTATTCAGTATTAGTAAATAGTATATTCAGCATCTAAATTATAAACCTTCGCATAAAACTAAATAAATAAATTTTCTTTGATATTGCTTATACAATTTCATGTATTTTGGTTAAAATATACTTATTTATTACCAAAATCAACTTCACTTTAAATTAACTATTTACATAATATTATACTAATCTCATTTAATAATTATTATTGAAATATAAAAATAAATAAATAAATTACAATGGCAGAAAGTGAATTGGATACCAAAATCAAAGAATTGACTAGAAAGAGAGGCACTTGTAAGGGTCGTCTCACAACGTTCGAAAAATATATAAATTCATTTCCTGTAGGTCATTTTTGCAATGAAGTTGAATCAATTGAGTTGAAAGTGCGTATTGAAAGAATGAATGAAAATTTTGATGAATTTACCAAACTTCAATGTCACATAGAACAATGGGTTGATGAAACAGAACTACAAACTCATGAATTATATAGGGAAGAATTTGAATCTTTGTTTTTCCGTTGTATCTCAACAGCCAAGGCATTGTGTAATACTTACAAAAGTCCGAAAGATACAGATTCCTCCTCAACTGAAAATGATGGTGATGGGGAAAATAGTACAGTAAAGGGAATACCGCGTACTACAAGGGGTGTGAAACTACCTACCATACAGATACCTAAATTCTCTGGCGACTACAAGAACTGGTTAGAATTCCGTGATACTTTTATATCACTAGTGCACAATAGTCCAGATATTAGTCATATACAAAAATTCCACTATCTGCGAGCTGCCGTCGATGGAAGCGCTGCTCAGATTATACGTTCCGTCGAATTTTCAACGAATAACTATACGGTTGCTTGGAACTTACTGTGCGAGAGGTTCGATAATACACGTATTCTAATTCAAAATCACCTTAAAGCTATTTTTAATGAGGAATCTGTTAAAAAAGAATCAGCTGATTCAATACGTAGGCTTATAGATTCATACAAAAAGAATTTACGTTCTCTTGAATTACTCGGTGAACCAACAAGTTCATGGGACACATTGATTATATATATTATTTCATCAAAGTTAGATGCACGTACTCTAAGAGAATGGGAAGAACACAAACCAACATATAAAACAATTACACTAAAAATATTTACAGAGTTTCTTAAAAACAGGGCTGATTTATTGGAAACAATTGAGCTAAGTAACACTAATAACAACAAACCGCAAGCAACACAAATGTACAACAACAAACCTAACAAGAATTTTAAGGCACTAACAGCCACCGCGTCACCTGGTCCAAATAAAACGTACCCTTGTCCGTTGTGTAATGAGATTCATGCGTTATACAAATGCGAGAAATTTGTACAAATGCCAATCGACGAACGTCATAGTTTCGTAAACAACAAAAGGCTTTGTGCAAATTGTCTTAGGTCAGGTCACAATAAACGCGTGTGTCGGTTAGGTCCTTGTCACAAATGTAGAGGTAGACACAATACGCTACTACACAAAGATAATAACAATAATAACACAGAGACTCAAAACAATACTACTGCCCTGTCAGTCAGTGGTAATTGTAGCCAAGTATTACTTGCCACCGCTTTAGTTAAAATCAGAGATAGCAAAAATCAATGGCATGAAGTGAGAGCAGTTCTAGACTCTGGAAGTCAAGCTTCTTTTATGACCGAATCGCTACTGGCGAAACTGTCTCTGAGGGCACAAGAAATAAACTTTAGCGTTGCTGGTATCAATAATGCAGTCTCTGTTATAAACAAAAAATGTGAAGCAATAATACAGTCCAGGCTTAATTCATTTCAAACAAATGTCACCTTTTTAGTGCTGCCAAGTATTACTTCTCCCTCAAGCAATGTTGTCGATCTTAGTGCACTAAACATTCCGACAACTATTGTTCTTGCTGATCCTAATTTCTACAATCCGTCAACGTTAGACTTGCTCCTTGGCGCAGATGTTTTTTGGGATCTGTTAGGAACAAACCAAATACGAGTAAACAAGAATCATCCAGTACTACAAGAAACAAAACTCGGGTATATAGTCTCGGGACCGACTGGCATTACTCGTAATAAACATGTTTCGTGCAACTTTGGTCAATTTGACGCAATACAAGAACAACTCACAAAGTTTTGGAAAATCGAAGAAATACCTGATTATAATCAGAAACAGACATACTCGGTGGAAGAAAAACTTTGTGAGGAACATTTTATGAAAAACATGTCAAGGGAGAATGATGGGCGGTTTTCAGTAGCGATCCCACTGAAACTTCCAGAAACCGCACTAGGTGACTCCTATCAGAAGGCAGAGCAATGTTTTTTATCGCTCGAAAGAAGACTACAAAAACAAAAGACGTTAAGAGAAATGTACGTTCAGTTTATGAAAGAATATTCAGATCTTGGCCACATGACCAAGAGTGACATTAAGAATCCTGCTAAAAATTCATATTTTTTGCCTCATCATGGGGTTTTGCGAGAGCAGAGCACTACAACCAAGCTTCGCGCTGTCTTTAACGCTAGCGCAGCTACAACATCTGGACTATCATTGAATGATCTTCAAATGGTAGGGCCAACGATTCAAAGTGATCTGCTTTCGATCTTGTTGCGATTTCGCCAACATCGTTATGTACTAGTAGGAGACATCGAAAAGATGTACAGGCAAGTCCTGATTAATAAAGATCAACGTCATCTGCAACAGATTATATGGCGTGACAGTCCATCAAAGCCTCTAGAGTCCTATATGCTAAACACTGTTACTTATGGTACAGCCTCTGCGCCGTTTTTGGCAATAAGATGTCTGCAACAGTTGGCTGAAGAATGTGAGAACCCTCGTATACAACAAATAATAAAAGAGGACTTCTACGTCGACGATCTGCTCACGGGCGATAATACAGTCGAAGGTCTAACGCAGATCAGAACCGCTGTGAGCGAAGTGTTAGCTGGTGGCTGCTTCAATTTAAGAAAATTTAGATCTAATTTACCCCTTAGTGGTAATGAATCTTCAGATCCGATGAATGTAGTTCATTTAAGCGAGCACGAACAATCCAGTGCGCTGGGTTTAAAATGGTCGCCTCCCGATGATAAACTGTTATTTGTCATTGATGATAGCCAGCATGAAACCATTACAAAGAGACTTATATTGTCTACAATCTCACAAGTATTCGACCCTTTAGGTTTGTTGAGTATTTTTATAATAATAGGCAAAGTTTTGCTTCAAAGATTGTGGCTGTACAAATTGCAATGGGATGATTCTTTACCACAAGAAGTGCTCAGGCTCTGGACCAAATTTCATGCAAACTTGATTCGTCTTAACGGCATCCGTGTTCCTAGATGCGTGGTATGCGACAAACCTACGGATGTACAGCTGCACGCTTTCTCTGACGCGTCCAAAGACGCCTATGGTGGATGCATCTATGTCCGATCTGAGGATGAAGACGGCAATGTTGAAATACATTTGTTGTGCGCAAAGAGTAGGGTTGCACCTTTAGCTGCGTACACAATCCCTCGGCTTGAATTATGTGGTGCATCTGTAGCTGCCAAACTATTGGTTAAGGTATTGGCCACTACTCGATTAACAATTGCAAAATGTGTTTTATGGACGGATTCTTCAGTCGTGTTGAACTGGCTTAAAACACCGCCAAATAAACTGAAGCAATTTGTGAAAAATAGAGTAGCTGCTGTGCAAGAAATGACTCATAACCATAGTTGGCGTTACGTACCTACTGGATGTAACCCTGCGGACTTATTGAGCAGAGGTATTAATGTAACAGAAAATGACAAGCTAAATTTATGGTGGAATGGACCACAATTTTTGTCGAGTCCTGAAAATTGTTGGCCAAACAGAACATTCGACACACTTGTGGAAGATTTACCGGAAATTGTTACGCATGTTTCAGTTTCTGCTAATAATCATGAGTTGTTTCCTTTCTCACGTTTTTCGAAGTTCATACGGATTATCAATGTTATGGTTTACGTATTGCGTTTCATAAGTAATTGTAGAGACCGCACAAAATCTGCCACAGGATTCATTTCGCTTGCTGAGAGAGGGATTGCGTGTGATAAATTGTTGCAACTTGCACAAACGGAAATCTTCCCGGAAGAATGTGCTCTATTAAAGAACGGGAAAGTTTTACCAACAAAAAATAAACTTTTATCGCTTAGCCCATTTATCGATGAGAACGGTTTGCTACGTGTAGGTGGTCGTATTAAGAATGGCAACTTTGATTTCTCAAAAAAGCATCCAATTTTGTTATGTTCCAAACATCCGTTAACAAAGTTAATATTTACTCATGAACATTTACGTTTGATGCATGCTGGTCCACAGCTCCTTTTGAGCTCCCTAAGAGAATACATTTGGCCACTAGGCGGACGTAATTTGGCAAAACAAGTTTTTCACAAATGTTTGCGTTGTTTTCGTATGAATGCGCGAACAGTAAACCCCGTAATGGGAAACCTTCCTGAGCAGCGCCTTCATCCAGGTTATCCATTTCAAGTTGCAGGGATGGATTATGCAGGGCCAATGACAGCATTAAATAAAAGAGGTCGTGGAAGCCAGACAACAAAGGTATACATAGCTATATTCGTCTGCTTTATTACAAAATCTGTTCACCTCGAACTTGTGAGCGATCTTTCCAAAGATGCTTTTCTTTCCGCATTACGAAGGTTTATAGCTAGACGTTCAAAACCAAAATGTTTAGTCTCCGATAACGGAACTCAATTTGTAGGCGCAAGAAACGAATTAGCTAAATTCATTAAAGAAAACGCAGATTCTATAAGTGATACTATGTCACAAGAAGGTATTGATTTTAAATTCATACCCGCTTATACTCCTCATATGGCAGGGTTGGCAGAAGCAGGAGTCAAATCAGTCAAAATGCACTTGCGTCGCGTGTTAGGTGAAGCCTATTTGGTATTTGAGGATTTGTACACTATCATTGTTCAAATAGAGGCAATCTTAAATTCAAGGCCCTTGACACCACTAAGTAATGACCCACATGACTTGACACCTCTTACACCAGGGCACTTTTTGGTTGGACGTCCCCTTTCCGCTTTGCCGACTCCTCCACTAGTCGATGTGAACGAAAATCGACTAACACGTTACGAGAGGCTTGAGAAAATAAGACAAGAATTCTGGACTAGATGGCACAAGGAGTACATCTCAGAAATGCAGCTACGTACTAAATGGCGAACATCAAAGGGAACACTTAAGGAAGGAGCGTTGGTACTCATAAAAGAAGACTCTCTTCCGCCAATGAGATGGTGTCTTGGACGTGTCCACCAAGTTTACCCTGGCTCCGATGGAGTCAGTCGAGTTGCCGATTTGAAGACTGTAAAGGGAACAATCAGAAGAGCCTTCAACAAGATATGCCCATTACCGCTGGAAGATGGGTTGAAAGACAAGCCTTTCAACGCCGGGGACTATGTTAAGAACGCAATGCATCAAGATGCCCCCTCCCCGCTGCCGCTCTGCACCGCGGACCGCTAGATCTGTCATGTCAATTAGCCGCACGCACCCGGCCTTACCACCACATATATTTTATAATTTTGCATGTTTGCTTAATAAATCTTCATATTACATCATCAAGTCTATCAATTGAAGAAGCCCAAATAATTCTAAACACATACTTTAAGAGAAAATCGGTTTTCAATTTTTTATATGAGAAAAAATTGTAGGGTGGATATGATTTTGTTACTTTTTCGGACAGAAAGTCTTACCTTTGCAGATAAAAGCATTATTTATTTTCATAAATTAAACACGGTTGGTAACATAAAAAAACTATATATTCCACAGAAAGGGACAGTAAAAATACACATATAATACAAACTTAAGAAATAGTTTCGTTCAGAGAAGCAAGTAAAAGATATTGTTATTTTCAGTTTTGACTGCACCCCAGATATTAATGGCATGGGTTTTTTTATGCTTATAACTTTTTTAAATATAACTTACTTTTATTATAGACTAGCGACCCGCCCCGGCTCCGCACGGGAAAATGGTTATTGTGGGTTATTCTTAAGTATATTATGCATGTATTATACATATAAACCTTCCTCTTGAATCAATCTATTAAAAAAACCGCATCAAAATCCGTTGCGTAGTTTTAAAGATTTAAGCATACATAGGGACATAGGGACGGAGAAAGCGACTTTGTTTTAAACTATGTAGTGATAATTACTTTATTTACATTTTACTTGTCTGACGAGTTAGGGTTAGGGACGATGACAAATCCACGAAACTGACCAATTAGAATCCGATTCACAGATAGGTACTTAATTGAATCAAAGATCATTAAAATCCATGCAGCCGTTCCCGAGTTACAAAATATTGTAAATAACACGACTTTGTTTTGTATGTACCTACAGATTACCTACAATTTTATCAAGATTGACTGTAATGGCCTTTTTTCTTTACATCGGGTGCGTAGGAAAAACAGATGACTTGAAATGATATTCGTTAAATGAAAATAGGCAATATTAATGTGATCTAGGTACTATGGAAAATGTCCCTGGATAATAACACAACCAGGAACTCTTCCAAACTATTTAGTTTCTCTTCATAAAATCGGGATCTCGTCCACCTTCGACCCACAAAGTAATTGTTATGACAAATCATCTTTTTTTAAAATGCGAGACAATTCCTAAATTAAAATCCAATCGTTTTTCTAGAATAGCGGCATAAGCGCCAGTTACATTTAAAAGGAGTTTGCAAACGCACTGATGCAAACTCCACAGTACCTACTTACTTACGTTGACAACAAATCGCTGCACATAAATCACAATTGCTTATGACAGATCGAGCAACAAATATTTACTTAGTCGTTTAAAAAATACCTTGTATGAGAGTACATACTTCAGTGGCTGCCCATCCGCCACCGAAGGAACTGTCACATACTTTTTCTTCTATATTCTGTTCTCTTCAACCCCAATTCTCCTTCTTATCTCAAAGATATTTTCATTTTTCGCTTAGTGCCGTAATCTTCGTTCGTGTAAAAGACTGTTACTTAACATGCCCCTTCATTCTACAAAATTTTACTCCATGCAACTCATGTTTATGGAATGATCTTCCTGAGTCGGCCAGGCGAGCCCCTTCACCCGAGTTCTTTAAAATGCGCGTTAAAGCGCACTATTCATAGCTATTTGTGTAAAGTATTATTATTTTTTAAGTATTTTATTTAATGTTGGTTAAGTTGAATTTTAGTTTATTTCAAAACCTACTCTGTATAAAACACCAAACCAACCCGCATAACGTTTACCTACGCTATTTTCATACCCAAAAGTTTCCTGGTAGAAATTGCTACCTCAGCAATAAGGCCGCCTTTTGACTCTTCTGTTTTGTTCTGTTTTTCTGTATATGTGTTGTGTTTCTGTTTGGTGTCAATAAAGTATATTTTTGTATTATATTGTACATACGGATTAGTCTCCAAAAAAGCACGAAATCATATCCACCCTACAATTTTTTCTCATATAAAAAATTGAAAACCGATTTTCTCTTAAAGTATGCAATTTAGAAGAACGGATTATATAAAATCTTTTAGTTTAAATTTTCTAAAAGAACGTATTCTAATTGCTGGTGATCTATGAGGGTGAGCCTAGTCGATAAAGCCGAAAATATTGGGCTCTCAGTTCAGACGTTTTGGTAAATTTCGATTATTTTCGATCGTCATTTACTTTTAAACAATTAACTTTTGTGTCATTATTTATCTTTTAGGAATTCACATAGGTGTCTAAATATAACATATTGAAGTCATATTTATGTATTTCTTTATATAAATTAATGTTTTGCAAGTCAAATATTGGGCCCTCAGTCCAGACATATCTGGATTGAGGGCCCAAGATAAATCGTAATATTAATATGTAAATCATATTATACAAATTTAAGAATTTATATACATATTTTAGAAATTCTTAACTAAATGCTGAAATAAAAATTATAAACCCAGAGGTAGTACTTTTTGAGATTTGAAATATGCCATTTTAGCCGAGCATCTGGATTGAGAGCCCAAGCTATTTAATCACCACAGTTCCAATTTATGTTTAAGAAATTCGTGACCCTGTGCTTCATGTTTTTACTATTCTTTATTAAATCCCCTATAAATCTCAAATCGTTTTGTAAACTTTTAAAAAATGGGCCCTCAATCCAGATGCACACGCTATCTGACCCTAATTTAGGCAGACAACTGATATACATACATATACAGATAAATACATACTTATTATACACAACATCCAGACACAAGGCAAACACAAGTGTTCATCACACGAATGTTTGCCCTGGGCGGTATTCGAACCCGCGACCCTATGCTTCGACTACCGATTAGGCTACGGGACCGTCAAAATACTTCTGAAGTGCAAGATCTCTCCCTTATTTAATAAAATTCTCTATACTTTGAACAGTTCTTATGTCCGTTGAATAAGGAAAAGAATCGCAGTGCGCTTATTCAGATTATCCTACGTAATAAAATTGCATTTAAATGCAAATTTTCTTAAAATTTAATTTTCTCTTCGCAATAGCTTAACAAATTTCGCCATACTTCACGACCTATGCAAGAAGAAAAATTACTCACAACTTTCAGAGAAACTTGTAAATAACTTGTAATGAACCTAACTTGTTACTAAACGCCTACCCGCCGCCGCCGACTCGATTTAACATTCAAAATATCTGAAACTTCCACACATGCCTTGCCATTACCTGGACGATATTAATGCACTCTCAGGCGAGTAGAAGTGCTATAGAGGCGCTATAGAGACTTTATAGAAGTTCCATAAAGGCTGCATAGGAGTTCTATTGTGGCTTCAGTGTTAGCGAGAGCTTCGGGCGTGTTCGCCCTGGTGCTCTATTTCTGAATCGTTCGTATGACATAGCGTTGGCGTATGCGACAAAAGTCACAGTCGACTTTTAATTTTAATAAGAAGGTTTTATTAATTATATGTCAAACTTAATCTAAACACAATAAAACATAAAAAATATTATTGGTCACAGACCTTATTCAAAAAGTCTACCCCGGATCATCCCTGGCCCAAAAGTACCCATCACACTATCACCGTTGCCTTGTCGCGCTGTATGGCGATGGATAAACCTTTGGGGAAGATACGACTTGGAGCGGGTATCATGCCCTCTCTCTCTCAACCGACGCCCCAGCTGCCGGACAAAATCCTTCCAAAACTTTAATTTAAAATCCGCTGTTTTTCTGTCACTCGTCTTAGATACGGTGACTTGTTGTTTTAAGCAAAAAAACAAAAAACGGTAGTTTCCAAAAGTTAAACAGAACGTTTCATGGTTTAATCTCGTTGCACTCGAACGAGTGTAAAACGTTGTTTCTCGTTACATGAACGTGATTCAGTACAAATCGAGCAATTCTTGCGACACGAATAATTCAGAAATAGAGCTTCAGTGCAATTCAGGGGCTAGGCTGTAAAGTAGCGGCCCATATTAGTGTTATAAAGCTGGCTAGTAGAATGTTTTAGCTATTTTTAGCACGCTTTTTGGAAGTTTAAAATGTTTGTAGTATTTTTATGTAGGGTAGCTTATTTTAAGTCAATGGCCGTAGATGTAGGTACATTGGTTTACTTAAATCATCATATAGTAACTAATATTGTAAATAAACAAACTTAAACGGCTAAATGGATAGTGACAAGTTTTAGCAATTTACTATGAGCAGACACAATAAATAATTTAGGTAAAATAATATTGTCCTGCCCTGCTTGCCCTGCCACCTGCTCGCAGCAGGACCTGATGGATGCCACAGATAATGCAGTTGAAGTGGCTAAGTTCTGGGCCAAAATTATCTAAAGAATTTGTCATCGACACGATAAGAAGAAGCTATTATAATAATTATCGTATTTGTTCGTATCGTATTCACTACTAATAATATCAAACGACCTTGTTGTATTGTAACAAGCTGAACAACGAATTACTCTGGAAGTAGAAGGGCACTACAGGAATTTATATCGGCCGCGATTCTGACGGCAAACATTAAACAAAAATATAAATATAATACTATTTTCTGTCCATTCAATTTCGATACAAGAAAATACTGCATTTACCTAAATTTAATTTTGCACAGTTTACATTGCGTTTTCATTTCAAGAGCAAGCAATATAATTTGCTAAGTTGAAAATGTTGTAATGTAAAAAGAAGTTAATACCGCTGCGCTTAACGCGTGAATGAAAGGCACTTTCAGCCAAAATTATCAACAAAATATCGCAAAATCGGCCGTAAAACTACATGACATCTCTGAATTTAAATCAAACTACCGTCGGAATTAAAAAAACTGAATTGATGAATTTAAACATAAATTATCAAACTATTAACTGACCTAAATTTGATGTCAGAGAGGTGGATTGTATTATGTAATAATTAGTTTAATGGTGGTTTGTAAAATTATTTAGTTTTCTGTAAGCAAGAATAAGAATATTTGTAAACCATAGTAAGAGTATACTGTTCCGTTTAATTTTCTGTTCCCATCTTTGTTTTTCATGAGAATAAAAATCTTTAAACCCAAACCCGATTCTATGGGTTCAATTCTGATGACAGATCATCTGTTAAACATAAAAACTGCATATACCTTTACTAACTTTTGTAATAGAGACTACGAGAATCGCCGTCATTGTGATTGGCCCAGCTCCATCGCACCGGCTGGAATGGGCCACTTGTTGCGAACTCGCTATCTATTATACAAGATAAACTCGACGAACAATGAAACCGAGAGTCTATCTACTGAAATACTTTCACATGACAATACAACTCGCTGAGCTTGCATGGTGAAATCAAACCTTCAGATTTAGATACTACAGGAAGTAAATGACGGCAAAAACTAAAAAATACTACCACTCTACCAAAAACTAACAGCACAGTTCGGTTAATAGATGATCAACTTTTCCAGAATACTAAAAAATCAACTTCTCCATTCAAACTGTCCGATTTAAAATGACTATTTTTTGTATGGGAGTGTTGAAATGTGTTTTTTGTTTCCGATCAAAGTTTATTTCGAAAACCCCCACCCAGGGCACCCTTTAAGTCTTTACTCAACCTTCAGTTGCAACCTGTATATTCTATTTCGTCTCGGTACATAATGTGCATTTCTCAAAAAGGCCTTTTCTCAGAAAGTCCTGTATAGGAGCTAATATTTTCCTAAAAAATCTTGTACAAACTCTATCCTAAAAAAACTTGTACAAACTTCGTCCACGATAGTCCATTGTAACTGGTTCTACTTCGCAGACTACGGCTATGAGTGTTAGACAACTGATATAATACATAAATATACAATATCATCCAGACACAAGGCAAACACAAGTGCTCATCAAACGAATGTTTGCCGTGGGCGGAATTCGAACCCGCGAACTTGTGTTTCGTAGGCAGACGTAATACCAACTAGGCTACAAGGCCGATTACATTTTATTAGAATACTACGAAGGTATTTTACTATCATATTTATCCATATATATGAGTCTTCATTATATGTTTGGGTTCTCCAATCGATATCCGAGGTAAAGTGGTCTTTTTTGCTTGAGTAAATTTATAAGAGGGCTTAATGTCAAAACTTTGAATCCCTAAGGTCGTATTTGGGCTGCTTTGGTTAGCCAGATGGATTCCGAGTACGCCAATTGGATGCAATATTTTAGACAAGAAATTGAGACGTGTAGCGAATAATGAATGGATTATTTTACAAATACTCTGCTGGTTTTCATTTAGAATCTTTCTAGAGTTGCCATACACGTACGTAACTTTCACAAATAACGGCAAAAACTAAAATAACAATTACCTACATTAAAAAAAACGACACAGCAGGTCCACTTAATTCTTAAGAAATATCTTGAATCTGACCCACGGAAGTGCCAAAACATATAAAACGTACAGTGATAAAATAAAATAATCAATAAACTTAGCATCTACTAACTTTAAACGTAAGGAAAAAAACTGCCGTGCGACGATCAGTCAACCTAGCTATGAAAAATATTTTTTTAAAGAAATTTGCATCTTTGCTTCCAAATGACTCACCCAAGACCATAAATTTAATTCAACATGATCGACTCTTGCATAAACGGAGGTCGCTTTTTCTATATAATAAAACTGTAGAGGTCAAAAATCTGTACATAGAAAAAAAAAAACCATTCAGGAGGATGTAAAAAGTGATATAGAACATATCCCAAATTAAAAAAAAAAATTCTTGTGTGTCTGTTTGTACGGGCAACTGTTAGACCGATTTGAATGAAATTTCGCATGGTGGTACCTTATATCCCCAAACAACATTTTAGATAGTTTTTACCGCGGGGTTTTTCCTACGGGAAACTGCACGGGAGAGCCAAAAATCAACGCGGGCGTACAGCGCGGTTTGACAGCTAGTCATAGAATATATTTGTTACAAATAGTTCACCAACTAACTCTGTTAGCCTCCAATAGATCTAACTAAAAGCGAAACCTGAGTGTCAAAACGCAGACTAACTTTGGACAATACCTATTTTAGTCTAGCAGTTGAAATCGAGCTTCTAGAGCTAGTTGCGAACTCGCTGATCCTTTTAGGCGCCAACTGTCAGCGGGATTCCGACCGGTTATATTGGATTCAGCTTCAACTATTCGCCACAGCTCGGACGCGGGATATTAAATTAAGTTATTTACTACTTCGGTCAATTTTGGGGTAACTGCCAAATCTCACAAGTCAAAACTTAAATTTCATCATTGGCAGGTCATACACGGTGTTTAATTGGTTGTTTATCCACAAAACAGTGGTAGTACTCATGAAACTGAACGAACAACTTTCTCTAAGGAACATAGGTTGAAATCTTAAAATTAAAATTTAACTTGTCATACAAAGTAGCCGGTCATGTGGCTAAAGTTTTTATTGACTTAGACATAGACATAGACATAGACAAACATTTATTCAGCACAAAGACACACTTTACAGATAAATAACAGTACAACAATGAAACAGATAAAAAAAAGAAAATAACAAAGAAAGAAGAAAAGTACCTACACAATAAAAAAATAATATTATGAAAATAGTGTGTCACAAGTGCTAAAAAGGCCACAGCTCAGCGCGTGATCCGCCTTAGCGAATCGCTGATATTCTGCTGCGGCCTACGGCAGGTGACAACAAACAAACAAAAACAAAAAAAAACAGAACAGACAAAAATAAATACAAACAGATAGTAAAAAATATTAACAAAAATACAAAATATATGCAATACGCTCGCTACAAAGTATTACAAACATCCAGTGCAGTGTAATATGAAGTGGTGGTGAAGTGTGTAGTGTGTGGTTATTGAAAAGTAGAAAATTTCTTTTGAGATTTCAACCTATGTTCTTCAGGGGAAGTTGTTCAGTTTCATGAACTATTGTTATGTTGCGGATAAACAGCCAGTTAAATTTCACGATCTGGTGAGGGTCTTGGGAAGCCGCTGCAGCGCAGGACCGATCGTTGTGGAGATCTTTGGGGAAGGCCTTTCTTCGACTGAAATGATAATGATGATAATGATATTTTTCTTTAAAAGGGAAACCAAAAAATACCGGGCATGGACCGACCCCTGATTTGATCCAGAACTTTTCGTCTGATAAATAAAGTACTTCGTACATACGGAACCGTCTACCCGCGAGTCCGTGTTATATAATAGTATAATTATGTTTATGTTGGTTTATTATTTAAATAAACATTTAAAAAATATGTTATTTTCGATTCTGAAATAAACAACGCGGCACCGTTCAAAAACACACAACTTTAATCCTAATTTCACAAATGGGAAATCAGAATTTTCGATAGAAATACAGTAAGATTTCCACTGTTTGTTTTAAATATAAACATTCACACAAGGCTGTATAAAAACCGGCAGTGTGCACAGCAGTGTAAACCGACGCGCGTGTGCCTTCCAGATAAGGCCCTCTATTGTAAATGGAAACTATACGAGTAGGATACGAACCTCAGAGTAATGATGTACTGTTGCGTTGCGTAAGATGTTAATTTGTATAAAATCCGAAATACAGAGTACCATAATAAACTTAACCCTTTATAAGGCAAAACAACTTTATAAAATTCATTCGTTTTCGACTTTATCTTGAGGGTATAAGTTAAAATTAAGGTGGCAATATAGTGGACAAAGCCTCGTAAAGAGTTAAAGGGGAATCAAAGAGAACCCCCTTTATCAGCCTGTGTTTTTCATATCATTTTAAATTTCTTCAAAATAGATATTTTTCTACAGTTGTATGAGTTTAAATTTTTATCTTGTGAACTGTATAATTTGGTGTCAATAAAGTATTGTATTGTCTGTTTTATAACAATAGTGTTTGAGGAATACCTACCATGTTTTCTTAATAATAAATTATAAATAATGAAACTTATTTTCTACTAACCGTCTCACGCTGCTGGGACCCCTTCATACAAGGTAGTGATCATAACTAGATTTTCGAAATGTCGGTATTTAAAAGAAAAAATGCATCGTAAATCATAATAGAGGGTACACTGAACTTAATATTACAAACATTCAGTCTAGATCAGCTATCAGTGCAGTGACAGAGCTTAACAAAGATTAGAAAAATTTAATTTGAATTAAATTGCATACTGAACAGAGAGCGGTATTATTTAGATTTTTTTAAAGTAATTAGTTTTAACAGAAAAATAATAAATGCTTCAACTTGATGAAGGTACGTAGTTGCTATTGAGACTTTTCTCTGTGTTATTGTGATGTTTTTACACTATATACAGAGGTAAATAGGACAAGTACCGTAATAAAAAAATAAATTTAAAAAACTTGAAAACCCGCAATAGGCTTTTAAAAGTATCAATTGGGTATGACTATGGAAACTCTCAAGTTCAAGTAACCGAAGAGAAAAGTGAAAGCTTATTGCGGTTTTTCGAGTTTTTTTTTTTTTTTTTTTATTTATTACGGTACTTGTCATATTTACCTCTGTATATAGTGTAAAAAACATCACAATAACACAGAGAAAAGTCTCAATAGACACTATGTACCTTCATCAAGTTGAAACATTTATTATTTTTCTGTTAAAACTAATTACTTTTAAAAAATCTAAAAAATACCGGTCTCTGTTCAGTATGCAATTTAATTCAAACTTAATTTTTCTCATCTTTATTAAGCTCTGTCACTGCACTGATAGCTGGTCTAGACTGGATGTTTGTAATTTTAAGTTCAGTGTACCCTCTATTATGATTTACGATGCATTTTTCCAAAATACCGACATTTCAAAAATCTAGTAATGATCACTACCTTGTATGAAGGGGTCCCAGTGTCCGCCCCGCAGCACCACTCGCGTCTACACTCTACAGACATTTCCGTAGTAATGACCTATTTCCCCACGGTAAAAAGTAGCCTATGTCTTTCCCTAAAACCTACTCTATCTCTGTACCAAGCGCAACAAACAGACAGACAGAGTTACTTTCGCATTTATCATTATTACAGTAGGGATTGTAATTAATCCATTTCAAATAATACGGGAGAATGTCGGTCGGGCGGGAGGAGTCACATTGAAAGATAAAGTCCGAAATGAGTATATCAGAGGTAGCTTTAAGGTTGCACAAATAGCCGATAAGGTTAAGGAGTCCAGGCTAAGATGGTACGGTCACGTGCTTAGAAGACCGGAAGACCATGTCGTGAAAAAGTGCTTTTCCATGGCTGAAAAGAAGAAGGGGAGAGGAAGACCCCAAACCACATGGCTGACTAAGGTCCGTAAGGATATGAAGGAGATGGGCCTTAAGGAAGAAGATGCGGAAAATCGAAGCAAATGGCGCCGCATGATTGGGAAAGCCGACCCCGCGTAACGGGACATGGCAAGGCCAAAGAAAGAAGAAATAATACGGGAGAATTCTGAGTATAATTGCAGTGAATAATCAAGATATTATTAACTCAAATTGAACTAAGACCCTTATAACACTATTATAGAGAATGGTCAACGTTATTTATCGAATGCAATGCCCGGAACTGATTTACAATTTCATTTGTACCCTCGATCAGAGTTTAATACCCCCACAATCCGTCAGAACCCCTCAACTCCCAATCCCCCCAATCCCCCCACCATTATGGCGACGGATATTTTTGCGACAGTTAAATTAAAGGGAAATAAATTGAGAATTCCACTCAACGGCTATTTTCCTTCTTTTATAAAAATTGGGGCTTACGAGGTATTAGGTGGGGTTTGTTGTCGTTTTATTGTTCCGTTCAAACTTTTGTTAAGTCGAATCGTCCTATTGCCAAGTAGATTAAGACATTTATTCTTCAACCAAAAGAAAGAAAATTCAGTTTTATAATATATTTTATTGCACTGCTCGTATGAGTGTGCTATGGTCTGTTTCATATAAATCCGGACAAAAGTTCATTGACCTTCTTATTTTCTTTAAAGTTATTAAAAAATTGTGTTTGGCAAGGTCACACGTTCACCCCGCCTTCTACTAGGGTATGCTAAATTAGTTCAGATATGAAAATTTAGTATAGGTTGCAATGTATCATAGTAGCCCCAAGGCAAAACTTCTGTCGTAAATTCATAACAGATTATAAACAACGTGAGATATTCAGTATCTCATACTGTGATCTCATGCGTATCTCATTACGATTTATTCATCCCTCTATTTGCTGACGCTACTAGGCTATGGTTCGCATACGACCGTAATTACAATTACACTTTCATTCACTGATTCTACTCGCATTTCCTATTTTTCTTGCTCATTTAGATTACACCAGTAAAGGGCCAAATAGGCAAATACTTGAATTAGTTTGTTTTCTACTTAGCAAGAATAAGGAAGTTTCTAAAAGGAAATAGATAGCAGTTAAAAATAAAATATATACGACTATTTGCGAAATACATCCGATTCCATTGTTGTGAAAATCTTTGGGGGAGGCCTTTGTCCAGCAGTGGACGTCTTCCAGCTGAAACGATGATGAGGATGGTGCCTTACAGGGTATTCGAATCAATAAGGACACTAAGTACATACATAAATAAATATTAAAAAGCATACGATTCTTATATAACATTGACTTTAATAAATTACCCGAAGACATGAAAACTCTACCTATAAATAGATTTAAGCATTCATTATATAAATATTTATGTGAGAAATGTTTGTACAGCACCAAAGAATTTGTAAATTAATTTCAGTTTATCCATTTTTGTTGTTTTGATTGATTGTTTTTATAATCATTTCAATATATTTAAAGTTTGCATGTAATATCTATTAGTTAAATTGTGATACTTACCTACTTCTAGTGCAGCGGCAAGGGCACGATATCGATTAACAAGACCTACACTGTACCGCATTTACCGCTAATAAAAAAAAATATTATGATTATTATTATTAAATTACAAAATAGGACTTCTCTTTCATTTGAATCCAAAAAAAGATTTAAAAGCACAAATTAAAATTGGTATTCAGTATTTACACCGTTCTTATATCCGTTGAATAATAAAGAGAATTACAGTACGCGTATTCAGCTTAAACCTTTCTCTAGATCACACATTAAAAAAACTAACATTTCTTTTTGCTTACTCGCCAGTCCAACCGCGAATACAATTTCTTATGCTAGTATACTGGCGTGGTACAAATATGTGTTTAACGTCTTAACCGTAATATGTTTCACTTCAGCATCTTAGCTTCGTAATGTTACGTAATTGCTTTTGTAGTAACATGTGACGTATGTTGAAGGCGAATAATACAGCCTTTTACAACTACAATATCGTATAACAGTCAAAGTCAAATTTAATTGTACATCATAGTTTTTTTTTAAACACTTAATGACGTACTTTTTAGACAAACGCTCAGGTTCGTTCTTGGTGCAGAGGTTGTCCGTTGCGATTCAACGCGGCAACGCGGTGAGTATTATGGGCACCTTTGCTCCGGTAAGAAGATGGGTGGCCTTTTTGAAAATTGACTAAAATTGTTATTTATTTCTTTTTTATTCACTATCTGTATTGGATAAAATGTATAATTTATATTTTAATAAAGATAATTTGCAGAGCCTTTCCATCTTAATGACGTCATATCAGAAGTTAAAAAAGCTTTGCTCAAACCAGGACTGGCTCTCGTCTCAAATAAAATGTTTAACGCCCGTTTTCACTAACATTGAGAATTTCCTAAATTGATGCCTAACGAATTTAGGAAACTTTTAGTCCAAATTTCGTTTTCACTAACATTAAGTTATTCTTAAACCTGCTTAAGTTATCCTTATCTTTAGGAGGCCGATTTGACAGCGCCTAGAGCTTACGAAACGACCTATGTTGTGTTTTTTTATTCTGTGGATTATTTGTCATTGCAAATAAATTGAGGTTATGTGTATTTACGGTAATACAGGGTGGCCCATAAGTCCTTTGAGTCGTAAAAAAAATATTAAAAAAAAACTAATGGCATTATGCAAAAGGTTTTTATTTTGTAGTAATCCTTATAAAACGGGAATTATTTTTTGAAAATTACATCATCCAAATGTAATCCGTTACAGTTACAGCACTCCTGTAAGCGGCGACTAAAATTCTAAAATTATCCAGCTTTACTTCATTTAATAATCTGTTATTCTCTGATGAGGCTCACTTCCACATCAACGGCCATGTCAGTAAGCAGAATTGCCGCTACTGGAGCTGTGGAAATCCAAAACGCAAACATGAAAAGCCGTTACACAGCCCTAAAGTGACAATTTGGGGCTGTGTAACGGCTGACAGCATTGCAGAGATTGATGAGATTGATGAGATGAGAGAGTGATGGATAATTTTAGTCGCCGCTTACAGGAGTGCTGTAACTGTAACGGATTACATTTGGATGATGTAATTTTCAAAAAATAATTCCCGTTTTATAAGGATTACTACAAAATAAAAACCTTTTGCATAATGCCATTAGTTTTTTTTTAATATTTTTTTTACGACTCAAAGGACTTATGGGCCACCCTGTATTTATACATATTTACCGTTATTTTTTCATTTTTTAAGGTCAACTTGATTAACTTCTTCGTAATTAATACATTTCACAACTTCCCATTAATTTCTTTTAAATCCTAATAATATTATAAATGCGAAAGTTTGTCAGGATGTATGGATGTTTGTTACTCTTTCACGCAAAAACCACTGAATTGATTTAACGAAACTTTACAATCATTTAGCATATACATCAGAATAACATATACACTACCATTTACTGCGGGAAAATCACCCATTCCCACGGGAATAATTATTGGCGCGGGCGGAGTCGTGGGACGAAAACCTAGTTAAATGAAGAAAGAAGCAGCGTGCTCATCAGCCAAGTACACAGAAGAAAGAAGTGTCAGCACAACTGTTTGAGAAATTTATTTATTTAGCAATAAGCAGACCTTGCAAACAGTTTTTCCCGTGGGAATAAGGAATTTTCCCGCGGTAAAAGGTAGCCTATGTCCTTTGCCGAGGTCTATTCTATCTTTACATTCAATGCAAACATACAAACAAACAATTAAATATTTCATCTTTACCTATTCGTTAAATAGGTTAAAATACCTACCTATTTGTAATATTCGTTATAATATTATAAACTGCTATACAAATAAATATAATGTATGAGATGAAATACTGAATGGAAAGTTTATATCCTGGTTAAACTTTTATGTAATGTTTTAGAAGAAAACAATAAACTTAATTAATAATATTATTTCTTTTATTTTTAAAATCTAAAACAGATTCAATACAATGGTGTTACCAAATGGCATTATGTACATAATACAAACAAAGTACATCATAATAATATCTACTTCTTTTGACTGCACAAAATTTGGGTTTGCTGTACAATAAACTGAAATATAATTTCACTTCCATGGTATATGCTTTAATAAGTCCATCTGGTGTAGCTCCAAAAATTGTATATAATAAATAATCTAGTATAATCAGAATGTTTATGACCAGTTCTGCCTCTTCATTTTTAACCTGAAATGCATAAACAATACTTAATTACTACAAAAGTCTGAATCATCAACGTTTCATCTCGAAAAGTCAATATAATATCAATAAAACAAAGACGTTATGATCATACCTTTTCTTATGGCTTATGGAAGTACTTATCCATTATTAGATTCTTCTCTCTTTTAATGGCACTGGATGTAAGTTTTGGATTGATATCCCATTATTGAGATGTGATCTTTTGTTTTTCAATGTGAAGCTGCATACCTGCCAAAATATAAAAAATTCTTACATATTTTCACATATAAATAATGTGCTATTTATAATATAATAATGGGGAAGTGTACATTATGTTTTAAGAATATAAAATTAGTTTGTGTGACATATATATTTTTTTATTGCTTTCTAGCCATTTTAGACTTTATTTTTTGCATAATTATTTGAAACTAGATGTCTGTGGACGCAGCTTTGCCCGCATGATACAATCCTTGCTCTTACAATAATTGAGAACAACTGTTATTTACTGGAATATCACAAATTTCTTCGGCTTTTCTACACGATTTGGCTCTTCGATTGCAAATAGATTTTCTTCCAGTAACATAATAAATTGATGTAAACGTGGCTCTTTGGATCATATATACATTATATTCAAACCTTTTATAGAGAAGTAGCATGCTTACATCCATCCAACAACAAAACTAGTTGACAATAAATTTGCAAAACGAAAATAACCGTAGTAGTTGTTTACCTTTCGAAGCAGCACAATTCTTTTATGTAATCCGTTTTTATTTATAACACAATATTATATAGAGATTTTTTCCCTTTTTCCTAAAAACTTCTTTAAAAATGTGATTAAAATCAAAATTGTATTTATCTTGTCCGGTACTACAAGCTGGAGCATTACCGCGCTGTCAGTTTTTATGAAAATAATGCTGAACGCTGATTGGTGTTTGAAAATACGTTCCGTTGTACGGTACTTTTTATTCGAAAAATAAATAAATCAAAATCTATACTATAATTGCAGTCTACTATTGTACTACTCTACAATACTTTGCGTGTTTTGGAAAACAATGAAACCATAGAGTTTGTTCGTTTACTTAGCTAGGTACCGCCAAATTTACGAAACGTTTAAGTGAAAACTGTTAGTGCAAACCATTTTTTTTTTAAAGCTTTGTTTAGCTTAGTTTTTTGTTAACTAGGGAAAACCTACGACAAGGTTAGTGAAAACGGGCATAAGTCTAACTAAGCAATAAATAAAGTCTGAAAGGGGCGATGCGATATTAGTTTGCGTCCAGTCCTGGGTTAAAGCCTACAACTAATCTAAAGACTTCGAGGTGTTGCCGTAATCCCCAGGCTTGGCTAATGGATTAGGGATTGCAGTTGTCGGTAATTACACCGGTCAAAGATTCTGCTCATTTCTTGGGTTATGTATATTATCTGTTTTTATTGCAATACGTTTGTATCGCAAAATTAACTTATCATATTAACCGAAAGTGTAGGGGAACGGAAATGTATTTGACTGACTTTCATTGTAATAGATAATAAAGGTTTTGTTTTGGAACTTTTTGTATTGTTTTTGTAAAGTGTCATACAATACGAGTCGTAAAAGTTTTATTTAAATATTCAAAACTAGCTTTCTGCCCCGCGGCTTTCCGCAGTAAAAGGTAGCCTATGTGGTTATTCTGATGTGTAAGCTATATTATTGTAAAGTTTCATTAAAATCCATTTTGCGTGAAAGAGTAACAAACATCCATCCATCCATCCATCCATACATCCATCCTCACAAACTTTCTCGTTTATAATATTAGTAGGATTGTTTATTTATTTATTTTACTGTTTATAGAATACTCACATAATATGTCTGCTTGTTTCTAAAGAAATATCAAAAATTGGTGCACTTATCATGAGCATCATCATTTCGAAATTTTGTAATACGTCCACTGGATTTGTCCAGGCCTTTGGGCCTTCCTCAAAAAACTTTACAACGATCGGTCCTGCTATCGGTTGTCAAATTAATTACTTCGCCGGCTCAGTCTGTTAATTCTGTATCGACTACGAAACCCTACATAAATTATCAATATTATTAGCATGAATATACTTCAGTACAATTTTATACCCTAAAGCCAGTGAGCCAAGCTTGATATCGCCTCTACATTCCCGTCACACCCGTACTTGATCGCACTTGTTGCGCTTACAGTGGCTTACACCCACTTAGGGGCCACCCAAATCGTTTGATACGTGCTTACTGAGTGCTTACGAAGCGAGTCTCTGGTTCCGTCCTTTGGGATCTTTGGATTTTTTTTAAGTTCATATAGGAAGGATATTTTAGTAAGTGTGGGTTACGTTAGTAACTATTTATTAATCTGTGGTATGGGTCAGTAATGAGATGCAGTTAAAGCCCGACCAAAGAAACAAGAAGCATCGCCATATTGCGGAATTTCAATGGAATTAATTTTATAAGGGAAATTGTTGCCATAGTCGTAAAAATGTACACGTGGCGCCCCCAGAGCAGCTTCTTATTTGTTTGGTCAGTCAGGCTTTACTTAGATGTTTGAGCAACGGAATTTTGAGGACGTAGGTAGTGCGTAACCGCTCTTATCGTTGCTCGTTTATACAGATGATTTATAAAAAAGAATAAAAAAAGAATTTTATTTATACTACTAGATACTTATCACAGTTTTTATTTCATTTTTAAGTATTTAGACAGTAAGTAAAGTAGATAAATAGATAAAACGTTTACGCACTTACTAAAATATATTACTGTTACTTTGCTTTGCATTATGGCTATTATAATAATAATAATAATAATAAATATGTAGGACATCTCACACACGGCCACCTGACCCCAAACGAGGCAGAGCATGTACTATGGGTGTCAGACAGCTGATATACATACATATATAAACATACAACATCCAGACACAAGGCAAACACAAGTGCTCGTCACACGAATGTTTGCCCTGGGCGGGATTCGAACCCGCGACCCTGTGCTTCGTAGGCAGGCGTACTACCAACTAGGCTACGGGGCCGTCGATTATAGATCTAGCTTTTTTTTTGCTGAAGTACTTATCTCATTTCAGGCTTGGCGCGCTAGGTCATTTCATATGCTTACCATTGTAGAATGACCTAGCTCGCTATATTTGCTGAGTAGGTAATTTTTTTCTGTCTCAAAGTCAAAGTAAAATTTCTTTATTCATCAATCTCAGTTTTCAAACCAGTTTCTTGTTTTATTATTGGGTAAATTAACAGCATTATTTTATCTTTTGAAAACAGATATTTAAACAAACTCAAACTAGTGTATTGCATTCAACAGATTTCTCACACAAAGCAATAGTAAAATGCAGTAACTAAAGAAACACAGTACCGAAGTCCTTTTGGATACCTTTTATACTTACAGACATTGATTTTATCAGCTGAATATATTGAGAGTGGAAAAGACGGCGCCAATTTTATTAATGCCTTATTTTTTTGCTTTACTTATAAGCTTCCAAATAAAGCCGGTTAGGATTTTTTTTCTTAGACAAGCAACATCGAGAAGATTTCAATAAATTGACACAGAAGTTTGAAAATTAGTTCATAATGAGTTTTCAAGTTTAAAACTTATTACGAAGTTTCTTTGAAAAATGTCACTGAGAATTTTTAGTTTTTAGTAGATGGTAAAATCGCTTGAAAGATTATATTTTTTTATCCAAGGATTCACTTGATTTAAAATTTCTAAATTCTAAGTGAAATAAAATTAGTGTGTAAAATTCTAAGTGGTAAAAACAGAACATAAATAATTTTGTTCTCCTTTTTATGTTTAGGCATTATCCATATTATAAATGTAGAGATGTGTTTGTCTGTCCTAATATAATGTTACATCGAAACAACCGATAGTTTTTTACCATAGGAAAACCATAATTTGTACTGGAAAATTCGAAGAGCAAATAAAAAGTAATTACTGTAGTAATAGGTACCATTTAATAATATTTAAATCAGTTAAAGATCCAAGTTTATGAAAGCAAATGATTTTGGCTGAAATAATCTAGCTTACTTTATTAGGTATCTTAAATTAATCTGGCGTTGCTAAACGTATTATTAACTTAGCCGGATTATCTGAGCCTCCAACTTTCTGACGAAATTTACCTGAGTTTAATATTAATCATAGGATTAGGTCCTGTCGTAAAGCCTAAACCATTTGACGAGGCTTCTTAAAACGAATATTTTCTGCTGGACTACATCACAATACCAGCGACTTAAAAAATCATGTAGCTATTAAACACTCAGAAGAATATAACATTGTTGAACAATTAAATCAAGAAATTAACTTAAAAGAACAAAATAAACCAGTAGTGCGCCTGTACGGCCCGGATAGCCAAGGAGATGCGGGTTTAAGTCCCTGCCCAAGCTCAATGATTTACATTTTTCGCTTCGAATAAAAATATATAGTTGATAAACGCTAACAGACGACATCTGTCGAAAAAGCAATAAACTATTAACAGTCACATTTGTGTACGAAATATTAATACTCGTACTTTAAAAGTTCATAAAATTCAAACAGGCGAATTTCTGAAGGAAATGGTATTAAAAACATTTCGAGATTATATGATTTCACAAGAACACCTGTATTGCATTACTACAGATAATGGTTTAAATATGAACAAAAATGACAAAACTTGTGGGTCGAAAATACTTGTCGCTAACAGATGCTAAAAGTGAGCCGAATTCAGATGACGACGGATCCAGCGAAGAAGACTACAGAGACGAAGAAGAAAATGAAGACTGGTTAGGGTCAAAACCTATACAAAATTATCTGACAACACAACATTTTGGAAAAGTCCGTGGCATGTTGTGCGCAGCACATACGCTTCAGTTGGCAGTTAAGGACGCAGTGGCCATGAACATTGAAGCTCATGCAACTATAGAATTGGCTAGAAAAGTTGCGCGTATGTTGCGCACGCCTAGCAACAGAAACGTATTAAAGTTAGCTCATTTCAAAATGGCAGTCAATAGACTGCAGCACGCGGTAGACCTCGACATGTGACATGCTTCTAATAATTTTGGCACTAAAAGATTCAGCTCATGTATAGACACTCTATAAAAAAACTTGTACCTGAATTTTGGCTTAAAGTTGAAAATCTAACAACAAGTTTCAATCAAAAGGAACAACTTACAGTGGGTGATTTTTTTATTTCATGGATGACATGCAAGGCAAAAATTGAAACTACGTATACGGACGGCTTTTGCATCAATTCTCATTGATGCAATGAATTCGAGAGAAGTGGCACTCATGGAAACTGATTTTTGAGAAGCTATATATTTAGATGGCCGATATAATCTAATTTTAACAGATGATCTTGAAGCAGGGAGATTTCCTCTTTTAGAAGAGATGCTAGTCTGGACTGAACAAGCTAGAAGAATGAGTACAAATACCTATAATTATACCTAAATTCATTCAATATTAATTTGCTAGAACTGAGAAGTGCACAGAGAATTAAACACAAACATAATCACGCCACATCATCAACCATAAATAAAATAATATGTCATTTAAAAACAAAAGAAAAAAGCTATCAGGTTCATTCATTTTTCCAGTCAACGCCGTTATTGAAATTTACGAGTTATTTAAACAAGAGCGTTTATTTAGGACTGTATACGAATATATTTTATTTTCTGTCCCCGGTTTCATTACAATGCTTATCGTTACAAAACAAAACGGTGGTTAATAACGGATTTTACTTAAGTTTTTAACTAGATTCTATTTGTTACTCGTAAATATTCACAGGATTATATTCATCATGCTCTTTTGTACAGTAGTCAGCATATGCGGCTAGACACGTTGACCTTGAAAGCGCCCGTATTCCACAGCGGTAGGAGCGAATTTCGTAGTGCAAATGTCCAACCGCATAGGCTGGCTTCTATACATTTATTTATGCCACAATTTTGAACAAAGCCATGGAAAACATGTGGTATAGAAATAGACCGATCATTCTTCTTGTGACAATCCAAATATTATCATTGAAAATTGTCTAAACAATGACATCATAGTGTTTGATAAGGTTTAGTACCTATACAGGTTATTCGCTTATTTTTTTTACTTCCAAAAACATCGTGAACCCCGCAGGGAGATGAATAGTGTTAAAAAAATCGTGTGTAGGTGCAACTAATTAACAGCTAGTTTTAAGCCTGGATATGTGATTGTAAAATTTTGCTTATGACTTATTATAATTTTGTATGAAGTAAAATTTAACTATAACATTGTGTAAGATTAGAAACTACTTTATAGAATACTGAGAATTAGAGGTGTGTACAAAACGTACAAGATAGGTATATAATTAGCCATACAGCTGTAGCTTTAATTTTGTCCAATTACTTTATTTGAGAACTTTATTTTGACATAAACTTTTTCTACACATTTGTAATGATGAAAAATATCACCAGGTGGAAATTGGCGCTGCCAGATGGACGGACGGACAGACACACGAGTGATGCTATTAAGGGTTCCGTGTTTTGTTTTTGTGGTACAAAACCTTAAACAAGTAGTAGATAAGCAAAATTCACTCAGACCTAAGGCATAAATCCATTATAATAATATCCAATCCAAGTTATACAAAAAGTATCAAAAATGTTTCGTAGCAGTGGCTACGCCACCGTAGCAAAAAATCTCTACGCCGCCGCCGTAGCAAAAGTAACCGCAAAGCGTAGCTTACGAGTATACCAACACAAAAAATATTTGCGTTAAAACCCGGCTAAATTGAAAACTACTATAATAATTATAATATTTAAACACAAAAGGGGCTTGTGTGGGTATTTCCGCACGGTCTGTGTAATAAGGAGGGCGGCGGTTGCTGACGTAATCCTCCCCCCTCCAGCTTTTGTTTATACCCTGACCCCTATATTCATTCGATATTGTAGCCATTTTGTGTTTAGCTGTTGGCTTTTTGGTGGAAACTTGGACAAAAGCACATACATACATTAGTTCACGCTCTCAAGACGCAATTATAAAGATATTATACTTTAATAATTACGTTTGTTTAACATTATATTTGATAAAACAAACATACAAAAAATGCCTGGAAGAAATTGCTATCTTAGTATTAAAGCCGAATATCTAAGCTGTAGGTGTACACCTTAGTACACCTTAATACATGCCTAACAAAACTACATGAAAGAGTCTAAATAGCTGTAGAGTCATAATTTATTCAGTTATTAAAAAAATAAAAGCTCAAAATTTTACTTTGTGTTTTTATTCAGCAAGTTTACGAGTACATGAGTACGGGAGTTACGGGAAGTCTGTTAGCACAAAATGAGAATTAATTAAAATTTGTGTTTGAAATACCGACAGTAAACATATATTTTACTGCAATTGCAGACTTTGTACGCCGGAATCCAAATTACGCTGTGCAATTAACAAAGGCCAGGTTTAGATTATACCAGGCACAGAATAATACATTTGTCCAGATACCATCTTACCACAAAGAAGTTGAACACGTGTATATAAATTAGTCTATGAGGTTTTTCATAAAAAATTTAGGCACGCATGCAACGTGCTTTTACTTCACTTCATTTGTAGCATATTTGTAGTCAGATCCGTTTGTGTAGATAAATAGTTAGTTATCAGTAACTAATGTGGCGAGTATGTGTCCTGCTTGATTGCCGCTTTCTCACTGCCAATTTATTCGCGCATTTTGGCTATATAATATTTAAATGATATTATCGTCTGAATATCGTGTCTGGCACTAAGACAGCCGCGGCCCTCGCTGCAAGCCGAACTTTGTTATTCTTCTACGTTACACAAATTTTCAATAAATGCTGAAAAACGTCAATTCTTTGTTTAGGGGTAATAGATGCGTAAGCTAGCAAGAGCTCTATTTATAAAACTAGGTCTCAGTTATTGCTTCTAAACTTTTTTATACAGTACTTCGTCAAAAACCGGAAACAAAATAAAAATATAATAAATATATCTTTAAAAGGCGTGTATGTAACTATTCTCACAAGAAATAAATAAATTCACCATTATGAAGAAAAAATACTTTGATATTCAACTGATACCTTACATTTTTTGTGTTTTTGAGTAATCTGTAATATAAACTGCGTTTTCATCATCATCAGCTCAGCCGAAAGACGTTCACTGCCTTAGCGATAAGACCGCCTTTTCTACACTTGTGTTGCTTTAAATTTTGTGTTTTTCTTGTACTTGTGTGCAGTAAAGTATCATCATCATCATCATCATCTCAGCCTGCAGACGTCCACTGCTGGACAAATACCTCCCCTAAGGATCTCCACAATGATCGGTCCCGCGCTGCCCGCATCCAGCGGCGGCGGCAGCGGTAATGTATATTCTATTCTAATTATTATCTTATACATTTATTCAGGTATACATATATGCTACTATGAAAGTTTGAACAACCATTCGCGGCCGGAGGCAGTACTAGAGTACCGCTCGACGCCACTTCAGAGGTAGGTCACCGCTTTCACCCTAAACATCCACTGAATTCAGCGGCATAGTCGTTAGAATCTCTATTTCTCATTACGTGGGTTCAAGTCCTTACGTAACAATGTGATTTCGATTATATTTAATTCGCTTTATTTGACAAGGGACAGTGTTTTTAGACAAGAAAAAAAAAATACCATTAAAAAAATATACTAAATTGGAATGTTCATTCATTCTAATATTAATATTTGTGAGACGAAAGCTAACTTTAGTTTGGGCAACTTTTTAACTTCTGACGTCATTAAGTGTTTTTTAAACCTGCAACGATATAAATGATAGATATCGATTTTGAATTATGAAATTGAAAGAAAATATCACATTTTTTACATAATAAATGTTATATATTTTTGAAAACTTTATTTAAAACCCTTTATATATAACTGATATTGATACTGATACTCAACTCAACAGGTTTCGAGTAAAACAAATTATTGAAAAAAGTTGTTTAGTCTGAATATCTGCTATTTCGATTTTTCACTTTTCACTCTTAAAACAGTCTAGAGAAGTGCAATAGTGTAAAACATATAATATCACAATATAAAGTTCTTTTGACTTCATTATTCGCTTTGCAATCAAGAGGACACGCCTAGAAAGGCGTAACAGTATACATAACCTACAATATTATAAGTTTAACTAGCAGAGGAAATAAAATCTAAGCTAGAGAAGAACAACCAACAACTTGGCTCAACTAACTCAGAAGTGTTATTACCTGTGCTAAGGTAATAACAGTATAGAGGCAACCTCAATAGTTCGTGTCGAGTTCTGCGACGCGACGTGGAAAAATACTTAGGAATCAATCTTTTACCGACAAACTTTAGCCGACATTTACCTAGAGATTTAAGTAACAGCAAAGTTGCTGCAAACATAACTATGCTCATATATATATACTCATATATAGCTCAAATAAACATAACAAAAAATAAAACAATAATTTGAACGTCATAGCTCAAATGAACATAGTATGTTTATGATGTTAAAATTATTGTATTTTTTTTAAATCTTTAAAAAAGCGCAATCTTCAAATAAGCTAGCGTAAATCCAAATTTTTGTTTCTACACTATAATAACATTCTGTGGTTCTACACAATTATAATATTCTGTGCTTCCTACGTATACGAAGCCCCTCAAAGCGGATCCTTAAAAAAAGTATTAATTTCCACTGAACAATGAAGAAATTTCTGAATTCGTTGGCTATCGTAACTGGACAAAGAGTTTGAGTCATTTCTATAGGCGGAAGAACGGCGTTGGTCCATGCTGCGGTAGTTATCATACTCATACTAATATTATAAGAAGAAAGATGTGTATTTTTGTGTGTGTGTGTATGTTTGTGATGAATAAACTCAAAAACTACGGAACCGATTTCAAAAATTCTTTCACCGTTAGAAAGCTACATTTACCCTGAGTAACATAGGCTACCTTTTACCGCGGAAAAATGCCTCATCCCCACGGGAAAAACGGTTAACGCGAGCGGAGCCGCGGCGGAAAGCTAGTTTGAAATATAAAATGGATCCTTGTCACTTAAGCTCAAAGTATTTTATTTTTAACTTTAGAGAATATTTACATCCCTTAGTTAAGTCAGTTACGTATTCTTTTGTGGCGAGCTCAAAAAATTATAAATAAACCACCATAACTTTCATTGACTTTCAAATACCCGATATAAAACAGATACCGTTATAAAGCGTAATATCGTCAGGCGGGCGCCATCATTGTAATACCAACGTTAATAGCTTATTAGAAAGAAGATTATCTTAATGTATATTAAATGACAAAGGTTTCTATTTTACATAATGGATTGATGTTACGCGCTAACGAGTTCTCTTATGAAAATGACGTCATATGGAATATTTATGTCACATTCTTTAATACGGGTTTTTACATTAAAAAACCATAAGTGTATTGTGTTGTTTGTATACGGCTGGTATGTCGTGTTCTTTCGTTTAAGAATTGAATTAAATTATCTACTCCTGTGGGTACCTACTGTATGAAGCGACTAAAGGTGCATAACATCTATACGTAAATAATAAAACTAAACGAGGTAAATACTGTAATATAAAATTATTGAAGGTCCTACAAAGCGACTGATGCAGTATTATATAGTCGGATTGGTAATTTATTTATTTTTTTCAAAATCGTATTATTCAATCATATATTTACTTACATTATGTTGCTTATTCCGACAATAAGTACCGAGTCAAAAAGGTGAGAAAGTATGAATTCGAAAATTTCAAAAATAAATAAAAAAATGGAAGCCGTCACGGGACGCCTGGCAGATGTGAAACATTGAATTTTTTTCTTTTTATTATTTAGTAAGTCATATGCTTAAAAGAAAAGATTGTATCTGTTATAGGAATCAAATATTTAAAAATTAAGTATTCTTTCCAGAAACAAAATTTAACAATCATAATCATAATCATTTATTAATCATTTATTAAATGCACACATGTAAAGCCTTAACTATTACATGAACCCTGTTAATTTAGGGCGTAGCAAAATATAAAACTAAAGTTTTTAAAAATATTTAACAGTACCTAGGTAAACATTAAAGTTCTCAAATAAACATTAATTAAACATTAAATTCTTAAACAAATATTGCAAATACATAACTATATTTTATCTGACATGAACTCGTCTATGGTATAGTAGCATTTCTGTAGGAGAAGAGATTTTAATCTATTGCAAAAACTAGGATAATCATTTTCATTCAGGATTGTGTTGGGCAATTTATTATATATTTTAATTGATCTGTAATATGGGCTGTTTTTATATATTTCTAGCTTAGGTTCCGGAGGAACAACTTTATTACCCCTTCTAGCACTTTTGACACGTTCATATAATGTATTTATGTGTTTTCTGACAAATTTTGCTGTTTCAAGTATATATATACAGGGGAGAGTTAAAATATTTTCTTTTTTAAAGTATGGTCGGCAACTTTGTCTTTGTTTTATGTTTACTATAATTCGCAAGCATTTCTTCTGCGCTACAAACAGATCATGAGCTTGAGAACTATGTCCCCAAAGCATGACTCCATATTGTAACCATGCGTGAGCATAGGAAAAGTAAGCTGATTTAGCACATTCAATGTGAGTGTTACGTTTTAAGACACTTAATGCAAATGTAAATTTAGAGAGCTTAGTTTTAATTTTGTCGGTATGTTTTTGCCATTGTAAATGGGTTTCTATTGTCATGCCTAGCAATGTGACGTCATTAACTTCTGTAATGTTGAGTTGATTTGTAACTGTACTTAAGTTTAAAGGTTGCTTTTGATGTGGTTTGAATTGGATTAAATTAGTTTTTTTATTGTTTATTTCAAGATTATGCTCTGATAACCAGGTTTTTACTTTAAAAAAGGTCTCTTCGATTTCAGTCAGGGAATAGGCACTAGGACATTCAAATAATAGTGAGACATCATCAGCAAAAAGAGTGCATGACGATTTCGTTAATTTGGGTAGGTCGTTTATGTAAACTAAGAAAAGAATGCAACCTAGTACACTGCCTTGAGGAATTGAATGATTGGTTGTTATTAGTTCAGACTTAATCCTTTTTATTTCATTTTTACTTTCATCAAAGTGTTCTATTTCTACACATTGTTTTCTGTTTGATAGATAAGACTTCAGCCATTTATGAGCGCTACCTCTAATACCAATTCCGTTTAATTTTGTTAATAAAGTTGTATGGCAGACCCTATCGTACGCTTTTGACATATCTAAAAGAAGACCTACTGCATAATTTTTATTTCTTATATATTCTAGTCCTTGTTGAATGTAAGTGTAAACAGCTAATGTTGTGGAATGATTTCTGCGAAAACCAAACTGATTTTTGTCAAGAAGATTATATTTTTCCAGAAAATTGTAAATACGATTCGCCATAGCTTTCTCGAAAATTTTTGAAATCACTGTCAAAAGTGCGATAGGCCTGTAGTTACTTGGATCATCAGTACTACTACCTTTTTTATGGACAGGTTTTATTACAGCAATTTTAAGATTTTCTGGAAAAGTACATTCTTCAAAAGATTGATTGATTAGTTTCATTATTGGAGGAGCTAGTTCATGCACGCAAATTTTAATTAAATGTGTAGGTATCTCATCTATTCCGTAACTGTGTTTATTTGGCAATTTGTTTATTATTTTAATGACTTCTTGTTCTGTGATTGGTTGGAGAAACATAGAATTTAATGATGGGTTTATTACTGGATGAGATTTATACTGAGTATTTGTGGATCCTGATTGAACATTATTTATGTTTGGAGTGCCGACAGATTTAAAGTGATGGTTAAATACATTAGCTATTGTGTCCGGGTTGTTTAGAGTGGTATTATTTAAAGTTAATTTGATATTTTGTTTATTTATTTTCTTTGCTTTTTTTGTTTCACGATTAATTATTTTCCACATAGTAATAATTTTATTCTTTGATGTTTTCATTTCTTTTACATAATTAATTTTTTTAGACAGTTTAATACTTTTTTTAAGACATTTGGAATAAATGCGGTAGTGATTATTCAAGATTTTACTCTTTGTTTGATTTACTAAGACTTTAAGAAATCTTTTATGCTTACAGGATACTTTCAGACCAGCAGTTATCCAAGAACGTTTCTGTTTCACTTGTAGTTTAGTGTTTCTGCGTGGTATACAGTTTTCTAAGATACTATTTAATTTATGCTGAAAAATATCATAATTTTTATTTATATTATTTTCAGGTGTAAATACAGTTTCCCAATCAATTTGTGCTAACTCACTTTTGAAATTGATCATATTATTCTCAGTGTAAAATCTTTTAGTAGTTTTTATTGGGTTGGACTGTGGCAGGATATTTGTATCGAAACTATAAACAACAGCTCTATGGTCAGAAATTCCACAGTCTTCAACATGTATTTGCGAACTTTTATTATTAGTAAATAAGAGATCTAAGCAGGTTGAGCTGTTTGCTGTAACTCTTGTGGGTTTTTTATTTATTTGATGTAAGTTAAATTCTAACATGATATTACATAACCGTTTATAGTCATTTGTACTCTTTAGTGCATCTATATTAAAATCTCCTCCCACAATTATATGTTTTTTGTGACAAGTCTGTTTTAATCTAGATAAAAGTTTATATAAAAAATCAAAAAATATAGAAATTTCTCGATCAGCTCTGTACACTGAGATCAATAAAATATTTGGTTTAATTTCTACTGCACAACATTCTACAAAAAATTCTTTAGATAGACTTTCGAATTCTGGTTTTTCAATGTATTGGATTCCATTCCGCAGGAGAATTCCCGTCCCGCCTCCTTTTCTTTTACTACGACAGTAAGTCGCCGCAAATTCATATCCATCTACTTTAATCAAATCTTTTTGTTTTTCTGATATCCAAGTCTCGGTTAGGCATATTGCTTCGTAATGTTTTTCTTGGAGAAAGTTTTCTAACAGGTCTATTTTATTCTTTACACTTTGGAAATTTTGAATTAGAATATTAAAGGTTCCGAAATGTCTGTCTGCTCTGTAAACATTTTTGCTCAATAATATTTTTGCTGTTTTGCAATGTTGTTTCTACAGCATCTTCTTGTGTTTTTTCTTTTCCATTTACTTGTACTGTCTGTGTATGTAATTTTCCATTTACTAATAATTTGTTATTCCGAATCACTGCATGGTTGCCATTTTTCCTCTCATTTATAAGAATGTTTCTCATTTCGCGTCGTTTTTTTATAGAGTCTTCGTCTAGGTAGGGGCTCACTGTCAAACCAGTATTTTTGAAGCAGTGCTGGTTTCTCAGGATATGTTTTGTCATTTGTTTACTCAGAATTTCTATTGTCATAGGCCTATGATATCCCTTTTTGCCTATCCAGCTTATATTTTCGATGTAACCAGTTAGGTTCACATTTAGTATATTATGGAATATGTTTACCAAACGCGCATGAACTTCACATTCATTTTCCTGTTCATTTTCTTGAAATCCATATAATACAATTTTCTTACCGTTATCTTCCACAGATTTTGTTGTGCAGTTATTTATAGAGCGCTGCAATGAGAGTATTTCATTTTTAAGTTTGATGTACTCAGATTGAAGATCTTGTATTCTGGTTGTTGCTACATCTATTTCCGATTTTAAAGAGGATTGATTCAATGTAAGTTGGTTTATATTTTCTGTTATTTCAGTGCGAAATTCAACCATTGTTTTTTGTATCTCAAGTTGGATGGTGGATTTAAGTTCTAATTTTATTTCAGTTATTATAGTTGTTTTCAGTGTATTTAATTTCGCATCCAATAATTCGCTGATCTGCTCAAGTGTAACCGTGTCTCTATCTTTTTTTACTGAATCACTCCACCTCATATTATTAAAATTTGAGGTTTGTGTCGATAGCATGGTATCGCCTGAGAAGCTGTGGTCATCAATTTCTAAGTCTTCCATGGAGGTCTCGTTATTATCTCTTTCTTGAAGTGCTTTATTTTGTGGTTTAGGTTTTCTATGAGTAACCCGAGAATCATCCAGATTGTAGCGATTTGTACTTGAATTTAGTTGAGGTAATTGTTTGCTGTTATTTTCGCCCGTTAATTTGCTAGGGATTGAGTCTTGCGGTTTAATCGGCGTATTCGAGTTTATTACTTTTCGGGTCAGGGCTCGACAGCTATGACATATCCATTTACTTTTGTGCTCTAGAGTCATTGTATTATAAAAACGGCATTCCGGTATATTTGCGCAATTTAAGCAATTAATATTTTTACATTTCGAACAAATCATATATTGTCTGCTTTTTATCACAACAGGACATTCATCGCATTTTCGTGCCATCTTACGATGAAAAATTGTACTAGTTTCAAAAATAGGCTGGGTTCTTTGTAGGGATTTGACTTTAGATGTTGTAGCTCTAGTTTCAGCTGTTGGAAGCGAGATGGCGCTAGTTATGGCTATCAGGCATTGTATTGTCACAAATCTAGTCTTTTGAATGACGTAGTTCTAGCTTCAGGTGTTGGAATCTAGATGGCGCTAGTGGTATCGTTGCATGCAATAATATGGTTGCAATAATGTAGATTCTTTAAAATATGCACTTTTTTATTATTGACTAAAACACTTTTAAAAACACTTTTTTCGTAGCTTTGTAATTTTAATATTATCATGAAAATATAAACACGAAAGTTGAAATGTTTGTTAGGATTTGAACTCGAGTTACGAGATTCAAAAGCAAAAGAGTCCCATCAACGCTGTTTGGTCGACGATAAAGGAAGCGAAATTAAGGGTCTATTATTATTTAGACTACACTTGGTCAACCAAACAAACAAAAAAGTTCGTTACTATTCTGAATTTAAAGTTTAGCACATAACCACTACAAATATTTAGTTTTATTGTTACTATTTCACTTGTTCACTGGCAAAAGTAGCGTATTTCAGTACACACGCGCTGAAAAATGCACATTTTATATACTTTTCAACCTTTCTGCAACCGATGATAGTAGTAGATTTTGTAACTTCAAATATATCGGTTGAATTTTAAGAATATCTTACACAAACACTATCACTTAGTATTTATTACTTAATAACTACGTTGATATACTTTTTGTTTCATAATTATTGCTGTAACTATTTTAAAATTGAAATAAACATAATCCAATTGTTTACATAAAGCGCCCTCTCGCGCAATTTCAATATTTTACAATATTTTAAGTTATTTATAATAAGAAAACTATATGTCATCGCTTTACTTCTTTAGTTCTAAAAAAATATACACTTTATAAGTGGTACTCAGAGAATAGTTTTCTTTAGTAAATATAGCGTGGCGACCGAGATGCTGCACTCGCCACGGTCGCCACGCCATTAATCAATTTTACTCGCCTGTAGATGATTGACATCAAAAGATATTAAAGTTGCCAGATCGCAGAAGATTACGAAAAAGGCAGTACTATGCTATTAGCTTTCTCATACTCATATGAGTATGTCTGCAATATTGCAAAGGGTGGGTTACATAGAGCAAATAAAATAACCGATGTTTCGTCGCATATACGAGCCCTAGGGAGCGGCGCCTCCGGCGTAGTGGGATTAATTTACAACTTCTGACAAAAGGTGACAGGCTTGTCGGGAGACATTTTGTTTGGCATTTGTACTTGCTCTTTTAGTGTGTTTGAGCATTTTGTTTCATCTATTTTTAGGTAAGAATAATAAATGTATACAAAATTTGTATTTTTAATTAAAATGTTACAAATAAATCCCTATGAATTCGATTTAACGGCCGTGTGTGAGATGTCCCACATATTTCTTTATTTATTTATTTAATTATTTTTTTTAATCAAATTATTTAACTCCTGCAACTACAATTCAAAAATCAAAAGAATTTCTAGCGCTAAACAATAGTATTAAGATTACCACAGTAAATGAAAGAAAATTCGAAATATCCATATTACTTCCAAAAGTAGATAGCATTAGGAATACTACAACAAGTAGTTGAGTAATAAATATGTATGGCTCCAAGAGATTAATTGTAGAGGTCTGTATCCCCCCATTCCTTATTTTATACATAAGAGTACCCTTTTCCTTAGACATTAGTATATCCATAAACAGTACATTTTATCCCATGATTCCAAAATCGTTTAATAATAAACTAGCTTCTTCCCACCTTACACAGGTTTTAAAATTGTCCATAATTTTTCTCTACCTTTAATTTTAGAATATGAAAAAACAATTGTATATTTGTTTTTATGTGATGGTGATCTCCTGCCGTACACAGAATTTTACCTTGATGTACTAAATACTTACTGTAGACTTATTAAATAGAAAACAGAAATGTTGAATAAATTGATTGCGATTCTAGTATTAAGTAGTTTTATCCGCAAAAACAAATCGAATCAGTAATATTACGTCACCACCTGACTAGACGAGAACTTACAGACTTGGCTTGGCTTGGCCATTTAGAAATGATGACAGAAGATCGAGGCGAGGGCATCTACTGCATCACACTGGACCACGTTTTTTTTTTTTTAATTGACCTATGCTTGCGACGAAAAGGTACGACCAATCAAGCTTCACCGGTTTTGACTGTACCACGCGCCGTGATCGTGCGTGTAGCTATCCATTGATGGTGACAAAAGAAAGGTTAGAAAACAATCGGCTACTCTTGACGGTGATTCCGATCCGTCGACATTCAGATCGGGCATTTCTTTCTCTCAAATGCCACAATAACGCCACCTTGGGCGGATATTGAATGAACTAAATGAAATCGGACATTTGAGCGGACAGATTTTCAAGGGTCTAAAATTGACTTTGGTATTGCTTTGGGCTACAATCGGGACCGATATTGGTTTCAAGTGTAGAACCCCAGGTAGCTAAAAAAGATGGCGCAACGTTCGGCAATCAGGACGCATTCGAAAAAAAAAACATAAAATAGCGATGGCACCGAGATCTGCCGAAGGAAATGCCCTACAGAGGGTCAATTAAAAAAAAACCTACATTCAACCTCTACAATCACAAAACTATATCTAACTTCACATGTCGTGAAGCAAAAAAACTTCAATAAAATATCGGAATGAACAACTAACTTCTAAGATAGATAAAAACTACTCTTATCTCAGATTTATTGCCGTTTCCCCCACAGATTAAGAAAAGCAGTAAAAAGTGAAGCCTAAAAGTTTCCCATTATGACTCAGTAAATAAAACCTCCAACTCCGAACTCTTTGTAGTTTCGCTTATTCATCGTGTCGATATAAAAAGGTATTATTGAAAATGAAAAATATTAATAATCCGTCTTTTCCGTACCCCGTTGAGGAATATTTACTCAATGCTTTTAGATAAATCCTTGCTGAAAGATTTATTAGCTAATCCTATCCCATGGAATTCTTGGAGGACAGATAGATGGAAAGATTAATGAGACCTCATGGAATTATAGAAGGCTCAAATATATTTTTCGAAATACTTTTACAGTAAAAGTAGTCATATCTGAACATCCATAGAAAATATGCAGTCAAATTGAGAACCCCCTAATATGTTTTTTGAAGGCGGATAAAAAATAAACAGCGATAGTCCAGTGAATATTTTATATTTTAAATCAGGTATATAACGTACGTCCAATGTACATAGAAAGCGGAGTTGTTATTCGTTTGTTTCCGGCGTCAAAGCTCAAAGGTCTGTCAATGCGATTATTGGGAAATCCGATGCAGTGTCATCAGCGACGAGGAGATTTCGTTATTTATTCGGCCATTTTGTTTTGTTTTACCGCTTTTTGAAAATAAATAATGTCATGAAATTTGCTTTTTGCATGAAGTAATAGTAGAGAGAGAGAGAGAATTGAATGATTTGTAATTAATTAGTATTTATTAGATCCATGCAAAAACTACTTTTTTTTTTGACAATGGGAACCTTGTATTTTCATTAATAATAATAATTAGTGGATGCGGGCAGCGCAGTAGGTACCGATCATTGTGGAGATCCTTGGGGGAGGCCTTTGTCCAGCAGTGGACGTCTTTCAGCTGAGATGATGATTAGTGAAAGTAAGCAAAATATTTTTTTTTGCATTCTAAATCCGTCCGACTGAGCTGCATCTGAAGTTTTGATCACAATGTAAAATTGATTTTGAATACTTATTTTAAGAAAATTGTATATTATGTATTTTGAGTATTTTTATTATATTAACTTCTAAGTCAAAACGTAGCACAGGCCCACTGTGCTAACAAAACAAAACACGATACTTTTTAATTTCATGCCTGAATCTCTAGCTTACGCGCCACTGATGCCGAGTATCGCTTGATCTTCTTTTGTCGCTCGACATAGCGACATGTTGTTGTCGCTATGACGTGATGGGTGATAGATTACCTATCGTGTATCTCACGTTGATTTATCGTATTGCTTGTATATGATATATGAAGTATCGGTGTCGGTTGCAGATGTTAATTTGAGACGCATTTTCGCGCCTCGTGTTTTGAGAGTATTGGTTAGTTATAGTATACTCTGTTATTTTGGAAGCTTAGTAAAACTATGTTATGGTGTGTTGTTGGTGTGATATGATGTAACTGTACCCAATGTATTTTCTCAACGAGAGGCTTAGTAAAATCGTCGAGCCACGTTAAGGCATAAGTATTAATTTATTTACATATTATACCATAAAGACCCTTTTTCTTTTTAAAAATTGTTTAACCATTTTTATATTTTTATTCGGTTGGAGACTAGGTCTTGGTTTGAGCAAAGCTATTTTGACAACTGATCTGAAGACATTAAGTGTTTGAAAAAAGTTATGATGAATAAAGAAATCTAACTATGACTTTGGCCCATGTTTACTAACAAAAATAACGCTTGGTTAACGTTAAACGCCCTTTTGAAATTAATTGTATTAAAAAAAATATACATCATATTATAGTATAACACATATTACTTCTATGAAAACAAAATTTTGTTCTTTGTTTAAAAAAGAAAAGAAAGTTGAGGGAGACTGTTAGTCTTTTTTAAGAAAATGTATGGTTTACTTTTACCAAAGAAACATCGATAAATAACGTAACGTAAATTATTGATCCGTCTCCGTCCGTTAAATTTGAATATTACACATAATCCACAGGATCGTGAATCCCTTAAATATGAACAAACAAACCCACTTTCGAATATTACGAGCGGGGATTTGTTCGCACACCGTCTCCCCTAATTTCAATTTCACAGTAATCGTTTGAAACAACAAGCAGAAGAATTCAGCAAAATTTCGTAAACGTATTTTGAGCTGAGGGTAAAAATGTCGAACTCCCAAACAATTTCGGCTGCTACGTCGGAATTTTGAAACTCGCAAGGTAAAAGAAACGAAGCATAGGGTGCATACTTCGCGTTATTTATACTTCAAATAACTTAGGGTGCTTTAAGTGGTGTAAGATTTCAGTGAACAATATTTAGCCGTTTTTATATACATTATTCGAGAGCGTCGGTGGCTAAGTGGCTAGGGCCGTTGACTACCATTAGGAAGTTCTCGGGTTTAAGCCTCAGCACGTACCAATGTGTTCAATTTTGCATTCATAATGTTTATTAAAATTTGTTTGAAGCGTCAATCATCGTCAATCATCGTAAGCGCTCTTACCGTTAATGAAAACATCATGATGCATACACCTGCGTAGAAATTCAAAGATTGTATGTTAAGTTGACCAACAAACAGTGGGCCAGCGTGGTCGACTAAAGTCTATTCAGCCTGATTTATGTTAAAAGAAAGTGTACTGACGATAGTATAGATAATAATTATGTTAAAAGTTGCGAAAAGCCACTGGATATTATGTGCAGGGACAGATCGGTCAAAAAGATTCTTTTAGGAGGCTTTTGTTCAGCAATAACGGTGAAATTATTACATAAATTGACCTGGGGTTAGCGGGGTCGGTCACAGTAACAGACCAACCCACATGATAGACAAATACAAATATTTACCTAATACAAATAATTACCTATTACAAATGTTTAATCTGATACTCAGTGTTATCGACGAAATTAACATGGTACGGGATTTGTATTTGTATAGTGATGTTATATGATACAACTACTTATACCTAATTTCTTACTTTGTTGGTTAATTCCAATTTCGAACTAACCTTTATTTCCGAAACTACGAATAAGTACCTAAATGCGCTTTCGCTGACCGAGATGATATGAAGTTTTGTTCTCATTGTCGTTATTCATCGTTTTAATACGCACTCCTTTTCAGAAATAAACTAAACAGTGACTATAAATACAAGTATAGTGTGTATATGTGTGTTTCACTCATAGAGGTAGCTTTTTGCCATGGTTTCACTAATCAAATTTTACATCCTGATCCAAATCACTTTTTCTAAAAAGCCATATTCTAATTACGACCACGCATTTTTTCAAATAAGCCAGTGGGCGTACCTTTGCCCTCTGCATTCATAATTACAAGGGCTCCCGACGTCCCATTGTTGACTCTTGCCTTTCCGATGGCTGCCCGATAAAACGGAGCGCACAAAGCTGGACGGTTTTGTAAGAAAGATATTGATCTCCAAAGAGTTCGGGATTTTATCCGAAAAATCTTGAGGTCATAGTGAGGATCAGTGGAACATTATGACCCATTATGCGAGGGTTAGGGATTCGGGTTACGGCGGGGGCGAGTGGCATTTGTTTAGTGGGCGAGGCAATCTTTGGCCGCTTTAGGTTATAATACAACCAAAGTATTAACAGGTACTGATTCAGAAACATGGGTAGGTACGTTAGTATATTATTTTAATTTAATTTCGACTGCCTCGTAGCCTAGTTGGTAGTACGTCTGCCTACGAAGCACAAGGTCGCGGGTGCGAATTCCGCCCAGGGCAAACATTCGCGTGATGAGCACTTGAGTTGCGGGAAAATAACTCATTCCCACGAGAAAACGGGCGGAGCCGCGAGTGGAAAGCTAGTCATACTAATATTATAAAGATGAAAGATTTGTATTTTTGTGTGTGTGTGTGTGTGTATGTTTGTAATGAATAAACCCAAAAAATACTGAACCGATTTCAAAAACTCTTTCACCATTAGAAAGTTACATTCACCCTGAGTAACATAGACTACCTTTTACCGCGGGAAAATGCTTCATTCCCACGGGCAAAACTGTTAACGCTGGCGGAGCCGTGGCGGAAAGCTAGCACCATAATAAAAATAAGTTAGTATCTATAGTACACCCGTTTTGTTGAGAGGGCGACACCGGACCCCAGTGGCGCTTATTAAAAGCCATTTCTGTTTGAAATCACCGAGCCATTAAAAACCGCAGCTAAATCGTTTGGAGTGTAACAAATGGGCAACTTACGAGGACGGTCCCCGCGCTGGAATGCTGTGAAACTGTCCACAATCCCACATGTCCCGAAGGGAGTCGACGCGACGTGGGGACACCCTACATAGCCATTTAGCTCACCAATTTCAATTCTGATGTAAAATTGAGTTTTGTCTTATGGAATGTAGGGTAAATCAAGGTATTTCTGGCCACTTAGCTCGCCTGAAGTTACGGAGGTTCCGGGTTCGAATCCCGGTGGGGAACTTGTCGAACAAATGTCACTTTGTGCGACTTTCCCCAGTTTGGTCAGGACATTGCAGGCTGGCACCTGATTGTCCGAAAAGAAAGATGATTGCGTGCTTGGGAAGGCAAGTAAAGCCGTTGGTCCCGGCTATGATCTACGGATATAGTCTTTATAGGAGCCATATCAGAAGCCTCAGGTGGCTCATTAATTCTGACATCAGGGTGAGGTTCCGGGTTCGAATCCCAGTGGGGAACTTGTCGAAAAAATATCACTTTGTGCGACTTCCCCAGTTTGGTTAGGATATTGCATCAAAAGGACATCACCTGATTGTCCGAAAAGAAAGCGTGCTTCGGAAGGCATGTAAAGCCGTTGGTCCCGGCTATGATCTACGGATATAGTCTTTATAGGAGCCATGTCAGAAGCCTTAGGCGGTTTATCAATTCTGACACCAGGGTTTGTGAGGTAGGTTAACCTCGAAACCCACACGAAAATCAGTATCACTGACCACTATCCACGATTTTGTAGTTTAAAGGTTATAATATAACGTTATAATCTTATTTCGGAGCATTAAAATGAATTATTAGCATTAGTGTTTGTATAAATAAAAGCCTTAAATATGTGTGTGTGTCCTAACAAAATCTGGATCTTGTCATCATCATCATCATCATCATCTCAGCCTGTAGACGTCCACTGCTGGACAAAGGCCTCCCCCAAGGATCTCCACAATGATCGGTCCTGCGCTGCCCGCATCCAGCTGGATCTTGTGGTCTGAAATAAAAACTTTTTTTTTTAAACTACAAAGTGACCAGTTACTAATAGTGGCCAGTAATATCTTGGTTTACACTACTTAGTGTTAATATTCTAGTGAAAATATTCCTAATAATTGAATAGGCTCCGAAACTACTAAAGCGATTTTGGTGAAACTTGGCACAAAGATAGAATAGACTTTAGGAAAGAACATAGGCTACGATTTAATTTACCGCGGAAAATTTCTTATTCCCACGGGAAAAAATGCTATAGCGGTCGGAATTGGCACAAAGATAGAATAGACCTTGCGAAAGAACATAGACTAACTTTTATCGCGGGAAAATTCCTCATACCCACGGGAAAAAGTTATCTACGCGGCCACCCGCGTAACTCCACATTCGCAGCGGGAAGCTAGCCTCAATTGACGCAGTATAATATTTGTATTGTATTGTATAATTCGACTAATTCTGGCCTGAATCCCAATCTTAGTCCATCCGTAGTGAAAAGACACCACAAACCACAGAACAGCCACAAACCGCCCGCTTTAATTTAATTATTTGGCGTAAGCACACCCGCTTTTGTTCCCTCTGAGTGAGGTGTAATGACTCAGTGATTGCACGAGTACCACTTAACAAGTTGTAATATATTTCAAGTCTTTGTAAGTGTTCTATGTTTTATTTCATTTGCATGTACGAATTTTTATAGAAACAATTAATACTCGTATCTAGACAGAGCCGTACTATTATTAGTTAGTTATTATTCTTTGTATTTTAATTAAAATATTCGTATGTAGTTTATTTCACTAGATTTTTATGCCACCAACCCGCACTACTCTATTCTTTACAATTCTCCTGGTAATGGGTTGCCTGGAAGAGATTGCTGCATTAGCAATAAGGATGTTTTCTTTGTATGTGTTATCTGTCTGTGTTTCTTGGTGTCAATAAAGAATATTTGTATTTGTATTTATTCTGTGACAGAGCGTAGGTGTCTTTCACGATGTTTTTCCGTACTAACGCGCTAGGCCTAGGTTCGAGGCTCCCTCGAGCCGCCCCTAGACGCGTTGGTATATGACTACTCTGGGGTAAAGCCTTCCGCTCCCCCGCGAGTCCGGTGAAGCTTGATTCGTCGTACTTTTTCGACACAAGCATAGGTCACTTAAAAAAAAAAGAGTGTGGGTGCCTTAGTGTCTGTGGTCGTAATCATCCATTCGCAAAACGTGGGGTCAAGCCGGCTGGATTTCATATCATTATGAACGTTTATTAGATTTTTTTACGGTAAAGGAAAACAATTGAAATTGACCAACATTGAGTTAGTGAGGTCGACTAAGGCGTATTCACCATGATTCATGGTGGCTTGGGCGACTAAGACTAAGTGGGGACGTATTGTATGGGCAATTGGCAGTTAATTACGAAAGTTCCAACTCAAAAGACCATTTATAAACGAAAACTAGCAAACATAAGTAAATGTGACTAATTTATTATTATATTTTGGCCATATAAACCTAAAAAGAATGTCAAGGAAACTGTAGGTAATTACTAAAACTTTTTAGCATCGTCACAGAAGTAAATAGTACTAACACCGTCACGACCGACCCGAGGAAATATCTTCAACACAAAGAAAAATTAATGTTACCACCTAATCAAATAAACTCTTCAGCTCACCTCTAATTTAATTTATATACCTAATAAAGCAGTATAGGTCGAAAATCTGAACATAGAAAACGGTCGCGAGTTCGAATACCGCCCAGGGCAAACATTCGTGTAATCAGCACTTGTGTTTGCCTTGTGTCTGGATGTTGTATAAGTATACATGCATGTATATCAGCTGTCAGACCCCAATAGTACAGGCTCTGCCTAGTATGGGGTCAGATGGCCGTGTGTGAGGTGTCCACATATACATAATTTTATTGTTAAGAATACACAAATTATGAGCTTAATAACCTTTTCGCAAGTCCAGTTAACGTAAACTGACGCGCAGTGGAGGTTAAGTGCGTACGCGGTTAAAATTAGATTATACAAGCTATGCTCTCATCTACATAGAGCCGATGCTAACTCTGCTTTACACTATATACAAACACCTACGCCTCAAATCTATCATGCTTTCAGAATTGAGCGAATTGTTTCAAACGATATGTAATCCTTCCTCTGACATTTTAGTTTTTTTTATTGTTTTTTTATCCCCCGACGAAACATAGGGGTGTTATTAGTCGCTTGTTTGGAGGGATATAAAGAAAACTGACTGAAGACTTTATCAATTGAAGACCTGGCCTTGGGCCTTTTTTAGAAACTAAAAAGAAAATAATTTTATATATGATTCGGCTGTATGGCTTAGCACCATTGACTTGCAATTAGGGAAAAAATCGAAAAAACAACAACATAAGTTTGACGTGTCCGTTCGTCTTTTGTTTCACTCGCCTTGCTGCTGATTGTATGCGCGACTAACGACGACGACGCTCGAAAAACGCTAGTGTGGGGGGTCTCTAAGTGTACAAAAAGGCAGCCTTATTGCTGAGGTACCGATTTCTACCAGGCAACTCAAAATATCGGTGAATCTTATTTCAGATGCGTACTGAGTTTAATCCCGAACATTTTGCCAAAGTGGGCTTCTCGTGAGCTTCCTAAATCTCTGCTCACTCCGTTAAGGAAAAAAGCGTGTCTTTATGTATGTATGTATTTATTTTTTATACACGTGTACCAAGGGCCGTGAAATACAAGTTAAATCCTCATGAAAATGCTTACATATTTTAATTAAATTGTTTCGGCATTTTAGAATTTCTAATCCTCTACCTACAATATTGCGACAGCAAAATATGTAAAAATGTTATCGTTCGAAACGAGCATTGGTTGGAAATTTTGAAATTTTGTGTACAAACTTTAAAACGAAACCACATCAAAACTGAGTAATAAATAAACCAGAACTTATTTTTCTTCTTCTCTTCATATTTAAGAGCCTTGCTCTTGTCGGTGGTTATCTAGTCTAAAAAAATCTTAATGAAGTCGGACATTTGTCAACTCTTGGCGGGCAGATTTTCAAGAGTAGCGGTCTAAAATTGACTTTGGTATTGCATTGGGTTGAAATTAAGATCAATATTGATTTCAAGAGTAGAGCTCCTGGTACTTATTTCACAGTTTATTCTTGTGGCGAAAACCTAACCGGTTTCGCTCACACAAGCATTTGTTGCCGTCTTAAGTAATTTTACTGTTCGATTAAATGAGTGCCAAGAACGCTAGGGTCTACATTTAGATGATATTATTTTTAAGAAATAAATCCCCAAAAAGTGAGTTTTAATAATTAATAAACATTTTTTATATATACAGCTTACTTAGTTTTAATCGACCCACTAAATTTAAAATTTCTTTTGAGATACCTTGTATTATACTTGTTATGTGTTACTTAAAATACCTGTGACCAGAGAAGGCGTGGGCTGGGTATGAATTATTTTTATTTTCACGACCGCCGTAACAATGGGTAAGTTTAGTACATCATAAAGGGAAACCACATCCGTACCAGCAGCTGTACAATAAAATAAAACCGTGTTTTTTTTTTAGAAAAGCTATAAGTTTCATGGTAGTTTTTTAATAAATTTAAAATTATATGAGACATGACATTTGATACAATAAAAATTGTTTTTAATATCTGAAAAGTACTCAACTGGTTTGGTCCCTGTCCCTACTAAACGTTAGTCGATTTATTTATCAAGAAAAAAAACCGTTCATTATTTAAAATTATGTTTAATTACTTTAAAATAAGGTCTATTTTAAAATAATCTACATAGATAGCATGAAAGATAATATCGCTAACAGAAGCAGTAGATTTTGGCATGAACAGGACCAAATCCATTACGGGAGACAAGTGTTCAAGTATTCATGATTGATCGGAGCCCAAAGAGGAAAATCTTTATGAATTTATATAACTTGTTACCCATTAAGCATACTATCCGTTAGCTTTAGCAAAACGTAAAACTGTCTTAATTTTTGTTTATTTATCAAACACTAGCTTTTCCCTCCGCTACACGAGCGTTAAAATTTTGAAAAAAGTGCTAGAAGCATGAAATTCGGTACGTTTGATCTTTAGTATCAAAACGCACTAAGCCGAATTTACGCGACCGAAATTCGGCATGATTACGCCCGCAGTGCTATTTGAATTACTGACGACACATAGTGCCCAAATTACGTTGCGAAATAGCGTACTAAATAGCATTGCGAGCGTAATCATTCCGAAGTTCAGTCGCGTAAAATCGGCATAGTATTTTAGATACACTTAAGTGTATTGTGTTTTGCCAAATAAATTATGTCTATGTCTAAAACGGAAATGTAACGATGTGCTATATTTTTAGACCTGGCTCAGTAAGCCCTTTCATTTATTACCGCACATGATTGGTTTTCAAACTTTACATCTTGCCATTAAAAAAAGATGACGTCATAGTCGTCATAATTTCTATCCTTGCTTTTTCTTGTTGCGTTTCATAATAGCCTAAAGAATAATCTTAAAGATATTCATACTTTCAACACAATTTCCAGTTATTTTTAATATACTGTTAGGACCATAATAAAATTGTATATTTTTTAAACGTTCTTCATCTTAAAACAGTAACTTAATTTAAAGGCGCACTGCCTGTTTTCAACAAAACAATGATTTCGTACACAAAATAGACTGTAATTAAGCAATTAACTAAACAAAGTAACCTCCCGAACAAATTAAAGTGTTGGCTACAAAGGGAGATTAGTCTATTTCAGCTACAAATATTTTTAAAAAGTGTGAAGGTGTCTTTCTCAAATAATGAAACAAAATCTAATACACACGCAAATCGAACAAAAGTAAAAAAGATTTTTTTACGTATTTATAATGATGGTAGTAGTAAAAATTAATCCTTTATTTAAATCCACCAGCAATTTGTATCTTTTAAACCTAGTTAAGTCAAAAGTAGAAAGTCAAAGTAATTATTTTTAACTTTAGGGTAGTTACATCACTTACATAAGACAATTACATTTGCTTTTCAGGGGAGTTCAAAAAATTTGGCTGTCTACTGTGGAGAAGAACTCGCCGGAAGAAACTCCACAGGCGTTGCATCTTTTACAATTATAGCTACTTATTCTATATATTTTTTGCAATAAAAGAAATTGAAAGGGCCTTTAAATTGATGTGTAAGTTGGTATCTTTATAAAACAAGGTAAAAGGAAATAAAAATATATTATTGTCATTAAAAAACACTTAAAAAGTCTAGTTTTTAATTCGCCTCAGAAAAGTCTTTTATTTTTCAGTTTTAACTGAATCGGTATTTTCAAAGGAAAATCTAGACTTGTGCGACGTACATTACATGAAAAAACCTTGTGTAGAAATGTTGGTCATCTCGTACAAACATCACCTTTTGACTAGTACAATAAAAGTAATAACATTTATTTTAGTTAATAGGTAATTACATATAAAACAAGATTTCAGTGCTTATTATCTGGAAAAAAGGCTATTATGTAAAAGTTATGGACCAAGCTATGCATATAAGAAGTTGGAGTATTTTTATCACGTCAGCTATTTATTAGGCGATGTTATATTATAATTATTATAAATAATAACTCTCACACGGCCATCCGACCCCAAACTAGTCAGAGCCTGTCCTATAGGGTGTAAGACAGCTGATATACATACCTATTTAAATTAAATATACAACATCTAGACACAAGGCCAATATAAGTGCTCATCACACGAATGTTTTCCCTGGGCGGGAACGAACCCGCGACCCCGTGCTTCGAAGGCAGACTTACTACCAACTAGGCTATGGGGTCGTTAATATTACAGAGATGTAAACAAATAATAATACAATAAGACTATTGGTTTGACTGGTAGGTAAATCGTGTTGGTGATAAAGTGTGTTCCTAGAAGAAAATACAATATAGCCGACCCACAACCACCAAAATTAGCTTTGCTCATTCTTAAGCGGTAATATCCATTAGCTTTGGATAATAAACAAAATAATATGCCCAAAATATATTACTATTTTGTGATGTAGGTTATTTCAGGCGCGGGCGACGGCGGTAACAATAGTTATTGTATTTGCGTCAAACCGGTCTGTACAGCAAGCTCATTATTATAGTTATAATTCAGTTAGAAACGGTAATTAATTAGTTTAGACGAGCTTCCCGCCACGAGGCTCCGCCCACGCTTACAGTCTTTCCCGTGCGAATAAGGATTTTCCCGCGGTAAAAGGTAGCCTTATTCTGATGTATGAGCTATATTACTGTACAGTTCCATTAAAATAATAATATATTCAGTGTTATAGATGAAACGGTAAAGTGAAAATATTCAAAGTAGAATCTAACTATGGCGTATTTATAATTCATACTCGTATTTCCCTAATCTCATATTTTTCTGGCCTTTATTTAATGATAACGGTATTATACGCATAATTAAACCATAACCACCTCCTAAACGCCGGTAAAAAACTTGGGGAAACTAATAAATAAAACCTTTACTTTCCCAATTCTAATTAAAAAAATAAACACTCCTGTTCGGTTTAAAAGAAATATATCAAACGGCGAATGGAAAAGAAAACACGATGCAGTTTTTACTTAGCAAACATTTTAGATATTAAAACCTACGCTCCGCTTGTTCTCGCTAAAATGCGAACTTGCTCAAATATTATAACCTTCAGTTCTGAAAAAATATTGCTATTAAGAGCACTCTTAAAGTACCATATTCAGACTCCATTTTGCAGGCGAATGAATGGAGTCATTGTTATAGGTTTAAAGCGATAGCCCAATCATATTGATAGATTGGAATTCTACACTTTTTAATAGGTACTACTTTTCATATCTCTCAATTTTCACGCAAAAATATATCAATTCGTTGTCCCATGAAATACGCATAACATAACATAATTAATAAACATAAAACTCTAAACTATTATTATTATCTTCATTACAAATCATAATATTAGGTTTGCTGTCTATTTGGTCTTTTACAATTACCTACATGCATGTGACTAAATGGATTGCGATGAGAATGCATAAAAATCATAAATGGCGTCATAGTAAATAACGCAGGCTAAAATACTACTACTACACCCTTGACCGATTTCGGCCACGGCGACTGTTTCAACTCTGATTCTGGCGATCATGTGCCCGTATGTGACTACGAAGCCTATTTTGTGTGTGAAAGACCTATAAAATACTACATTTACGATACAAATACAATACAAAAACGGTGGGTCGTATTCGAGCTATATGTAGCTTTAAAGCTCTTTTCTTATGGTATAAATTCCTATTCCTTCTACTTTAAAACCCCCACATAAGCAGCTTAATCATGTTTGTTGAAACTAATATTCAAGCTCCTACCCTGATCGGGTCTCGAGTGGTGCTGACGTCACAAAATGCTAAAAGTTTCTAAAAATCTTTCACCTTACGACACGACGCCGCGGGCGGGAGCGCTTTTCATACATTGCATATGTGCATGTAACTATAGCTTGTACGTCTTTGAATTACAGTGCAGTTTTGAGGACACACCGTAATAGGTGCTGGTTATACACACGTACGTATTTTAAAGTAGATACATATAGGTTTGAATGTTCTCTCGTTTACAGTCCTGCAGCCTAGTTAGTAGTACGTTTGCCTTCGGTTCGAATCCCGCGCAAGGCAATCATTCGTGTAGCGAGCACTTGCGCTTGCCTTGTTTCTCGATGATGTATATTTATGTGTATCAGCTGTCTTACACTCATACATAGTACAGGCTCTGCCTAGTTTGAGATCAGATGGCCGTGTGTGAGATGTCCCCACATATACTTTTTATTTTTTATTTTTTAAACACATAATGCGAAAGTTTAATAAAGGAGGTAAGTCTCGAAATGAAGTAACAATTTCTTGTTGATAAAGCCATTTTAAATAGTTTTTGGTTGATTTGTATGTTTTTTTTTTATTGCTCGCTATAAGCTGCTGCAAACAAGCAAGTTCGGTCATAATATGAAAATTCAAGACGGTTCCTGTCGAACGAATAGTGGTTTTCAATGTTTAGAAAGTAATAACGCCCATAAACCAACCCGCACTGGGCCAGCGTGGTCGACTAAGGCCTATTCACCCTGGTATCAGGGTAGGCTCGAGCCCCTCGGTGGGGACATATATGAGATGTTAACGAACGCCAATACACATTATGCCATTATATAAACATCAAAAATCTTTATAGAAATCAACTGAGGAGAATATTTTAAAAACTTTACTAATAGAAATAGAATGGAATTTTATTGAGTAAGGATCAAAATCGAATTATTATTTAAATAATTTAATTACATCAAAATCATTACGTTATACGAAACAGGAAACGTTCAAAAACCTATGTTTGGCTTGGCACGTTCCGATTCACGTAAATGATCGCCAAGTAGTAGTACTGTTTAGTCTAACTATGAGTGGATCAAAACGTCAAAACAAATAATGGTTGTGGTTGCCAATAATACATGCCATTAATTTCACAGACGTCAATGCATTCACATTTATGTATATATAATTAGCTGTCCGCAAGCGTTCAGATTGTTCCCTTGGAATAAAATGGTTTTCCTCTACCTATTCTTGCAATTGAATTATTATTATTTTCGTTTATCAAGTTTTTTTTCAGTTTGCATATTTTGTGAGCAAGAAATGTAATTTATATTATTTTTTTGTTACGTTTTTGTGTGTTGTTTCTGTTATACTGTTATTGTTTGTTTTGCTTATGTTTGATTGTTTTGTTTTTTGCTGTCTGAGACGCCGCCACTACTGCTATAGTCCATAACACTCCACTACTGGACTAAGGATTTACTTTTACAATATAAATTAATGCTTAAATTCCCACGCTTAGTAGCGGACGACTGAAAAAACAATCGTTATTTGTTACATACATGCGTTTAAAAGCTGCTAAAGACTCGTGATAAGAAAATTTGAGAGAATTAACTTATAAAATTTATTACTAATGGTTTTTTATTCATACAGTATTATAAAATACAAAACGAATGTGGAAATAAATTGGCGATGCCGGAAATTGACCGTTGCGATATCGCTCTCTCACCGTATTACTTACTCGGGCGGGACACAAATAAAAACCTTTATTTTTATCTCAAGTTATAAATAAGCATTGACAGTATCCCTCCAATAAATATGGCCAAAAAGTTATTACTAAAATGCTTGTTCGAATCGTTATATTAAAATTAAATAAAAATGTATTACTTAATTTTTGCTGTTTGTGAGGGCATAGACCGACCTCATTAAGCCTTGTGATTAAGTGCTAGATCAATTAGTAAAATTAATCCGTTATTAAACTATAAAATCCCATACAAAATTTAATATATTCAATGAACAGTTTGTATGGAGAAGGAACTTCTTTTGCTATTTTTGTAAAAAGTCTTTTTAGAAAATCATCATACCTATTCTAAAGAAATCTATCTGTTTTAACTGAGCTGTCACACCCGTCGTATATTCTCAAGTCAATATTTGTAGATGCCAATTTGTGGTTTAATATGCCGAAAGTACCTACTCCGTCTGTGGTTGTCTGTCGTTCTCTCGGTCCGTCTGATACGCTTTTATATATCGAAAGCAGAGAGAACTTAAAATTTAAATGAAATATATTTTTTATTCCATACGAGACAAATCAAACAAAAACGTAATTAAAAAATAAATGAATAACAAAATAAAAAATTCGGGAAAATACTTTTTTTGTGTTATGGCACTAGAGAATCTTTGTGCCAGTGTCAAGTAAAATACATTTCATTTTCATTGGCATTTTCGGATAACCCTAAGTAGGAGAAAATCTTATTTTCCTTTACAACATCATTATTTAATTTACCCATTATTTACCAACCTATAAATTCAAACAGCCATAAATCTCAATCCGTATGAAAAACAACAGATAAAATATTAAATACAGCAATCCATTTTGGCATCATTAAAACTGTTTTTATCCCTTCATTTTTATTCAAAACGCATCCTTTTGATTCAAAGGGAACGGTTGACTTTGCGTCGAATCAAAGAAATGTTGTTTTTTGTGACACTCGTGAAGCAAGACATTTACGTAATGTGACTGATGACGTACAATATGTACATACATTGTGACAGCTACATTAGCGAATACGAGTGTGCATGTTATTAGCGTGTGGTTAATGATATTTGAGGAGGTTTCTAATTTTGTTGTTTATCGAATTTATGATAAAAGCTAAAAGGACATTGATTTTTAACACGCTTTTATTAGTTCGACCTGTATGTAACTAACTATGTAATGGAATGTAAGGTAACTAATTTAACCATCTTCCAAGAGTCGTAGCGTAATGCAAATTGGCACCTGCGGTTGGACAATCGCACTACGATATTCACCCCTACAGTTACGGAATACGGGCGCTCTGAAGGTCATAATGTCCAGCTGCATGTGCTGCCTACTAATACATAAACAGTATCTTTCAGTGAAATCAACACGTTCCCCATCTCACCATATTGACAAGATCTCCCAAATAAAAGTGGACAGTTATAGCTATTTTTAACCCCCGACGAAAAAGTTTAACGCTTGTGTCTGTCTGACTGATTTTGATCTAGTTTTTTTTATTTGCAAGGTGTTACCATCGAGAGTATTCTTAGCTATGATAAAAGAAAATATCTTCAGCCATTTGAAGATTATCAGCTCTTTTCTAGTTGTTAAAAGGATCACTTGACGGATTTGTGGCGGGGGTTATTTAAATTTTTAATTTAATGTTATGTACTTTTTGTTGTTAACAACGAATATTTGTATTGTACATTATTGTTTGCCAGCGTAGTCTACTAAGGCATAATATTCACTCTGATTTCAGTGTAAGCTCGAGTCCCTCGCTGGGGTATACGTGTATATGAGCCAACGATCACATTGTCAATTCCGCACAAATAATTTTATTGTTTTTGTAATTTTGTAAAAACCGTATTCAACTATTTTTAATAAAAAAATTCTTCATAACTCTATAGGTAAGCCTAATTTTCGCTATCTACAAAACAACCAACTTAAATTAATATTTTAAGTAAAAGTAGAAAATAAAATATGGTTTGGTACAATTCATCTTTATTTCTTAAAAGGTTTTAAAGGTCTTGTTCACTTCAAGCCTCGCCACTTTTAATAAAATCACAGATAAGTGATTCCTTTTAAGTAAGTAAATTCGGGAAAACAAGCTTGCGAATTTAGACTTGTTAAAAAGGTTCTTAGAATAGAAAATAACAGTAAAAATATTTTTTCTAAGAACTAACCATCACGTAGTAATATAATAATATGTACACTAAGCACTAACGTTAGTAAAACGCGTACTAAATTCAATGTTTTCACCTAGGTTAAAATAAGGAGTTCACCCTAATTATGTATTTCATAGGAACATATTGTAAAAATGCAATTTTGTTATGTTTTAATAAACTATCATTATTACTACGAGTATTATAACTGTTAAATGGCGTGGCTATGGGAATGACAAATGCTACATTTTCGATGGAAAACTAGCTCATTACTTCCGGAAATCATAGCACAAACGATGGCGTGCGGCAAAAAGCAGTCTCAGATATTTAGATTATACAATATCACGAGTTTCGTATCACTTTGATCGCCAGATGTAGAGGCGTCATTCGTCGTATATGATATTTGAAATGACATAAATATTTTAAAGTTTTTTTTAATTTATTTTTAGGTTTAGTTAATGGCTTGTTCCAGGCCTTAGAATTGGGCCAATCCATAAATATGTGACTTCGTTCGGTGTTGTAAAATGCTAATGATATAATAATAGTTTAAAGTAAAGGGTTTTTGTGAAATGTTAACCTAAAAATACTAATTTCTACAATCATACTAATATTATAATTAGGAAAGATTTGTATTTTGTGTGTGTGTGTATGTTTGTAATGAATAAACTCATAAACTACATTGCCGATTTTAAAAATTCTTTCACCGTTTGAAAGCTACATTCTCCCTGAGTAAAATAGGCTACCTTTTACCGCGGGAAAATGCCTCATTCTCACGGGAAAAACTGTTAACGCGGGCGGAGCCGCGGCGGGAAGCTAGTAGTTTAATAAAAGGGTTACCTTAAACCCTTCACATGACTAGAAAAATGACTACTACGACTACACAAACATCTTAAAATGTTCTTCGCAGAACCACTTTAGCGGGCCAGTTGTATTTTCAGAATGACATAAAAATCTTATTGGGAAAGTTCATATTGTAATCCTATTTGGTGGAAGACACGACCTAATTCGCCAAGTTTGGGATTAAATCCAACCAATAATTGGGAACTCGAGTACCTCCGGATCGAATACGTTGTATATATTTTGGGTCTATTTTATTAACGGTGAAGTTGGTAATATTGTACGAAGGAAATCTTATTTTCTGATCTTGAGTTGGTTGATGTCATGTTAATGTATAAACTTTTCTAGTTAGTACAGTACTAAAACAGACAGAATTTGCAGAATCAGACGCGGTGCTATTAAATTAAATATTTCGTAGCAAATAAAAGGTATTGTCATTTTTTGAGTCCTGGATTACCTAAATAAAAAAAAACTTACTGAGCCGCCTGGATTGTCATATACATATACAACAACGACCAACAACGGCTTTACGTGCTTTGCGAAGCACAGAATATTTAACTTGTATCAATGAATATCGTACCGATAGGTACTTACCTGTCATATACAAACTGTGGAACCTCTGATATTTTGTCCGAAAAATACCCCACCGGGATTCAAACCCGAAACCTTAGCTAGATTTTAGAATGAATTAGATAATAGTATTTTTTAAATATATTTATCTTGTTTTTAGTTTTCACAAAATTTCAACAGTTAAATGCCTAAGATCATTTGAGGAGAACAATTTAGCTATTGTTGGTAGTTAAATGAAGGAAAGGAAACCACAAACATTTAATTATTCGCATAACATGATACTCAATGACGTCGTACATAACAATTTTGTATGCTGGAGTGAGTCCATTATTGGTCTTCCTATTGTTCTCCCGTCTCATAGCTAAGAGCTCTTTATTTCTGGTCGGTAACAAAGTAATGTAATGCTTCCCCCAATAATTTGCCAAACTAACTTAATAACCTATTTCTTGTAAATGGCGAATGAAGTATCTTTGAGGAAATTCTGACGACGACGCAAGACCCAGCTGAAGTATTTCGAGCATGGCGGCTTTTGTTACTGAAAGCACTGAAGATTAAATTTTATAGCGAGATTTTTTTTCCTTTTACTGTCGTTAAAAGGTTGATCTCGTGAGATTGGAAAAGTTTTCCAAAGAACATGGGTCAAAAAGGCTTTCATTGTTTGACTTCACTAATAAAGATGAGATATTGCAAAGTTTTTCAAGTCAGGAGAGAACTCGAATCTTATGAAAGTTTTCAAAAAGTATTTTATTACAAAGTAAAATATTGGTTCATAATGTCACATCAGGAGATAACAAACGTCCTTTCAGCGTCCTTTACAAGACAGGTGTTGCGTTGCTATTAGGATATTACCTACCTTCCGCGAATGAAATATTAATCCTTGCTGGTATCGTCATAAGTGCGTATCAATATTTAGGCCGCAGCCATTGCTCAATGTCGTATTAAACCGGGCTTAATTATTAACAACCATCACAAGCACGTGACAACTATGGTACATAACTAATCATGCAGACGGGGGTTGCGAACGACGTCGCGTGTGCCGTGTCGTGTGGCCGAGACCTTACGAACGCCTCGAGAAACCACTGCCAAACCCTTCTGAGCATCTTGTTCTAATGTTAGGCTTGCTCTTGTCTCAAATAGGCCCAAATA